>OY728155.1:1644984038-1645609038 GCA_963277665.1 Viscum album | reverse complement strand
GGGTGAGTTCAAAAGTTATGTAAGGGTAAGCGTACAGTAGAATCAATAAAAAATAACACATAATCAATACGGAAATGTAAACAAATAAAAAAACATTTCATTTAATAAATAACACGAGTATTAAATTGTAGAAATAAATGATCATTATATAATTCAATATAAATAATAAAATGAGATTGAAAAAGTGACCTTGGATATTTCAACTAGTCAAATAATTTCATGTATTATCAACAACAAAATTCATAATGAATGAATGAATAATTCACTAAATATAAAAATACTATTGAAGCATTATTCAAAAATATCTAAATATTATTGAGGAATTATTCCAAGACATCTGTATAAATGTGTAATGACACACCTAAATCCCAATCGAGTTTTTCTCATGAGTCACACCGATGCATCTAGGGGCTATAAAGGGTCTTTCCCATTCCATAATTAGTTCAATCCATTATTGATATGAAAGGGGTGAAATATAGTCAACCTAAACATCAGACTAAAAAAATATCTTATAAAATGTTATTAATTACCCCATCAAATAAACATAATTATAAAAAATCCATAATAAAAATAATATCATCAAGACATTACATCTCAAATGAAACTGATCATAAAACATATCGAGAAAAAATAGGGATGGAATAATTGGATTATATCCACATTAAATCGTATATAAATTCAATTAATTTCCTCATATTTTTAAAATGATTTTGAAATATAAATCAGAAAATTTCATGAGGAAAATAACATTTACATGATTATTAAACTTTATATTTTATTGAAACAAATTCCAATACTATTTTTAATATATGTTCCTTATAAAATCAAAAGAGAAATAACTCAGTAATTTTAGGCAAGAATATAAGTTAAATATTACATTTTTAACGTTTTTGATAATCTTGAATGAAATGAATGTAATTATTGAAGTAAATTTCATACATGTTAAAAAGAAATTTCTTTTTCACTATACAATGGCTGGAAATGGTTCTTTTTTAGAAAATGAAAATAATATTCATTTCAATCCATTTTTTAAATATCCAAAAAAATTGTAAAAATTTTATCAATAAAAAAAATTGGGATTGTAAAAACATTTCTCAAAAAATTCCCTGAAAACATTGTTTTGGAAGAAAATGAATTTTTATCTGAAATGAGAAATAAGGTCGAATGTTCTTAAAAATAATTTCTCAATCTTTTTAAGTAAAAAAGAATGTAAAATGATAATATTATATTAAATTTACATGAATAACAAGAGGTGAATAAAATAGTTTTATTTTAAGATATAAATATCAAATAATTCCCCCATGGGTGACATAAAAATATAATGTTGAATAATGTTGAAACTGTGAAATATACCTTTTCCACTTCGGTTGCTTTGGATCAAAAATCACAATGAAATAAATAACATTATGAAAATATTTAAATACCATGAGTATAAGGTTTTTCATCATAAAACATAAATAAATCATAGTATATACACCAAATAAATGAAATAAGTTGTGGTTATGGAGAATGTGTCATGGAAGTAAAGGTTGTCGGATAAGTATTGTCTCAACAATAAACTATAATTTATGATCATTTTGATACTCCCAGATACCATTTTTTTCTTCACATGAATGTTTTTTTGATTATGGTTCATTGTAATTATATTCTAATTTAAGGAATTTAGCATTACGAGAATGAATATGTAAACACTATTTTCAACCCTACATTCAGAAAGATGGCGTATGGTTCATCATCCCTACATTATGATGTGTAGTGAAACACTAGGGTATTGTATAAACCATACATTACACTAATTTTTTTTTATTTTGTTCAATATTTATACATTTGGATAATCAGCATACAGTTGGATCAAGAACTATACTATGAGGTCCTGACCTAAAACTTATACCCTTTATGCAGAAAAGTTGAACATATTGCTAAGAAAATCTATGTTCATAATTTTATGCAGTCAAGGATAAATGCATGAATTATCATCCCTACACTATGATTATAAACCCTAATCTATGAAATTGAACCCTAAACTATTCAAAATAATGATACACTTCACAAAGGAGTCATACATTATGAAAACGAACCCTATGTTATGCAATGAAAAATTATCCTATGAAAATGAACCTTGCGCTACACCGATCAAACCTATGTTGTGTTCTCCACAATGATGCATCACAAGTTCCATTTTTTATCTACGATTGTTGAGATGATAAGGTAAAAATTAAAACCTGTTCAAGGATCTTTTTGCTTGTTTCAAATAACCATGTTTATCTAAAAAAATAAATTCTATTTCTATGGATTTTATGACTCCCATGGTCATTTATGAATTAGAATTTTGGTGAAAAATCAGGATATTCTTTTATATCTAGAATACTGAAGAGAGATTTATTTTCAATATATTATTTCAGAGTATCACTAAAATTATATTTTTGTTATAAGTGATTAATATATGTGACTCTATTATTGAAATTATATTTTATAGTTCTTCTACAATGACCGATCGATTATAAAAGAAGATACTTATTAGAGATATACATCTTCTATATTTTACTACTGCAAGTTTACCTACATATTTTAAATTTACTACCTTATTGAAGATATTTTTTCAATAAGGATCTCTTTTTACTATTTAATTCTTGATGCCGCAACTGTGAAGATCAACCTAAAACATTATAATCTAAAACTTTTGATTTATTAGTGTTTTTACTACTAGTACTATTTTATTGTAGAGTATCAGCTTCAAAATCTAAGATGTGGATAACTGGTTCACTAATCAATAACCAGAATACATTATATTTTAATATCCTATTATAATTGTATCAATTTACTTCACTCAGTTGTTGATTCTTGGTATTGTCATAAGAATACCATTCTAGATAAATTTTAGAATTTCATTGAGAGAGAGATTGTTACAGTGGTCTTGGAGATATTTTTGCCTCAAAAAACTATTAAAATCTGTGTTCTTTATTTATATTTATCCACAAAATACTTTCATAATATAAGCACAATACTTCTTATCAACATAAATTATAGAGGGTGTTAAAAGAAAAAATTTGGGTTATTTTTTAAATGACAGAATTCACCCACCTCTTGTGAGTTACATTATATATTCTAACCTAATAATTGTTTTTAATGGAGATATTTTGAATAAGTCTATAGCAAGATAAAAATTATATGGTCTACAAAATGATGGAATTGGATAATCTGAGTGATGGGTTGTCAACCTTACGCGCACTATATTTTAATGGTGAAAATAATGGGTGAGGGAAATCAAAATTGATTATCTATCTAAAAATATTATATTAAGAGTTTACCAAAATAATCCTTACTTCTTATAAGCTTCATGAGAAACCAGAAACTAAGGATGTATCAACAGAAGCTGAATATTATAAAAATTCAAAGGTAATGAATGATTTTATTTTCAATGATGGACAAGATGAATTAAATAATGTATCAAAATTTCCAACTTCCTATGAAATGTTGATAACTATTTCAGTTACTTATGAAGGAACAAATAATGTCAAAAATATGATATACGCTATAATTAAGCTAAATGTCTACACATTTAGAATTTTTAATGGTGATATCACCATATAGATGAATTAAATGTTTATAGAAATTTTCAATAATTTTACATATTTATGAGTACCCCTAAAAAATGTGGATGATGATTTGAAAGTAATCATAGTGAAACATTCAAAATGGAATGTAATATCCACTGATATTCACCAATAATCACCAGTAAAAGATCAAACTAAGAAAGAACTAATTGGAAAAAGGATGATGTATGAATTAGAAATGAAGGATTCATATTAATATCATAATATTATCATGGAAAATGAAAATAATTCTTTTAATGTGACATCTCAAAAACATAGAAAAATTTGAAATCAAGAATTTAAAATAGAAATGAATTCCAATTTATATGATTCTAAAATGGAACTATGACAACTAGCCAGGATGTTAATGAAATTTATAAAAAGAATATAAGATTAATAGAATCCTATAAAAAGACTCATGAGATGACAAATGTTATGATTGCAAGAAATTGGTCCATATCAGACCTTATTTTCCTCAATTTAAGGAAGATAGAAAAAGGAATGAAAAGAGATATTAAAAAAGACTTATTAAGAAATCCATTTGTTCTAATATTATATTAAGTAAAATTTATGTTTATGAGGTTATTTTTGGTTCGTCTAAAAAAACCATTATCATGATTTTTTAAATGAAATGAAAAATTATTTTTAAAAGTGTAAGATAGGAATATAAAATTTATTATCAGGATTTAAGATAAAAAAATTATTTGGGAAATGATTTAAATCAATGAATGTATAATATTTATTTATTGAAAATTATTTTACGCGATAACAGTAGACATATAACCTCATATGTGTACCAATATAAAAATTGATTTGGATGAAGGAGGAAAACTAGTTGACAACAAGTAATATAATGGCATGATTTGTATTTTGTAATAACTTTTTTCTACTAGACACGACATTGTGTTTTATTTATGTCCATGTTCTAGATTTCAATCAAATCATGCGGAGTCCTATCTAACTATTTTTAAAATAATCATTAGATATTTACAAGGAATAGTTTTTCATTCTCTTTATTACCCCAATACTTATTAATTTAATAAGATTTCATGTTATAATTCTAATTTAAGAAGTCGTAGATTAGAAAATATACCTCATGTACCTTTCACATTTTATAAAAATCATTATTTTCATGGTCTAATAATAAACAACACACAGTCTCTCTATCAACTGCGGAGGAAGAATATTTGTCTGCAGGTAGTTGCTATGAAAAAATATTATAGATAAAATACACACTTCTAGAATTTGAACAATAAATTAGTTGAATATATATTTTATGTGATATTTTTAGAGAAATTGATATTATAAAAACCATTAAGTTATTCTATGACTAAACACATTAATATAAGGAATCATTTTCTAGGTGATCATTTCATTAAAAAAGATACATCATTAGAATTTTTTAATACAGAATATCAATTAGCTAATTTTTTTTATAAACCACTTCCCAATTATAGTTTTGATTTTATTCTGGGGAGTTAGGAATATATGGTTTTAAGATAAATTTTATTAATTTTTTTCCAATCTCAATGTTTTTATTTTATTTTAATAATTTAATCTGTTTTAATAATTTTTATAATATTTCAATTTTTTTGGTTTTGAAAATATTTTTATTTTATTTTATTATATTTTTCTTTCCAAAATTAAAAACCCAATGAGTACATACTCAATCAGCATTATCCCACTCTCTTTCTCATAAAATTAATCTCGGCTTGCATAGTATCTTTATATCATTCGATTCCTATATGCTGAAACCTTAAAACATCTAACCTTTTTGTCTCTAAATCATCACAAATGAAAACTCCTCGATGATCTGTAGATGATGAGTTTGAAAACAATGTATATACTTGAGGAAAGATCACAAGGTGTTACAAATAATTGAAATTAATTTTAAAAATTTATATATTATAAATATTTCACTTATGGAAGCAATCTGATTTCAAGGTTTGTTTATGCTTTTGGAGAAGATAACATGCCGATAGTTGATGAAATTTAATTCAATGATTTTTTTAGAAATTATTTGATTTTTTTTGGATTCATAGAAGATACAATTATCTATAAGATTAATAATTATGAGTTTTCTTTGTCATCTGGGGAAATGGTTGAGATTATTCATTTTCTCGGAGGGAGTGGTTTTGTTTTTTTTAATAAATATCGGTAATGGATGATATTCATATAAAGATATTAAGTTTTCTTTGTTTTTAACAGGAACATTAAAGAAGGTACTGACAAAATAACATTATCTTGAATATTGATTTTTGTTGATGTTTATTCAATCTAAGATATAGATTAATACTTTTGATCTTGAAAAGAAATTTATCCAGACATTTCTATCATGTTTTTTCATTTTAAAAATGTTGAGATTAATTTTTTGTGGATTCTGATAAGTTATCTAACCTTATGATACCATAATGTTGTGATGATGGGATATTATCCCCATGGAATAATTATTTCATTTTTGTTGGGAATGAAATTTAAGAATTTCAACATTTTTTTGGAAGATCCTATCACCACCAGAACACTTTGAATTCAGGAACTGTAAAGATTCGTTGTTTTTTTTTGGAGAAATTCATGTAATAGTTTGCATCAATTTGGTACAGAACAATAAAAGAAGTTGATAACATATGCTCTGGGGGAGAAAATACATATCTCTTTAGTTGGTTATATTTGTAAAAAGGCCTAATAAATAAAAAACGTGATGTCTAGAAAAAACTATTCTTAAAAAAATAGTTTCAGTTAATGTTCCAGGTAATGTAGTGAAAGAGGCTGATGAAGTAGAGAATGATGATCTAGTAGATGATCTTATTGAGAATGAAGCTCAATGAAATGAACTTATCAGGGAAGTTTTCCATAATATTGGAACTCTTTTTGTACTATATTTTGATGCTTCTAGAAGTTTTTTCATAAGAAACTGACTACCTGAAAATGTTGATCTATGTTTGTATTTGATAATATTTACTCATAGGGAAAATATTTCTTACCCTAGAACTCCATCTTATAAATCTTATAATTCCCCCTCTGATGTCTTGGTTATGAATGTAAATCTATTGGAGGCCCATAAATAGTTTCATAATGAACAGTTGGAAGATGAGAAGTGTAATTTGGAAGAATAAAGTGTTACTTTATTGTATATATTAGAGTTTCATGCACATATGATTTATTTAACAGAGTTTAAAGATAGTCATAATTTAGTTGGAGATCATAAAGATCTTAGGGAAAAAATTTCAAGAAAATTTTGTTTGATAAAGGAGAATAATATCATGAAGATATAGTTTGATGAGTTTAATTTGATAGAAAGGAGATAATTTCAGTCTCTCAAGGTAAATAATAATGAAGAAACCTCTTCCTAACAAACACCTCTAGAGCTTCTCAGATTGTTTAAAGGTTCATGAAATTTTTAGTGCACCTCAATCCATTCCTCATACTATTTATCCCATTTTCACTTTTGTCTAAGAAAAAATTAATTCATATTGATGACACTTTAATTGATTGTGGATTACACACTAAAATTTTAAACATTTCAATTTGATTAAATTTTAATATACTTTTTTATATGGTTTTATTCATATTAATTTCACTATCTTTTTTAGTATATTTTATTTTAGTTCAATGTTTAAAATTCCAATCCATGATTTTTTTACAAATTCTAGTATTTATATCAATTCATAACAGTTTAGTGAAATTTTAAATGTGGTTTATAATATTTATTATTTCAATAAATATTTTTGATATAATAAAAATGAGGGGGTAATTTATAAATGTAACAATTGTAGAAGGGGGAATATCTAAGAATTCACATTACGGAGAATATTTTCAAACCACATGATTTTATTAGAGAAAAAATTTAATTTAGAAATATATATTTTTCACTATTGACAAAATTCTATGAAATCAAAATATAAAAATATTTTCTATATCTATTTTTTTATGTTTACAAATCATATATTCGCTTTAGATTTTAGTATGGATTATGTCATAGCTTTGGTGATTTTCAACATGGTGGAGGATTTTGGGCATGTATTGTCTCTATAATACAATATAAATTATGATGAATTTGATGTTCACAAATAAATTTTTTCATTTACGAAGGATTTTTTGCAGAGGGAGTTCTATAGGAATTTATATTCAATATTAAGGATTTTAGAAATATGGGAATGCATATGTAATCATTGTTTTAAAGCCTATGTTTAGAAAGTAAACATATGATTGATCATCCCTACATTACACTGAGACTTGAAATACTTACGTATGGTATCAACCCTATGCTATGCTAAAATATTTTTCATTTGGATAAGCATCCTTACTTTTGGGGAATCATCAAACGTATGGATCAACAACCTTACATTAGAGTCTATATTTATTATTTATACCCAACATGTGGAAAAGTTGAATGTATGGTTAATCAATGCTACATTAAATATTTTATGCTAAAATGGATAAATGTATAGATTATCATCCCTATACTATGTAAGGGAACCATACAGTATGAAATGGAACCCAATGCTATTTAATTGCACCATACACTTTGCAATGGAACCCTATGATATGCAATGGAACCCTAGGCTTTGAAGAGGAACCCTATGTTATTCATACCTACTACACACTATGCTATAAATGGAGATATTTTTTGCGCCATATTTTCTATTCATGTTTGTACAACAGTAATCTTGGAATTAAAGACCAATTCAATAATGTTTTTGATTATTCCAAAAAAAATGTTCATTAAAAAATTCACTCTAATTTCTATGAGATGTTACAACACCTCTATTTGTTTTTCAATTTGTATTTCTATTTTCATTCACTCTATTCGTTGGGAAATCAAATACCGATGAATGTTTTCAGATCTATATATTCATTTAGAGTATAACATAAAATATATTTGTGTGTTAAGAGATTCACATATGTGACTGTAATATTGAAATTTTCTTTTTCAGAGCTACTGAAACACATCATCGATACGTAAAGAATCTACACTTTAGAGACATACATTATCAATCGTTTACTACTGTAAGATTGCCTTCTACTATTTTAGTTACTACCATACTGAAGGTCTTTTCTCACCAACGATATCTTAATACTCTTTCATTCTTGATGATATTATTTTCTGAAGAGAAAGATCCCACATATTTTAGTTGCATTTTGTGCAAACTATAATGATCAAAATCATCCTTTCAAATATTTTTGTCTTAATTTATTTCAGATTTAACTAGTCATATTCATTTGTGGTAAAGTATTAGCTTATCGATCTATGTTGTGGATAACCTGTTCATTTTTAATGAAAAAAAATTGTTTTTCCTTTTTTTGTAAATGTGTGAACTATCTATACTAAGTTATGAATTCTCTTTATTGTTATTTGAGAAAAATTCTAGTGAAATTTAATATGCTCATAGAGGGAGTGATGGGTAGAGAGTCATATGGGGTCTTTATTCCCCGAACAACTATAAAATACATGTTCTTTATTTCCCTTTATCCAATTCATATTTACATAATAGAAGAAAAATGATGAATATCCACATAAATTTCAAAGGGTGTGAAAATACCAAACTATAGATGTTTTTTGAAATAAAAAATTCACCAACTCTTTTGTGTTACTTTTTATATTCCATCCTATAGAAAATGAGATGATAAACAATTACATCTAGTATAACTCATCTTGTCATTATTTATGTTTCCGAATAATATAATTTACAAACTTATTTACTTTCTTATGAAACATTTTATTTTTATTATTAGTTTTATTTTAATTATTACCATGTTATATATCATTACATGTTCAATTAATTTTATATTTGATATTTCTATGATATTTTTTCTTATGTGTCAAAAATACCATTAGTATGTTGACTAAGACCAATGAGGTAATTATTTGAACATATCCATAATTATAATAATTAATCAATTATCATATTTAATATTATATTATACATTAATAATTACTCATGAAATCATGTTATGAAATATAAAGTAATTTAAAATCTTTGAGATGATAGGTCTTATGTACGCATCAGTAAAGTTTCCATTTTTTAATGATCAGAATGAAAATAAAGTAATTAGTTTTTTATATTTCCATGATGATCATAATATATTATATTTTCATATTTTTTTTAAATATAGTACTATGTACTATCTATGTTTTGTGGTGATGAAAGGAGAGTCTCACCACTTTGGGAATGTGTTAATCCACACCAACTACAACGACATTATCCATTCATAGTGTAATAAAAAATTAATATATTATAATTTAATAAAGATAAATATTTCATTAATATAATAATTATTTAATTTATAAAATATATAATAATTATCTCTATATTTATACGCTTTTTTTAATGTGTTCGTGAAAAATGAATCACGTCTCTTTGCAAGGAATTAGTCAGTCGTACTCAAAAGAAACATTAATGTATCCCTTTAGGAATTGAAATTAAAAATTATTATATATAATATAATGAATAAAGAGGAATATTTTATTTATTTATATATTATATAAACATTATAACCACCATCATAACCATCCATTATAGGATACAATTTAAAAAATGTAATAAAATCGGTTCACGATGCTATAGTCCTATATACAAACAAATGTAGATATCAAACTCATTTTATAGAATTGGATGTGGTGGATGTTCATGCCATTAACATAACAAAATATCATTATATATAAGATAATTAAATTATTATATCATAATATTTAAATAATAATTTAATTAAGTGGATAATAAAATTAAAAAAAACAAAATGATAAAAATTTACATCCTCACGGGACTCCACATTATATGAATAACTAATGTATTCATGTATTACAATTCTAAATAAAAATGGATTATTGGATTAGGAGAAGTAATTGGAGAATATTTTTTAAGGTATTGAGAGAACCAAAAAAGTTTTATGTTGTGAAGAAGAGAGAAGTGGGGCTATCCTTTTATCAGGGAGGTGGGAGTCAGACATGTAATTTTTGGAATGGAAAAGTCGTACCCACATTTTTCACCTATAATAAGTGTCCAAAATGGGTTATTCTCAATCCCTATCTATTTTATGGTAAACCAATATTCATATAAAATATTTTATACAAGTTTTTAGTACTTTTAAATCCTTATATTTTTTTGTTCACCCCTAGTAAACTCATTTATTACATTGTCATAGTAATTAATATTTTACTATACTCACTATTAATTTAGATAAAAAATTAATTTAACATTATCATAAGGTATAAGTTATAATTATTAAAAAATTTAA
This sequence comes from Viscum album, assembly GCA_963277665.1. Classification (NCBI taxonomy): domain Eukaryota; kingdom Viridiplantae; phylum Streptophyta; class Magnoliopsida; order Santalales; family Viscaceae; genus Viscum; species Viscum album. Next base: position 1,645,598,209 of record OY728155.1, on the reverse strand, counting down.
ATCTATTTTTACAAATTACACTCACAAAAGTGGAAATTTTTAATTTTATATTTAAACCATAAATAATTTGATAAAGTGTGCTTTCAAAGATAAAATCTGCAAATATTTATAATATATTTTTCATAAAGTCCATAAAAAATGAGTCTAATGATGAAAATTAGATTAATATATATAATTTTGACTATTTTTTCCTTAAAAATAATTGAGAAATATAATTTTACTTTTTAATAATCTAAATGAAAATTATGTATTTAATTTAATTTCAGTATTTTCATTATTCATCAATAAAATTAAACATCCCAGAAAATAACCAAAAATTTAGCCACATATAATTTCGATCGTTATATTTCATGAATTTGATTTATATTTTGAAATAATAATATACAAGTTTTAAGGAAAAATTTATTATATGTGAAAAATAAATTATGAAACTGTTATATTTAAATATACAGTTTTCTTGAAAACTGTTATTTACTTTCAAATTAATTTTCTTTTGATTCTAATCAAAAGATATCCATTTAATTTATTTTATAAATTTTTAAAAAATATATTATTTATAATTTAGTAAGTATAATTCATAACATCCATATTAATATTTAGGTTATAATTGGAAGGATTAAAAAATAATATTTTTAGAGAGTATGAGGTTTCATTTAAATTCGGTGTTGTGTGAAATGCAAGCTACCAAAAATATTGAACAATTTAAAAACAAATATATATTAAATAATAAGTATTTTATATTCCATAACACTCATGGGATTGGGAGTCACATGAAATATTGAATATGATGTTCAAATTTTAAAAATCTAATGGTGTTAGAAGTCTTACAAATTGTTGCTAATTATTACCCAATATTAGAAATTATTATTTTTATTCATTAATTATTTTTCAAAATTTTCACAATATATCGAGAATTATTATTCATTATAATAAATTTTAAATATGTATTGGTAATTATCCCAAAATATATTTAGTTATCGAATATTATCACTAATTATTAAAAAATATTTTTAAATATTTGTAACTATTCATAATTAGTAAAACATTTCTCGACTTTTTAAAACTTATTTTTATTCATAATTAATTTTAATTATTAATAATTATTTTAAATTATTAATACATAATTTTAATTCTTACTAACTATTATAAATTATTTGTAATTATTACTAATTAATAGATGTTAATAACAGTTATATAGAGTTCCTGTAAATTATGGGTAATTATCAAGAATTATTACTAAATGTATTTATGTATTTATAATTAGTGTTAACTAATTTTGACTATTGAAAATTAGTTCTAGTTATTTATAATTTTTAATAAATATTTATTTAATATTTTCTAATTATAACTAATTAATTATAATTATTTTAATTTTTAATAATTGTTAATTATTATTATCAATTATTGTTAATTATTAATAAGTATTAAGAAATAGCTATAGTTATTATTAATTATTACAAATTACTAATAAAATCCATTTATTATTACTAATTATTGTTAATTGTTCCAAAATATTTTTGATTATTAGTAATTACTACTACGTATTGGAAATTATTACTAAATATTAAAAATTATTTACAAATAGTATTAATTATTACAAATTATTAGTAATTATTAGTAATTATAACTTTTTATTGTTCATTGTTTCTAATTATGACTATTTATTACTAATTATATTTTATTGATACTAATTAATAATAATTATTACTTCTAATTGTCTCTTAATGTCTAATAATTGGCAATTATTCGTAATTATTTGTAACTATTAGTAATTATTTGTAATTATTAATATTTATTCAGAGTTATGATTTATTACTAATAATTCTTTTAAATTAATACTAAAATATAAATATTAAAAATTATTGGTATTTCATTGTAATTACTACATGTCTTTGTTAATTGTTACGAATATATGTTAACTATTACTAATTATTAATCATTTTAGTTAATTATATTTAATTATTTGTAATTATTTATAAATTTTTATAATTACTTTTAATTAGTAGAATTAATTATTCCTTACTATTAATAATGACTAATTATTACAAATGATTACTAATGATTGGTATTTATTATAACTTATTTCTAGTTATGAAAAATTTGTGGTAAAAATTGGTATGTATTGGTAAATATTTGTAATTTTTACTAATTATTATAAATTATTACAATTTTTTGATAATTAAAGGGTTTTGTAATTAATTATTAATAATTATTGCTAATTTATGTAAAATATGTCTATTTATTATTAATTAATACTAATTATTGGTAATTATTTATAACTATTAATAAACATTGGTAATTAATTATAATCAATAAAAATTATAACAATTTACTGGTAATTATTGGTAATTATTGTTAATTATCTTTTATTAATACAAATTATTGCTAATTTTCATTAATTATTACTATTTATTTCAACTTTTTTGTTAAATATTACTAATTATGGGCAATTATTGTCAATTATTGGTTTAGTAATTATTAACAATTATTGGTTTTTTTATCTAACTATTAAAAATTATTGTGAATTATTACTCTTCGTTGGTATTTATTATGGATTATTTGTATTTATCGATGATTATCTATCATTATTGTTAATTATTACTAATTATTGAAAATTAATTATAATTTTTGATACTTCTTTATAATTATTAATAATTTTTACAAATTATTTATAAGTATTTATAATTATTTATAGCGAATGAGTCTTGACAGACATGGATATAAAAATATTTTAGATAAATATTCGGTACATTACTAAATACATGCTCGAGCACCGTAATAGTTCGGTGACTCTGGAATCATGGAAACAAAATCTTTTCTTCTGGTGGATGATCTTTAACATATCCCATAATGATCTCCACCATTTTTATTTTTACCTATAACCTAAATTCATAACTTGGTGAAGGGGATCATAAGAAAGCGATGACATCAGCTGCTCAGTAAGGGTAAATGAAGGAAAGGCATAAGCATAACAAGAATAGAAAGGTGTGGAACTTGAGAATAACATTTTAAGATCATACACTACATTGTAGATATCATAATAAATATTGGAAATTAAAATGACATGAATCCTAAAGAAATGTAGTATATAATCCATGAAAGTATAACTTCGTAAAAAAACATGGAATTGTTGAAAGAACATAATATTATAATATGATTTCCATAGTAGCCGTAACATTGCTTTAAAGAATATATTTGTAGTATGGGTTCACATCCCATACCATCTTGGTAGTCATGGTTTACTCCCATGGCCATCTTAGTAGTATGAATTCAATCCTCAAACCCTTTTGTATTCATGGATCACTCCCATTGTTAACTTAGTAGAATGAGTTAACTTCTCAAACATTCTGGGTAGTCATTATTCACACCCATGGTCATCATAGTTGTCACAGTTTACTCCAAAGACCATCTTAGTCTATCTCATTAGATATGAATCATTACATAATGCATTCGAGGAAGATAGCAGTCACACCAATATCATAGTGAAATATTACCTTCATGTACTAAAAAATTGAAAGCCATCATATCTTAAACCATGAAATTTAAATGGGTATCATAAACATTTAAACATATCATAAATTGTGGAAAATATACAAGTTTCACAATCATTTCATCAAAATCATAACTCGTGAAAGTTAAATGGATTTTATAAACATATAACCTTTGAAAGAGAAACAAATTCCATTTAAATAATACCCATGAAAGAGAAACAGGAATCATGGAGACCATGAAAAAATCATAACCCATTCATATAAAGGATATGAATTGGAGATTTTTTTCATTTCCATGAAGGGCATGAGTTACATTAACAGATGTAATCTAAGATGGAAAATCATTTGAAAATATATTTCAAAAACAATTCTTGTGGAAAATATATTTTCTTCTTTCAAAAATATAATTTTAATATGTAAAACAATTGGATAATAATTTTCATAGAAAATACCTATAAAATTGATATTGAAGACAATAAATCATTGAAAACCCTTTTTCTACGAAAACATAAAAAATAAGATTCTAAATATTTTAGAATCCTTTTTCATTGAAAATAGTTTCAGTACATATAATGTATGTTTTAAAATGATTTAAATATATTTTCATTAAAAAGACGTTTAAAACTTATAAATAGTTGTCTAAATAGTCATGAAAACTATTTTAATTTAAAATAAATTGAAAACATATTAATTAATCATGAATAATTTTTTGGAAAAAAATTCCCTTGGAAATAATTTGTATTTTTATAAATAATTCATGAAAACATTTTTTAATCCATTTTCCAAAAAAACATATAAAAAATATTTAACAAATTTGGAAAATAATTTTCCTTGAAAATATATAATTTTTTTTGAATTATTTTAGAAAACCATTTCCTTGAAATTTTATAAATGAAGTTTGAAAACGTTTTGAAACCCATTTTCCTTGAAAGATGATAAATGAATTTTGAAAATTTATTGAAAAAGATTTTCCTTAATGACATATAAATGTAGATTGAAGACATTTTGAAATCCATTTTCCTTGAAAATAACTTTAAAACACAGTTTATTTTAAAATTAATCATTAAACATGAATAAAAAAGTTTCAAAGGATTGACATCATATAAATTTGTACATGTCATACAAGGTAAAATGAATATTCCTTTTACATGGTAAAAATAATAGAAAATATCCTCATTCAGAAAGAGATAATAATATTCTTTTAAATCATTGGTAAAAGACATAATATTTTAAAAAATTATAATAATGATCATATTAGATTAGTTGAATATTCATCGAAATTATTTTAAGAGATCATGGTTTTGATGGAACAATGATTTGCGACAGATTTGAGGGCAATGTCATGTTTTCATAAAAACTTATTCTTAAATATTTTAGATACCAAAGTGTATTAAATAGTAAAAATACATTAATATAGTGTAAATTAACGATGATAATAAAATATATGAATTTATTATGAGACAGACATTAATAATTCATCAATGTATCTATTAACATAATAAATCTAAAAAAGCGATGAGATTATCTCAAAAAATTTTCTAACATTGTAACATGGGATTATACTCTCCATTTAAGAAAATTAATTTATATAAAGATTAAAATACCATCAAAATATGTATATCCATGATAGAACTTGTAAAATGTAAGTATATACCCCTCAAAAATAGCATAGGCGCATAACAAAACCCAAGTCTCAACAATTGAAAATTAAGATAAAATGTTATTACCAATATGGAAACTTCTGAAACTTAAATCCTATTATTGAATGATCATAAAAAGGATATCTTAATTAAAATTAATTTATATATACGAAATATAAAATTCAATCAAAGGAAGCACTTACATGACATAAAATTATATAGTGGAGAACATAGCATGTATCAAATGAGAATAAAATGTGAGATGATATTCACATACCATGTGTCTTGAATCTCATCATACACATTCAAACCACCTATATAATAATAAAAAGTTTGTTATAAAAACATAAGGAACCATATTATTATTTCTAATACCATATACGACCTTATATTACCAGCTTGTTAAAAATCCACTGTTGATGTTTAACACTGGGTAATATTTCCTTTATTATTATCATGTCACATAATCAATTATATCTTTAGTATTTATACATTATATAATTATTTACAAAATGTAAACCATGATATAAATATCAAATTTATACAATATATGTGTATTAAAAAGTTATTTTTCAAAAAAATTAATAAAAAATATTAAATGAGTAATAAATTTAACATATGAAATATATAAAGGGTGTGTTTGTCATAATGACCACCAAGGTAGGAGGTAATTGAAAGATTAATAATCCTAATTTTTCGAGGAATTACTTCATCATACATAGAAATAGTAAGATAATTACCAATTAGATGAAGTTTTAGTATATATCTAAGAATTTAGACAACAATATCCTCATATATTGGGAATAGTTTTTTTGTTATATAATCATCGAATTATCAGAGTTAGAGGGGGTGGATAAGGAAATAAAATATTGGACTCGAGAGAAGAAATTTCCTCTTAATCAGCTAACACCTTGTGGTTCATGACAAAAGGGGTCCATTAGTTTACTTATTCCCCTGGGAAGGATTCTCATAGGATCAGAGAGATTCTGGGAAGTGTGTTAGGTTGATATTTTCCAAACCTATGATGTTTTATAGGTTTAAATTAGTATTAGAGATTGTTGCATTTTATAGTGACGGAAAAAGTCCGTTCTTGGAATTTTTTAAAACATGTTAGTTGTACATATGTTATTAACAAAATATATTAATACCAAAGAAACATAAATCAATAATTTAATATTTTTTCTAGTATAATTTACATAATATGGGTTTTGGACAAGTTGATAGGTCATTTGGGCACCGATGATTAAGGCTTAGTTCAAAATTAAACTTAATTTTACCATAATTGCAGTAATTAATATTAATCCCCATTACAATTTTTTTTGTCAAAATAAAATTGATGTAATTATAATCAAAATATTATATGCTGAGTAAAATCTATTATTTTAGTTTATTGAAATTCAGTTCACCGATGTTTAAAAATTAATATTAATGCTAATATATTAAATGAGATGAAATTCTAGGTCTATAATGTATATAGAAATTAAAAATATTATTAAGTTTTTTATGTTCAATTTCAATGTTAAATTTATTATATTGAATAATTTTTTTTCATATAAGTATATTTTATCTAATGTGACTCTAATTTTTTTTGACATTAATATTTATTTGAACAAAAGACATTTATTAAAAAAATACATTATTTTTCACAATTCATTAATAAAATTATGTTACTCACAAAAATCTGGAAAGATAATTACCCTACGGATATTCTGGAATAACAAATTAAAAAAATGAAGTTTATTTTACGAAATTATGTTTCTAAATGTATCTAAAATTAATTTTATTATTAAAATTGGTTCATCCATGAAAACTATATTTTTAAACATAGAATGGATTTTCCAAAAAATAAATTGTTTCATTTTAAATATGTATTATCATTAAAAAAACATTATAAATATTAGTTGAAAATTATTTATTACTATTAATATAGTTCACCACAATGGTTGGGCCATATTTATCACATTTAAAAAAATATAACAATAAAATGTTTTTTGGAATAAATGATTGTGTTCCATGGAATGTATGACAAGTCTATATTGTGGGCAGTGCTAGCATTGTATGTATTATATGTATCTCAAGACAATATGATATTACATGTAGTGAAATATGTGTCATAATTGAGTGTGAAAATAATGTTTCACTTAGTGTTTTAATATATATATATATAATGAAAAATTTTAGTGTTAACCGAAATGAAAAATAATAAAAAATTTATTAAATAGAAAAAAAATATTTCAATAAATATTGCGGTGTTACACTCTCAACCCCACCTAAAATGTATTTCCACATAGAAATTTGTATGTGTTTTTCAATGGTTTAATACTTGAAATTTAAATTCCTAGAAACCCACAAAGTAAAAATTAATTCTAAACATCCTCTAAAAAGAAATGATTGGACCATAGTGTTTACCCAAAGTAACAAATTACTGGGATTACACATAGGAGAACATTGGTTGGATGTGATAACATGTACATCGAATAAAATTCTAACTATAATGTTCTAATATTGAGACATTGAGAACCAGTTTTGTCGAATGTTATCAATCAAAAATCTATAAATCTTCGATCACCTAAGGGACATTTTGATTCATTGAAAATTAAAGTACTACGACAATGTTTTATGTTTCAAGATCATTTTTTTTCTAATGATAAGGAATTTTCATGATCATATATACTTGCAATACTTCAGCACAATCTCAGCCTTTGTTGTTCCATAATCCACATCACCACTTTCTATAAAAAAGAATGTGACTTTTTCATTCGTGGAGTACTTATAGATCATTTGATCTAGGATATTCCATCCAATTTTCCATTAGTTGTAATAAAAAATATATATTTAACCATCTATCAAATATTCACAATACTCATATGGGGATATAAAACATCAATCTTACTAACTTCATATGATGTTTAAATTTAACATTTTATAAATGGTTAGCCTCATAACACTTCATAATGACAAAAATTCAAAAAATTGGAAAGAATTTCATTAAATTTCCTTAACATTCACCACCATATAAAAAAAATTCTCAGGGTTTTAACATTTCAATCATGTTAATACACTCGTCGTATATTCTCTTCAAACATGGTAATTTTCTAAATTACCTTAAATCATTTAGGAAACATGCATACATCCTAATTCCGATGATTACTGGATATATTATCAAAACCCAATATGTAATAAAAATCATCCTTGTTAGCGCATACTACTTGTCAACAAGTACTTAAAAGTTCCAAGGTAGTCAATATAATCCTTTTTATTTTTGAATATCCCATTTATCATTATCACAAAAACATTATCATTACATAAAAAATATATTAATGGTTGGATTTTCCATATTCATGTGTTTTTCATAAACATCCCATTTTCAATATATCACATTTCTATTCCATCAGAACAATTCAACGAGTTCTTGAAGATCTAGAGTGAAAAATCCTAAAATGAACAATAATTTTATATTTCATCTGGAATATAACAAAATTATTAAATAAAAATAAATAAAAACATCAATTACACAATCCTTATGTCATTGAAATGGGTACCTTATCATAATACATTTCTCCTTTCACATTAAATCTATATATTCTTCATCATTGGAAATGTAATCATTACTTGTACCAACTTACTGATCCTTTTAAGTAGATTTACACTTATGACATAGAGTTTCATAATGAACATTTAATCCACATGTGAAACAATTAACCTTCAATGATGTATTATGGAATCCAATATTTTCATCCATTCCATTAACTAAACTCTTCAATTTCCCTAATAGAAACATTATTTGAGTTCTTATTTATGACACTCAAAACAACTACCTATTCCAGTAATACATTCAGTGCAGTGGTTCACTATATATTCTTGACACAAGAAAAACATTATCTTTATTCCTGCAGGGTCCCTATTATCTAAACTCACAAAAAACTTTTTATTTATCTTCCTTTGTGGATCCGAGAGTTGGTTAAGGTACATGTATCTAATCGTGCTCAATGAAAACTCACTGGGAATGATAAAAATATCTCTCACTCTATATATCATAACACATGACTTCTCATTAAGAAATAATCCATCACATTAAACATAAATATTTTTCTATATGGTTCCTTCCATTTCCTAACACCATAACCATAATGTGATTATTACTTATCGTAGAAAAAACCACATAATCATGAAAACAATAACTTATAAGATTTCAAAAGTATGAAACATTCTTTAATAATTGACAACATCGTTTCATTCTATGTTATTCATAGATGAATTATATTTAAATCCTTCATAATGGTTCATGAATAGTTTTTGAATCCCCAAAAAATATCCCATGATAGTGTAAAACCCAGTGTGCATGAAGGCCCATTATCATGTACCAGATAACACCAATTTAGGCCTAGAAAATATTATAAGAGTTATTAACCTTAGGTATATATATATTAAAGCAACATCTACATGTAGGATATATAAATGGGTGTAGTACATAAAAACCACTCACTATACCCTTCTTCAATATTCCATGAAATTATCTTATACCTAAATACATCCGTAAATTTTTACCTAGAGACATCCCTAGACCTATCCATTGAAATATATTTTATGGGATCTCACTAATTGTTTCTCATCCTAGTTTTCAAGAATTAACTAAACCATTCCATTAATACAAACTATAGTGGCAAGGCATGACATATATTGATATAACATCTTTTTATATGAATATTACATACATTACAAAATAAATGCCTTAGAACAGTAATATTTTAGTGTATTTGGAAACTTGAAAACTATATATTCTATCCTGGTAGAACATCTTAAACATCTTCCATAAATATCTACACCATTAGTACTTCTTACTAAAATTGTTCTTCATAACCCGATGAAGGAAAACATAATAAATGGATGATATCAGTTGCTTAGTAACGATATATAATTGAAATTGATAAGCATAACATGAACAGAAGGGAATAAAACATGAGCATAAAATTTAAGGATCATACCCTACATATTAGAGATCATAAAAAATATTTTCAATTCATAAGACATGAATCATAATGAAATGAAGAAAATAATCCATTAAATCATATCCTACGGATAAATAATAGAATTATAGAAAACACATAAGAATATATTATGATTTCCATAATATCTACGTAATTTTTTCCAAGACCATATTGGTAGTATGGGTTCATTTCATATACCATATTGGTAGTCAGGGTTTACTTCCATGGCCATATTAGTAGCATGAGTAGACTACTCAAACCATCTCGGTATTCAGGGTTCACCCCCATGGATAACATAGAAACATGAGTTCACTTCTCAAAACATCTTGGTTGTCATCATTCACTACCATGGATAACTTAGTAGTCATAGTTTTATCCAAATACATTCATAGTCTATCTCATGAGATATAAATCATTACGCAATAAATTAGAGGGATATATAGGTCCCACCCGTCTTATAGTGTAATATTACATACATAAGAAACAAAATTAAAAACAATCATAACATAACTCATTAAAATTAAATTGGTATCGTAAATATTAAAACATATCATATCCTATAGAAAAGATACATTTTTCCCAATATTTTTTTCAAAAGAATTACTCATGAATGTGAAACATATTTTATAAGCATATAACACGTGAATGATAAATGAGTTACATTTACATAATTACCATAAACGAGAGACATGATTAATGGAGACTTGGACATTAAGAATAGCACATTCATAGAAAGGATATAGATAGATACATCAGATCATTTATTTGAAGGTCATGAATAAAATTAATATAAGTCATCTTAGATGAAAAATTATTTTGAAATTTATTTCAAAACTTTTTTTGTGAGAAATATATTTTCTTATAGGAAAAATTATATTTTATAAATAAACCCTTTTGATAATAATTTTAATATTAAATATATTTAAAACTGATAATGGGGACATGAAATCATTTGAAAAATATTTTCCTAGAGAAGATAAAAATTATTATTCATAACATCCTAAAAATCTTTTTCCTAAAAAATACATTGAAAATAATTACTGTAATCAAGAAAAAAAATTTTAAATCATTTCTTTAAAAATAAATTGAAAACATATAAATAGTAGATGAAAAGGTTTTGATAATATATTTCATTAAAATTACATTGATAACTTATAAATGGACCTGGAAATCATTTGGAATACTTTTTCCTTAAAAATACATATAAAACATATAAATAATGATTGAAATCATTTTGAAATCCATTTTTATTGAAAATATATAAAACATGCATGAAAAAATTTGGAATTTTTTTTCCATTGAACCATATAAAGGATGTTTGAATGTTTTTTTTAAGACCGTTTTCCTTGAAATATTATAAATAAAGTCTTATTACATTTTTGAAACCAATTTCTATAAAAACTCATAGAAGATGTTTGAAAATGTTTTCAGAACGATTTTCCCTTAAGAAATATAAATGATGTTTGAACAGGTTTTGAATTTTTTTTCCCATAAATAGCTCTTTTAAAAACATTTTAAAAAACAATATTTAAACATGAAAATAATGGTTCAAAGGATTTCTAGTGGATAAATCCGTATAAGATGTACGTGGTAAAAATAAAAAACTTTTTTCATTGAAAAAGATATAAAATATCCACTTTTGAAATGAAATAAGAATATTCCATTAAAAAATTGATAAAAGACATTAAATTTTAAAAAATAATTTTAATTATCATATTATATCTATATAATATTCTTGGAAAACCATATAAGATATAATGGTTTTGAATGAGCATAGATTTCTAACAGAAAATAGTGTAAAGATGGGGGTTTCTTAATAAACATTCTTAAATATCTTATGTACCAAAGTGTTTAAAATGAAAAAACATTATGAATATAGACTTAAAAACCATAGTAAAATAAAACTAATGTATTTACTAAGAGACAGAACATAATAATTCATCAATTTAAGCATAAACATAAACAATCTATATAAGAGATTAGATTTACTCAATAAACTCTTATAACATGGTAATTTGGGATCATACACTCTATAAAAGAAAAGAAAATTAAGTTAAGCTTAATATATCATGAATAAAATGGTATTCAGGATAGAACATTGAAATGTGAGTATATACACATCAAAAAATAGTTTAGCTGCATAACAAAACATTAGTCTCTACAAAGGAAAATTGAGACAAAACATTTTTACTGATATGGTAACATTTTAAACCTAAACCCTCTATAAAAATATCTTAAAACAGATAAGATAAAAAAAATTGATTTATAATAAAAATTTAATATATCATGGGATGTAAATACACTAAAAAAATTAAATATTGGCGAACAAAGCATGTATCTCATTTGAATAAAATGTGAGATGAAATCCCCATACCTTGTGTTTTGACTCTCATCAAATGCATTCAAAAAAACATTATAATAATTATAAACTGATTATAAATCTTTTTGAAAACCATATTATAGTATCTAATACTGTATATTTTTTTATTATGACCTTATATTACCCACTTTTTAACAATCCTATGATAAGGTTTAACTTTGGGTAACATTCTCTTTATTATTCATAGGAGACTTAATTTAAAAAATATTTTGTATTTATACATTATATAATTATTTACTGAATGTAAAACCTAACATAAATATCATTTATATATAATCTATGTGTAATATAAAAATGTATAGTATATATAATTATGAAACAGAATACACCGTTCATAGAGACGGTAGGTCATACGTACACATGAACATTATTTCAATTTAATTTTCATGTTGATAGAATGAAAGTAATATAAATATATATATATATATATACCATTATTATAGTAGATTTATTATATCATATATATATTATATATTCACTAAATCCATCCTTAGTACAATCAATGTACTGTATAAACGAATCATATCACTTTAATGGGGAGGTAGTCCACACTTCCAAAAATGAAATTATCATATTTATACAAAATGGAATTGTAAAAATATATTACTTGTAAAATTGAATAAATAATATTAAAAAAATAAATTTAATATATTGAATATATATACATATTTTCTATCATAATGACCACGATGATGGGTGGTGAGAAAAAAATGAACATTCTGCATTTTGTGTGGCAGTAGTTTGCGGTATAGAGAAATATTATGTTTGTTACCCATTAGACAGAGGTATGTGTATTTGTAGGTTTAATAATTTATATAAAAATATACTAGTATATTAGGAATTGTATTTTTTTGATATATAAATTAATAAAGTGAGTTAGAGGATGTGTAGAAGGAAATTAAAATAATGGACTTGAGAGAAGATGTCACCTCTTAATCGGGTAAATCCTATTTGTTAATTCCAAAAGGATTCCTTAAATTTAATTCTTCCCAAGAGAAGGATTCTCGGATGAAGGTAGGGATTTTGGGGTTATTTATTACGTATATATTTGATGATTCTAAGAGTTTTTATAGGTGTGAATAAGTAGTTCAGTTGGTGGCATTTTTTAGTGAAGGAAAAAGGGATCACTTGGATTTTTATGAAAACAAGTTAGTTGTACACATGTTATTACCTAAAATAAATCCATACCAAATAAATAAATAAATCAATAATAGAAGTTTTATTGATGAATAATGTTCAGAATGATGGGTTTGTATAGGTTTAAAGGTCATTTCATCTCGTAAGATATAATTTTATTCCGTAATTCATCCTAATTTGACCTCAATCATTGTGAATAATTTTAATCACTTTAACTAATATTTTGGGGAAAAAATAAACCAAAATTAATTATAATCCAAATTTTATAATGATTAAAATTATGTTTATGTGATTATTTAAAATTTTCTCACACAAGGGAAAAAATATTAATTCTAATCTCATAGATGTGATAAAATTAGGGGTCCTTAATGAAAAAAGATGTTCAGAAGATTATTTTGTTTTAATATTCAATATCAATGAAGAATTGATTATAATGAACTAAATTTTATAAATATATGTAAAATTTATCTAATTTTACCGTAAAAAATTATCGTATAATATAATATTAATATTTATTTGAACAATAATACACTTATAAACTAAAACACAATATTTTCACTATTCATTCAAAAAATGATGTTACTCAGAAGAATACATAGAAATAATCATAAGCTATTTTAGTCATTGTAAACTCTAAAATTAAGGGCATTCTATAAAATTAAATTTCTAATTGTGTCGAAAATTAATTTTATTATTAAAAGTGGTTCATTTGAGAGAAAAATATTTTTAATCATTGATGGGAATTACAGAAAATTATATCTTTCATTATAAATATTATTGTTCTTTATAAATAATTATAAATAATATTTAGAAATTAATTATAAATACTCATATGTAAAAGATTAACAGTGAGTAAAAAATTATCTCATTTTAAAAAATATAAAAATAAAATTATTTTTCATAGAAATATTGGGGTTGCGTGTAGCGCATGCCAAGTCGATGTTGGGGGTAAATAAAGCCAAGTTTCTATTAGGTGTTGAACAATCCCAGACGGTGTTTTTTGTAGTACAATATTAGCCGTAATTTAGTGTGAAAATAATTTTTTACTATGTTTTTTAAAATATATATAAAATGAACTACTTCTAGTGTCGCATGAAATGAAAAATAGCGAAAAGAATAAATAATTAGAGAAAAAATATTTTACCAAATCTTGGGGTGTTCCACTATACCCCCCCATAAATTAATTTTGACAAAGATATTAATATATTTTATAAATTGTTTAGTGCATGAATATTTCATTCCTAGAAACCAACACAATAAAAATGAATACTAAAACCCCCTTAAAATGTAAAGTTGGGACCATAACCATTAAAGAATGTAATATATAATTGTGTTTTCACATATAAGAACAATGTTTTGATGTGAAAACACGGACATGGAAGAAATATATTACTGTCATGTTCTGATGGGGAGTGATAGTGAACATAGTCAAAAGAAAGTAAAATAATAATAAAGCCATAAATCTAGGATAACCTTAGAGAACTTATGATTCATTGAAAATGAAATTAATAGGATAAATTTTTGTGATTGATGATCCTTTTTCCCCATGTTATTTAATTTTTTTTTGAAAAGATACGCTTGCATGATTTTTGGAAAACATCACCTATTGTTGTTCCTTGATCTAATTCACCTATTTCTTTAAAAGGTAAGCTATTTTTTCATTCCTGGAGTAATAAATGAACATTTTATCCATGATATACCATCCAATTTGGCATTAGTTGTCTAAAAAAATTATATTGAGCTGGCTATCCAATATGCATAAATCCTCTTTTGGGGAGATAACACATTAATATTACTAACTATATCTGATGTTTAACATAAACCTACCATAAATGGTTATCCTTATAACCCTTAAGAAAGATAAAAATTCAAGGCATTTGATAGAATGTCATGAAATTTCCTTAAAATTTATCGAAATATAAAAAAAAGTATCTCTTGGTTGTCACTTTGAAACATTTGAATACAGTCATTATATATTCTTTTAAAACATGGTAATAATCTAAACTTCCATAACTTATTTTTTGGAGAACATCAATACGTCATTATTCTAATGATTATTTAATATATCATCCAAATACAAGAATTCATAAACATCATCCAAGATAGAAAATACTACTTGTCAATAAGTTCTTAATTAGTTCCAATGTTGTCAGTATCATCCACATTACTTACTCATATCCGACATATCATTATCCTAACAAAATTATCAGAAAATTTGGTACATATTAAGGGTTACCTTTAATTTTTTTTTCAGGGACATCACCTTTACATTATATAACATTGCTATTCCATATGAAACCATTCAATGTTTTATTGAAAAGCTAGGGAGAAAAAAACAAATAGAATAATCACTTTATATTTCACCTTTAATATAACATACATCCTATATTCAAATAAATAAAAACATCAATTATTTCATCCTTAATACATTTACAAAGATAAATCATCAAAATACCTCTCTCCTTCCACATTTCATATGTAGTATCTTCGTCATCAGAAATGTAAAAAATACTTGTACCACCTTACTGATCATTTTTATAGCATTCCACGTGGGACACTAATCTGGATAATGAATGTCTACTCTACACATAAACCAAATAACCTTCGATAATAAAATAGGGAGACATATATTATAATCAATTTAATTAACTAAATTATTTATTTTTATCTTGCAGGCATAATATTTGTATCCTTCTTTACCATAGTCAAAACATATATTTTTCACTCTAAGACATTCACATAAGCAATTATTTGCACATTATTGACATAAGGGTAACCAAATCATCATTCATACTTGGTCTCCATTACTCGAACTCACAAAAAACTCTCACATTATCTTTTTTGGTGATTCTGAGAGTTAGTTAAGGTGCATGTTTTTAATCACGTTCCATTAAAACTTGTTAGTCATGAAAATAAAATCTCCCATTCTAGTGATGATCCAGATTGAATTCTAATTATGAAATCATTTGTCACATTCATCATAAATATAGTTTCTTCTGGTGACCTCTATTGGATAAAACCAAATGCATAATTTGATCATTAATTATCATAGCCAACAACCACAACGTCAAAAAAAGAATTACTAATAGAATTATTAAATCATGACACCTTCATTAATCTATGACACTCTTGGTTGATCATATGTTTTTTATAGAAGGATTATATTAAATCGTTCATAATGGTTCATGAAAATCTTGTGACATCTCAAAGTACATCCTCAAGATTGTTAAACCATGTGTGAAATAAGACCCATTATCGTGTACCAAAATACCCCAAGACAAGCCTAGAACATCTTGTCAAAGTGTTTACCCATAGGTATATCTGTACCAAATCCACATGCACTTGTAGGTTTTATAAAGGGATTTATTTCTTGGAAAACACTTACTCTATCCTTCACCAAAAATCCCCAAATTTTCCAATACAATATCATATAAATATAATTATCATTAGATAAATTCATATACATATAATTAGAAATATATTTAGGGATATCACTATGGTTTTGTCATCCTAGTTTCCAAACTAGGACTAAAACATTCATTTTATATGAACTATTATGCCCCGGGATTGATATACCTGGATATTACATCATATTTGATTAATATTCATACATTAAAAAATACATGCCTGAGGACCATAAGATTTTAGTGTCTTTCAAAACATGGAAACAATATCATTTATCCAGGTGGAAAATATTCAACATCTCGCATAATGATCACAAAAATTAGTAATTCTACCTAAAAACCATCTTTGTAACATGGGGAAAGGAAACATAAAAATGGGTTGGAATTTGATTATCAGTAAGGGTAAATAAAGGAAATGTGTATGTATAAAATGAAAAAACAGTATGAAACATGATAAAAACACTTGAACATCATACAATAAATATTAGAGATTGTAAAAATGTTTCATATTTCAAAAGACATAAATCATAAGGAAATGAGAAACATAATATATAAAATCATAACATGGCAATAAAACACAGATTTGTGGAAAAGATAAATAAATATAATATGTTATCCATGTCATCCCAGAAATTTATTTCAAGGACATCTTGGTAGTATGGGTTCACATTCCACCTCCTAGGGGTAGTATTGGTTCACTCCCTTAGCCATTGTAGTAGCATGCCTTATCTTCTCATACAATCTTGGTAGCCATGATTCACTCCAATGGCCATCTTATTGTTATGAGTTCACTCCTCATACCAACTAGTAGTCATGGTTCCCCCTCATGTCTATCTTAGTTGTAAATGTTTTATCCCAAGACCATATTTGTATATATTATAATATATAAATCTTCACACATTGCATTGGAGGGAGATATAGTTCCCAACCAACTTATAGGGAAATCAAATGTACCTGTTCCACAAAATTAAAAAAAACATATCATAACCAATGAAATTTAAATGAGTATTATAAAAATGTAACAAAATTATAACCCATGTAAAAGATATAGGTTAATAAATAATTTCATCAAAAGCATAAGTCGTGAAAGAGAAACACATTTCATAAACATATAACGTTTTAAATAGAAATCGATTTCATAAACATAAAACTCATTAATGAGAAAATATATTCATAGAGATCACTACATTAAGAAAAAACCATTAACAAAAATGATATTAACAAAACCATTATATCATATTCTATAAGAGCATGAGTAACATCAACAGATATTATCATTGAAGGAAAATAATTTCAAACTATCTTTCAAAAACATTTCTTGAATAAAATATACTTTCTTATATGAAATTATTTTAAATACATAAAAATATTTGATAATAATATTCATATAAAATACATATAAAATTGATAATGTTAACTTGATATCAACTAAAAACCTTCTTCCTTGAAATAATATAAATTAAGATCCAAAACAATTTTAAAAACCTATTCTTGAAAAAACATTGAGAAATTATGAAGAATGTTAGAAAAGAATTTTAAAATAACTTCTATTAAAATTATTAAAAAACAAATATACAGTGTATGAAAATTTGTTGATAAATATTTTCGTTGAAACTAATTTGAAAAATTGTTATTATTTCATGATAACTTATTGGAATACCTTTTCTTTGAAAATAAGTTGAAAGCTTATAAATAATGACTGAAATCATTTTGAAATCCATTTTCTATGATAACTTATAAAATAAAATTGAAATCATTTTGGGATAAATTTTCCTTCAAAACTAATAAAAGAAGTTTGAAAAAATATTGATAATCATTTTCCTTGAAAACACATAATAGAATCATGAAAAAAATTTCAAAACAATTTTTCCTAAAAACATAGAAAAGATGTTTTAAAATATTTTGAAATTAATTTTAATTGAAAACTTATAAAAGAGGTTAAATGTTTTTTGAAAAAAAAATTCTTTTAAAATAATTATAAAAATATTTCCATAAAAATAACCATTAGTCATGAAAATAAAGATGCAATGTATTAATGGTGGATAATTCTGTACATGTCATACATGGTAAAATGAACATTTCTTTTTCACGGACAAGTAATATAAAATTTACTTATTTAGAAAGAGATAATATGATTACATTGAAAAAATTGGTAAAAGAAAATAATGGGTAGAAACGTATTTTAATGTAACTAATGGATTAGTAGGTTTTTCTTGTAAACCGTTTTTTAGAAAACATGGTTTTGATGGAACATTGATTTTTGGCAAAAGAGTGGGTAATTTCTGGCTTTCATATAAAATCATTATTAACAACATTATGAAACCAAAGGTATAAAAAGAACAAAGACATGATTATAAAATAAATAAATAATTTCTAATAACATTTATTAATTTATTGGCATATGGAACATAATAATTCACCAATGGAAGCATAAACATATACAATTTTGGTATGTTATGAGATTGTCTCAAAAAATTCTTACAAATGGGAAAATTAAGATCATACTCTCCATGTAAAAGAATGAAATTACATGAAGAAGAAAATATAATAAAAATAATGTTATTCATGATAGAACAGGTAAATTTTATATATATACTCCTCGATGAAGATTTTAGGTGCATAATAAAACATGAGTCTCAATGATTGAAAATTGTGACAATTTTTTTTTAAGGATTGGGAAACATTTGTAAATTAGAAACCCTAAATGAATGTTCATATAATGGATAATTTAATAACTAAAAATTTTTGTATTAAATATATAGACTAATATAATGTGATGCAATTACACCAATAAATAGGAAATTCTGGTGAGCATAGCTTGTATCTAACATGAATAAAAATTTAGATGAAATCCCCTAACATATGTTCTCAACACTCATTGTATATGTTCAGAACACATATATAATAAATAAAATTTTATTATAAGTCATTTAAAGAACCATATTATTATATAGAATACATTATATAAGTTCATTAAGACCATATATTACCAACATGTTAACAATCTTATGTTATGGTTTCACTTCGGGTAATATTCACATGTGACTTAATTTGTTATATCTTTGGTATTTGTACATTATATCACGATTTATTGAATTATAAAACATGAAATAAAAATTATTTTATTATTATATATTTTTATTATAATAATATATGGAATATATAAATATAAATCAAAATAAACCATTCATAGAAATGGTCGGTTGTACGTATGCATGAATTCTATTTCTGTATAGTTGTCGTGCTAATAGAATGAATGTAAAATACATATAGGAAAATAGATTTATCTATATATATCATTGTTGAAATATATTTATTTCATAATAATTATCTTCAAAATTTATTAAAAACCATCCTTAATACAATCCATGATGTGTATGAACTAATCATATCAGTTTGTGGGGGTAGTAGTACACACTTCCTCAAACGAAATTATCGTATTAACGTAAAATAGAAAGTAAAATAGATTAATGATGGTAAAAAAATATATAATCTTAATGACATAATAAATTTAATATATTAAATATATAAATTTATTTCCATTATAATTTCATCCATTGTATGTGGTAATGGAAGAATGAAAATTCATCATTTCGTGAGCTAGTAGTTCACTGTACACAGAAATAGTATGTTCATTACCCATTAGAAAGAGGTGTGTGTAAGTGTAGGTTGATCCATTTACATAAAAATAGACTATAATACCAGGGATAATGTTTCTGTTACATAATAATATAAAAAATATTTTTGTATGGGTGGATAAGGAAAATATAAGAAAGGGGTTGAGAGATGGCATAAACTCTCAATGGGTTACTCTTTTTGGTTTGTTTTAAAAGGCTTCAATGGATTTCATTATGGCAATGAAATAATTTACATAAGTTTTTAGTGATGTTTGAAATTTTATTGGGTTGTTATATTTATGATCATGTGCGGTTTCATTGGTGTGAAGAAGTGGGATATGTGATGTCTTTCAATAAGGAATGACCATAACTCACTTCTATGTTATGAAAATAATTTTTGTGTAGACATGGTCTTTCCTAAAATAAGTCATAATAATCCAAAATAAATAAGTAGTGGATGTTTTATGGACGAATAGATGACATTAAATGGGTTTTGGACATGTGGATATGTTATTTTGGCCCCTATGGTTGAGGTTTAGTCCCTAATTAATCATAATTTGATCTTAATTACTGTGGTTAATTCTAATCACTATTAATAGTATTTTTTTCAGAAATCAACCTTAAATAATTTAAATTTAAATATTATGTTTTTTAAAATAATCTTTGTATTTTTTTTTAAAATCATTCCCTATGAGTGTCAAAATTAATATTAATAATAACTACATAGATGGGATGAAAATACAATTCTTTAATGTAGGAAGAAGTTGAAAAGTTTATTATGATTTAATATTCAATTTCAATGTGAAATTGACTAAAATGACCTAAATTGTATTAATAGTTGTAAAATTTATCTAATGTGACCCTAAAACATTTTTGACGTCTAACTTTTCATTTATAAATTGTTAATGAAAATAAAATTATTAACTATAACATTGTATTTTTTATAATCCATCAAAAAATGATGTGTCTCAGAATAATCTCAAAAATTCACCCAAAATGAATTTCATGATTATAAATTAAGACATGATTTTTTTTTCAAAATAAATTTCTAAAAGAAAAAAATATTAATTTTATGTTTAAATGATGTTTATTCAGGAAAATAGTATTTTAATACATAGAAGGTGATTACCAAAAATCATATATATCATTATTAATATGATTAATATGAATAAAACAATTGTAAAAAATATGTTAAAATTTGATATTAATATTCATTTAAATGTTATTAAATGATATTTTATAATTATCTCAATTAAATTAATATAACAATAAAATTATTTTTCATAGAAATATAAGTGTTTCATGAAACATACGCAAAGTCAGTGATGTAAGTAGCGCAAGTAATTTCGGTATTGGATATTGCACATGCCAAGTTGGTATTGTGTGTAGAGAATGTCAGGTCAAAATTTATTATGAAAATAATGATTTACTTTGTGTTTTACCTATATTAATATATATATATATATAACTTTTTATAGTTCCATGTAAAATGAAAAATACCAAAAAGATAAATTTTGTAGAAAAAACTATTTGAAGAAATCCCAAGGTGTTGAATTTTTACTAATTATGGAAATCTAATTATAATTATTGAAAATTATTTCTAATTATTAAGAAAAATTATTCATTACCACTCATTTTTACAAATTATTTGTAATTGTTACAAATAGTTTAAAATTAATTTTAATTATAAAAAATTATTACAAATTCAGGGCTGGGATTACTAATAAATAATAATTACTACTAAAAATGTAGTTACATTGGTAGATTAGTGGTTAAAACACCTTATAATACAACAAGAAACCTGAGATAAACTCCATAAGGAGATGTAATTTTGGGGTATTATAGTAGTAATGTATCAGTACTGTAATAGTGTATATATTCATCAAAATTGGGCCACTAGTTTGGGAGTACTATCCATAGAGACATTTGGATACTATAGGCCATTAGGCTATAGGGCCTCTATGCTACCGTAAAGCAGCATATGATATAGAGTGACTAGTTGATCAGTGAAGTGACTTAGGTTTCCAGTGTAGACTAGCACCAGACAGTATTGTCGAGTGCACATCTAGAAAGAGTGATATGTGTGTTAGAAGCTATCAACCAGCCCTATAAATTCCTGAGAGAGAGCGGTTATCTTTCAAATACATAGTGAAGGGAAACAGAGTGTCATGGTTCATAGAAATGGGGAACAAATTGTTTGAATGGTGATAAATAGATAGGAGAAGTGACACATCTTGAAAGGCATCATGGTATGGAGACATACCAGTATTGCTTGGTGGGATGATCAATATATTGATGGGTGTTCTAGAACATATCATCTAGACCTATACCTGGAGGTGTGATAAAAGAGGGATATTCTTCGATGAATTCATATATGGGCAGCGTAATTCCATGGAAAAATTGGGGGGGGGGAGGTACCAGGTGAAGAATGATATCATGATGCGATGATTGGCTACTCAACATGGGAATTTGGGTAATCTCATTAATCTATCAAGATTCATTTATTTAGAGAACTAAAATGTAATCGGCGATTAATCCAAATGTCCTACAATTCGAGTAAGGCATACCTCTAAAACCCAGTCAAAAAGTGGGTTTTATTTTTTAAATAAATAGGGGTGTTTACCTTATATATTACAAAATTTATTACTAATTATTGGTAATTTATATTAAAAATTAAAAATTAAAAATTAAAAATTAAAAATTAATAAAAACATATCATTAATTATTAAAAATTATTGTATATTATGTCTAGTTATAACTAATTTTATCAAACTATTGTTAATTTTCATCAATTATTTATAAATATTGGTAATTATTTTTAATTATTACAAATTATTTATTATTATTATTAATTTTGGTCTAAATTTAAACTATTTAATACTAATTATTTTTATTTATTATTATAATTTATTTATTAATTTTTCGCAATTATTATAAATTATTAATAATTAATACAAATTGTTACATATTACCTATAATTAATTTCATTCACTACTAATTAATTCTAATTACTAATATTAAAAATAATTCTTAAATACTAAAAACCTAAAAAAACAACAAATAAAAAACATTAAAATAAAAACCTCTAAAATATAATTTTATCTAAATGAAAACGGTGATGTCATTTTTAAGATGACACTCAAAAAAAGTCTATTTAAATTTAAAATTTATTCAAGTAATAGTGATAGAGAAATGAGGAGAAGAATTTAGAACTGATGATGTAAGAATAGTTATGTGGGGCCTTATATAGGTTTGATTATTTATGACATATATTCTTCATTTAAAATAATTTTACATTTAATAAAACAACTTGAAAAGATAACATACCATAACAAATCATGACGGTGAATCAAATAACATTTTTGATAGATTTTTTCAACTGTCGCAAATGATAAATGCCATAAATACCATATATTCACCCCTACTGAAAGAGTTTTTGTGATGGATTGCATATTTTCATATAAAATATAATTATTTTATATTGAATTTAATTTATTGTAAATATAAAATCTTTTCTGAGGTGATATTTTTTCATCACAACAAATCATATTTGTGATAGAAATTGGAAACTCGTTATAAATATCACATTCCTATGGTTTGGTATGTAGTGGTGCTAAAATCATGTGTGATGAGACTGAAAACTCATCACAATGCCACCAATAATATAGCTATTTTCACCAGTATTGGATTCCTATCACAAATAACCCAAAACTCTTTATTAGTTGTGACATGATCCTCACCTATCGCAAATGACCCATCATCAGTATCACCTTTTTTCTATAGTGTTCACTGGTTTTGTGGGAGCAAAAAGACTAAAAAATTGATTCATTGCGTATAATTAAATGATAATAAGAAGTAGATCATTGCGTGCTGATTCTAGATTTTCAAATTTAAATATTTGAAACTATTTTTTGGTGATCAAACCTATATAATTTCCCTATGTTATTTCATCATCTTAAATGAGTGTTTTTATGGAGAATTTTTAGAATATTAATTCTCAATATCTATAGGATATTAAAATTTTAATATTTAAATTACATATATAGATTCCATGTTATGTTGATATATAAGGGAGATCTAATTAAACAATTTTAAATGAGGATATCTTAATAATGAATGTAAAGTATTTTTATAATATGAAATTTTGAAAATAATCCATGTGATTATCATAATTGTTTATTAAATGTTGAAAAAGGAGAGAGGTGAATGAATGAGAGAGAATAAGCGGAAACCCTATTTAGTGATTCTTGAATATATCAAACATTAATGAATTTTTAAGGGGATGAATAAATTTAATTCTACATCATATGTGTTGAAAAATAATTTGAATAAAAAAACAAGTAGAAAGGAGTGATTGATATCAACCTCTAATAATAACAAACTTTTCTAGATTCATAAATATTTAGGAGATTTTTTAAAATAATATCAATTAAGTTATCAAAGAAGAATGTTTGGGAAGAATACAATTTGATTGAACCTAGGAACTTATTCATTTATCATTATGATTTTTGGGGAGGTATACAAAAACATAAATTTTAATGTACCCATGTATTTTATGATCATTTTGAATATAAGGCCCCAACCTTAAACCTTACTTAATCTTGAGTTATTACAAGATTATACATTGAGGATCTTTTCAGGTTTAGATTTTTAGAGAATTAGATCATGAAACATTCATTAAATTCCACATTTAAACAAAGTGGTTACATAAAGGATAGTATTAATTCTTCCCATCAACGGAAACATATTTAAAATAAAACATGGACTCTTTCATGACACATCCTTGACACTATCATCAGATCATGTACCTTTCCCTTGACCTGTGAAAAACATTTCAAAAACCTGGGATGAGAATCAAAAGCTCAGTAAGGGTTATAAAAATATGTAAAGGAAACATGAGTTCATATATACATAAGAATGAAATCATACATTACCCATAAAACATAGGCAATTTAATATACCTCATTAAATCATGAATAAATCATAGAAATCACAAGACTTAAAAGGTAACTTGAGGAATTCATAACATTCTTACATAGGGAGTAACCCTCTTGGATACATTTGGAATACCCACCACAGTATATTCCATAAATCTCTTCGGAAAAACCTTAACGTTTCACTCCTTCGCATTACCCAATGCATTGGAGAGATATATCGGGCTCACCCGTCCTTAGTTTATCACGGAACCACCCGTCTTTATAACAATGCCCAAGAACCATAACATAATCTTATCACATAAAACATGCATAAAGGAAACATAACATTTCCACCTTTCAATAACAAGATATAAATACAACACATTGATACAAAAACATTATGAGAACCATTCTCGATACCAAAATAAAAGAAAAGTAAAACATGGTATTTATTTTTCCTTTAAAAAGAAGGTATGGCTTGTAGAAGAAGCCGAAACTCAAATAATGGTCACGGAGGCGAAGAAGTCATTGTCGCCGCATACGTATGACAAAAACATTCCCTTTTGTCATTTAGTAAAATGCTTCCTCTAAAAAATATTCCTTTTTGGTTAAAGGTAAAAGTCAATGTGGTTTATACACCGTATACAAGATGGTTGTGTATAAAACAAAATATGCCTCAACGAATGGATATTGAGACGAATTCCCTTACAAAGATGGTATCCTTGGTTTAAGGATAAATCAATTACTTAATTATTCGTGACAAACGAATAAACCAAATATAAGTGGATATTATGTGTAAAATAATCAAAGGTCATTCACACATATTCAAATAATGACATTTTCAATAACTACATGTTGAACCCAAAGAAATCGAAATTGGGTTAAGAAGTTCCCTTGACAGCCTAACGGCGTCACATCAAAATAAGTTGATGAGAGATAAAAAAAGGGTATCTCATCACTTGGACATAAAATTTACGTCAATAAGGATATATGAAAACATATCCCAACATAAAAATTGGTAAACTAAAAGACCTAACAAAATAAGTCTTTTAAAAAGAGGAGGGTGAAAGGTTCCCTTACCGACATGGGTATCTTTCGAAACATACACCTTGTGAAAGAAGGACAATAAAACATTGATGTAAATACTCATAAAATAAAGTATATTACACAATGATTAAAATAATGGGAAGTACATACACCACTCAAAGGAAATTGTGGAAAATGTAGCATAAATCTCACGAGAATAAAAGTGAGATGAAAAATCCCTTACGAAAACTCGGCAGCCTAACGGCGCGACATAAAACTTACAAAAATGGGTTGATGAGATCAAATAGGGTATCTCATCATATTAACATAATGTTTATAGAAAGAGGAATATAAAATAACATCCCCCAACATAACAAAGAGGAGCTTAAAATAAGTGACATAAAGGAGAGTACTTAAAAAGAAAGAGAGAGGTTAGATCTCTTACGAAAATTTGGCAGCCTAACGGCACCACTCAAAACTTCCAAAATGGATTGATGAGAGGGAATAGGGTCTCTCATCAAATGAAAATAAAAATTACAGTAATATTAATATAAAATAACGTCCCAATAATAAGAAAGATGAGTTTTAAAAGGAATGACATAAAAGAGTGTATTTAAAAAGAAAGAGTGGAGTAGGATCCCTTACCTCAAGTCCAACTTGTCTTGTTCATTTCTTTATATTCCTGAATAATAAACTTTGGTCAATTAATAATTTCCTAAGTAACTCCTTTATATATTATTATTCAGTTCATATCACATATTATAATGTTATAATAATTGTTTAATAATGTTAGTTCATATCAGACGTTTTTGCTGATGTTTGGTACATTAGTCAAAAATGAACTTGTTTGAAAAAAGATTGCCCATGTAGTTATAAGTAAATAATATCCAGAATAGTATTAATGATTAAAATATCATATATATCCAGTAAATATTCATTTTATACAATTCCATATCATTTGGAGATAAAAAACGAAAAGCACCGTTCATGGAGAGGGTAGGCCGTACGTACGCATGAACGCTACTTTCATTTCTATTTCATATTTAATGGAATTAAAACATATTGATACATAATAGTATTTTAATTAAAGTATGGTATCATATATAATATCATTAAATATATCCTTTATATGTACCACATATGGTATTAATGAATCAAATCACTTTGAGGGGGCGGTAGTCTTCACTTCCCTAAATGATGATATCGCGTTTACCCATAATGGAAACCATAAAGGTATGCCATAAATAAAAAACAAATAAGATTAAGTAAAACATAAACATATTAGATATTATATATAAATATATTGTCATCTTAATGTCCACCTTTTAAGGTGTTACAAGAATGTTGAACAATCATCTTCTCGGGAGGCAGAAATTTTTTCCATCCACGGAAACAGTATGTTCTTTAACCATTAGATGTAGGTGTGTGTAAGTGTAGCTCGAATAAATCTTATAAAATCATCCTAGTATGTTGAATATACTGTATTTGTTACAAAATAAATTAATAAAAATAGTTTAGGGGGTTGGAGAAGCAAAATAAAACAAAAGGACACAAGTGAAGACATTACCTTAAAATATGGTAACTCCCTTTGGTTTGAGCTCAAAGGCTTCCTTGGGAAGACTTATGCCCAAAGTGAGGCTTCAAGGAGTAATAGAGGTAAGTGTAGAGACAAAATGGGTAGGGGTTGGCCGAGCCAAAGGCTTTGGGAGTGTGGGTAAGGAGGTAGAGGTGGGGGCCTTTTATAAGAGGAGAGGAGGGGCACTCTTGTAAAGTTACAAAATATTACTTTATTTTCAAAAGATTTTCGGATATTAAAAGTCCCAAATGGATTTATTTCTAGGATATGGTGATAAGGATTATAAATACACTCATCCCATAGGTTTTGGACATGTTTAGGGTTTAGATATTACATTATCTTTCCATTTTATTTAAATCGTTAAATAATGAGGTCATCATTACATCATCATGATGTCATAAATAATTTAATTTATTTAATGTCTATAAATTATAAAAAAAATACTATGATGTAGGAAATATTTTTATCTTTCCAATGAATATTTATAGTCAAAAATATGACTTGTATAACCCCTTGTAAAAATTGTTTTAGTAAAACAATTCATGTTTGTATCATTTTTACATTAACATTAAATAAAAAGATATTTATGTCATTTTCCAACCCAAGTGGCTCCATGGGGTCCCCAAGATGACCCATGGATTGTCTTGTTCGGCCACGACACATCCAGTGAGGGTAGGACATGTGTCTAGGTCATTTCATTTTATTAAAACATTATTCTTACCATAAACTACACTAATTACCTCTAATCGCGATTAAAAACTTAATAAGTTACTATTCACCAAAAAATTATTTTTATCCCATTGAACCACATTTTACTTATTAATGAAAACCATTTATGTTGTATTTTTGAAATTCAGAACACAAAGATGGAAAAATTTCATTTAAACGGAAAAATCAGTTTTTATAAGTACCCCTTAGTGGTTTCACTATTCATCAAAAATTGAAGTTTTTCAGAAAAAGCCCAAAAATTCACCCTAAGCTATATTTGATATTCCGAATTCAAAAATTAAGTCTATTTTAAAAATTTAAAAACATATAAGTCACATTAATTAATTTAATAATTAATTCCCGCTATCAGAGGAAATAGCGTGTTTTTATGAAACAATAAGTATCAAAAGATTGACACTAGTTTAAGTCTGATTTCAAAGTGAAATTAATTCCAACGACCACCATTGGATTTAATGGTAAAAATATATTATAATTTCACTTTAAAAAACATTCAAAAGATAATATAATCATATAAATAAATTAGATTAAAAATATTTTTTTAATTAAAATACAACATTTTACACTATTCATTAAAAAATGAACTTTATCGGAAAGATACCAAAAATTTACACAAAGTAAATTTTGATGTCCCATTTCTTAAGAAGAGTTTTATTTGGTCCAATAGAATGTATATGAGTGAACAAAACTATATTTAATGATGGTTCTCCATCAAAAGGTGATAAGTGAACCTTTAGTGAAAACTAGGGCATATACGCCTAAAATTGATTTTTTACCATATTTTAAGCCTTTATATTTTATTGGATAAATGTAAAAACATTTAAAAAATATATAATCATATTTTAGTAATTTCTATCCATTCCCGCCAATAAAATGGCTACATGTAAACTACCATTTAAAATAATATTATTCTATTACTAGAGTGCAACGTAAGATTCCCAAGAAAATCGTTGTTGCGTGTTGGGTACGCCATCGAGCATAGCATCCCCTTTAAATTCATATTAATATATTATTCAAAAATATGGATAAATATGAAAAGTTCATATTCTTTATTTACCTGGGGTGTTATATCCTTCCCCCCTTTTTGGAATTGCGTCCTCGCAATTTTTAAAATTGAGCTTGGAAACATTCTTGAAAGCCCCACATCGGAACACGAGTCGGTAAAACAATAACTTTAAAATAATGGAAGATAAGTACAGAGTTCACCCTAGTTAACCCATACTAGGATTCCATGTAGAAAAACATGGTCATGGAAGAAAAATAAAAGGGTCATGTTCTTGAGGGAGAGTGATAGTAATCATGTCTAGGAGAAAGTTAACCATAAGAAAATCACAAACTTGTGATGGGTTAAACGGTATTCGATTCCCCAGTAGGAAAAGTTAATAGACAACATTTTGTTTTAAGTTACTTTTTATTGAGGAATTTATTCATAAGGAAACATAATCACTTATCACGTTGACATTAAACTTTTACTAGATTCCTTAATCAAACTAATATTTTTTTTCCAAAAGATGAGTATTTAGGGAGACTTGTTCGCATTAAGAGTACTATAATCAACTTCTAGAGAATCACCTAATCCACCTAAGAGAACTATATACTTCCCATGTATTTAGGCTTTAACCAAAATAAAAACCAAAAAGGTTATTACAAGGTCAGATAATCCAGAAAAGGATAACCCTTTAAAAAGAAAATTTATGCTTAATCTCCAAAATTTTTCCAACAAAACCCAAAGTTCAACGAGGACCATCCGATAAATAATTTGTCCATAAAATTCTTCAAAGTAAACCAATATAAGATTGAAACCCAAATACTTGAAGGATTTAGTCACATAGTCTTCCAAGTTAAATCGTAACATTTATCTCCAAACAACATCAGTTGCTCCTAAAGTCTCATATTGAAATGTAATTAACCTAATCACATATCCTCCATGATAGGTTAATCATTTTCATAAATAACCCAAAATCAACTTACTCTTAATTCATAAAATCATATAATTAAAAATAATCAGTCAAACTAACCAGGGACTTCACGTAGTCTAGGGTTAGGCAATAAATACAGTCACACTTTGGTTGTGGGTTCGATTCCCGCAGCTTTGTCCGACGTGACTGGTAGTCACACGGTCTGCGTGTTGTCCTTCTTCCAAAACTATATAATTCTCAAATCATTCCCCAAAAAGGGATAAAATAATCAAAAATAACTATAACATAATTTAAACTCAATTTTATCTCATGCGTTTCACTTCAATCATAACATATAGTAACCCATAATTACCTCAAAAGTAAGGATCATATAAACCCAAATGGTTCTTTATAACTATGTCCACAAAAGAAAAGATAACTATTCCTTGAATAAAATTTTCATATATTAAACATCAGGGTTACACATAATATAAAAAGTCTTCTAATGTAACCCCATCATCAAAAGTGACTTAATACTCTTAAGAATTTCACCATAACTCTTGAAGCCCTTATATGTTGACATCTTACTCATTCAAAATTCTTCATGATCCATTAACCATTCCTTTCCAACATATTCTGAAATACCTCTTTCCTACAAACAAAATCATGAATCATATCCTATGATTATAAAATAGGAAAACAATAGTCATGAAATAATACATACCTTTGATTGGTTATTGTCAGTTTCTTCATCCTCAATCAAAATGGCATTCGGTATTGGTAGACGAACATTTGTACGCCCTTGGTGATCCCATTCACGAAACATCTTCATAGGACATGTGTTTGCATAATGACCATCCACACCACATTTAAAACATTCAATTGATCCCTCAGAATGAACTTCTTTCCCTTTCCTCGAGTCAACTGGATGCTTCTTTTTTCCATGGAAGGTTCTTGATTTATGACCTTCATTTCCACATATATATCATATTTTTGTCCCTTTGAAACATTTTCCTAGGTGTTTCATTCCACATCTTTGACACATAGGTTTTTGAACACACTTACCTTTATGATAATTACCTGTACTTCCGTAGGGATTTGTTTCTCGCATATATGATGCCTTAGAGATATCACCAAGGTTTAGGTGGTCAATCATAACTCAAGATAGTTGGTTGAGGATAATCACAAGAGTTCTCATTGTAGCTCCCATATCATTTAGTTGCTTGCTCAAAAAACTGTCACAGTTTCCTTCACATCCATTGTTACTTTGGTGCCTGCTAGATCCAGCCATTTACTAAAACCAAAAAGGTCAGTGTGAGTATATCAAAATAAACATCATGTACTAATGAGGAAGATAAACACTAATATATACTTACTCATTCACTTTATCTAAAACTAGGACTCTTTATGAAATCCTAACCATTATGGTAATGCCACTTATTCTTAAAGAATACTCTAACCTCTAAAGTTATCTAAACTGACCATTGATACCAACTATAAGGCCCCAACCTTAAAACTTACTTAATCTTGTGTTATTACAAGATTACACATTGAGGATCTTTTCAGGTTTAGAGTTTTAGAGAATTAGATCATGAAACTTGCTTTACATTCCACATTTAAACAAAGTGGTTACATAAAAGATAGTATTCATTCTTCCGATCAATGGAAACATATTTAAAATAAAACATGGATTCTTTCATGACACATCCTTGACACTATTATCACATCATGTACCTTTCCCTTGACCTGTGAAAAACATTTCAAAAACATGGGATGAGCATAAAAAGCTTAGTAAGGGTTATAAAAATATGGAAAGGAAACATGAGTTCATATATACATAAGAATGAAATCATACTTTACCCATAAAACATAGACACATTAACATACCTCATCAAATCATGAATAAATCATATATATCATAAGACATAAAAGGTA
This sequence comes from Viscum album, assembly GCA_963277665.1. NCBI lineage: Eukaryota > Viridiplantae > Streptophyta > Magnoliopsida > Santalales > Viscaceae > Viscum > Viscum album. The sequence goes on along the minus strand of OY728155.1, from coordinate 1,645,565,475 downwards.
ACTTGCGAAATTCATAACATTCTTACGTAGGGAGTAACCCTCTTGGTTACGTTTGGAATACCCACCATAGTATATTCCTTAAATCTCTTTGGATAAACCTTAACGTTTCATTCCATTGTGTTACCCAATGCATTGGAGAGCTATATCGGGCTCACCCGCCCTTAGTTTATCACAGAACCAACCGTCTTCATAACAATTCCCAAGAGCCATAACATAATCTTATCACATAAAACATGCATAAAGGAAACATAACATTTCCACCTTTCAATAATAAGATATCAATAAAAAACATTGATACAAAAACATTATGAAAACCATTTTCAATACCAAAAGAAAAGAAAAGTAAAACATGGTATTTATTTTTCTTTTAAAAAGAAGGTATGGCTTGTAGAAGAAGACGAAACTCAAATAATGGTCATTGAGGCGGAGAAGTCGTTGTCGCCGTATACCTATGACAAAAACATTCCATTTTGTCATTTAGTAAAATGCTTCGTATAAAAAAGATTCCTTTTTGGATAAACGTAAAAGTAAAAGGGGTTTATACACCATATAAAAGAAGGTTGCATATAAAACAAAATATGCCTCAATGAATGGAGATTGAGACGAAGTCCCTTACAAAGACAGTATCCTTGTTTAAGGATAAATCAATGAAATAATTATGTGTGACAAACGAATACACCAAATATAAGTGGATATTAATTGTCAAATAATCAATGTTCATTCACACATATTCAAAGAATGACATATTCAATAACTACATTTTTAACCCAAAGAAATTGAAATTGGGTTAAGAAGTTCCCTTGATAGCCTAACGGCGTCACATCAAAATGAGTTGATGAGAGATAAAAAAAGGGTATCTCATTACTTGGACATAAAATTTACATCAATAAGGATATATGAGAACATATCCCAACATAACAATATGTAAATTAAATGACCTAACAAAAGATTTCTTTTAAAAAGAGGAGGGTGAATGGTTCCCTTACTGACATGGGTATCTTTCGAAACATACACCTCGTGAAATAAAGACAATACAACATTGATGTAAATACTCATTAAAGAAATTATATTAAACAATGAGTAAAATAATTGGCAGTACATACACCACTCAATTGAAATAGTGGAAAATGTAGCATAAATCTCACGGGAATAAAAGTGAGATGAAAAATCCCTTACGAAAACTCGGCAGCCTAACGACGCCACAAAAAACATACAAAATTGGGTTGATGAGATAAGATAGGGTATCTCATCATATTAACATAAAGTTTATATAAATAGGAATATAAAATATCATCCCCCAACATAACAATGAGGAGCTTAAAATAAGTAACATAAAGGAGAGTACTTAAAATGAAAGGGAGAGGTTAGATCTCTTACGAAAATTCGACAGCCTAACAGCGCCACTCAAAACTTCCAAAATGGATTGATGAGAGAGAATAGGGTCTCTCGTCACATGAACATAAAAATTACAGTAATATTAATATAAAATAACGTCCCAATAACAAGAAAGATGAGCTTTAAAAGGAATGACATAAAAGAGTGTACTTAAAAAGAAAGAGTGGAGTAGGATCCCTTACCTCAAGTCCAACTTGTCTTGTTCATTTCTTTATATTCCTGAATAATAAACTTTGGTCAATTAATAATTGCCTAATTACCTCCTTTAGTGATTATTATTCAGTTCATATCACATATTATAATGTTATAATAATTGTTTAATAATGTTAGTTCATATCAGACGTTTTTGTCGATGTATGGTACATGAGTAAAAAATGAACTTGTTTGAAAAAAGATTTCCCATGTAGTTATAAGTAAATAATTTCCAGAATAGTATTAATGATTAAAATATCATATATATCCAGTAAATATTCATTTTATACTATTCCATATCATTTGGAGATAAAAAATGAAAAGCACCGTTCATGGAGACGGTAGGCCGTACGTATGCATGAACGCTACATTCATTTCTATTTCATATTTAATTGAATTAAAACATAATGATACATAATAGTATTTTAATTACAGTATGGTATCATATAAAATATCATTAAATATATCCTTTATACATACCTTATATGGTATTAACAAATCAAATCACTTTGAGGGGGCGGTAGTCCGCACATCCTTAAATGAAGATATCGCGTTTACCCATAATGGAAACCATAAAGGTATGCCATAAATGAAAAATACATAATATTAATTAAAACATAAACATATTATATATCATATATAAATATAGTGTCATCTTAATGTCCACATTTTAAGGTGTTAGAAGAATGTTGAACAATCATCGTTTCGGGAGGCAGAAATTCGCCATCCACGGAAACAGTATGTTCTTTAACCATTAGATGTAGGTGTGTGTAAGTGTAGCTCTAATAATTCTTTTAACAACATCCTAGTATATATTTAATATACTGTATTTGTTAAAAAAATAAATGAATAAAAAGAGTTTAGTGGGTTGGAGAAGCAAAATAAAACAAAAGGAGACAGGTGAAGACATTACCTTAAAATCGGGTAACTCCCTTTGGTTTGAGCTCAAGGGCTTCCTTGGGAAGACTTCTGCCCAATGTGAGGCTTCAAGGAGTAATATAGGTATGTGGAGAGACAAAATGGGCAGGTTTTGGCTGAGCCAAAAGCTTTGGGAGTGTGGGTAAGGAGATAGAGGTGGGGGGCTTTTATAAGAGGAGAGGAGAGGCACTCTTGTAAAGTTACAAAATGTTACTTTATTTTCAACAGAGTTTCAGATTTTAATGGTCCCACATTGATTTATTTCGATGATAAGGTGATAAGGGTTCTAAATCCACTCATTTAATAGGTTTTTGGACATGTGTAGGTCTTAGATTTTTCATTTGCTTTCCATTTTATTTAAATCGTTAAATAATGAGGTCATCGCTGCATCATCATGATGTCATAAATAATTTAATTTATTTAATGTCTAAAAATTATGAAAAATAATAATATGATGTCGTAAATATTTTTAGCATTCCAAGTACTATTTATATTCAAAAATATGACTTTTATAACCCCTTGTAAAAATTGTTTTAGTAAAACATCTCATGTTTGTATCATTTTTACTTTAACATTAAATAAAAAGATATTTATGTCATTTTCTAACCAAAGTGGCTCCATGGGGTCCCCAAGTTGACCCATGAATTTTCTTGGTCGTCCATGACACATCCAATGAGGGTAGGACATGTTTCTAGGTCATTTCATTTTACTAAAACATTATTCTTACCATAAACTACACTAATTACCTCTAATCGCGATTAAAAACTTAATAAGTTACTATTCACCAAAAAATTATTTTTATCCCATTGAACCACATTTTATTTCTTAATGACAGCCATTTATGTAGGATTTTTGAAATTCAAAACAAAAAGATAGAAAAATTTCCATTAAACGGAAAAATCAGTTTTTATAAGTACCACTTAGTGGTTTCACTATTCATCAAAAATTAATGTTTTTCAGAAAAAACCCAAAAATTCACCCTAAGTTATATTTGATATTCTTAATTAAAAAATGTAGTCTATTTTAAAAAATTCAAAAAATATAAGTCACATTAACTAATTTAATAATTAATTTCCACTGTCAGAGCAAATAGCGTGTTTTTATGAAACAATAAGTATCAAAAGATTGACACTAGTTTAAATCTGATTTCAAAGTGAAATTAATTCCAACGACCACTATTGGATTTAATGGTAAAAATATATTCTAATTTAACTTTAAAATCAATTCAATATATAATCAAATCATATTAATAAATTAGATTTAAAAGAGGTTTTGAATTAAAATACAACATTTTACACTATTCATTAAAAAATGAACTTTATCGGAAAGATACCAAAAATTTACACAAAGTAAATTTTGATGTCCCAATTCTTAATAAGAGTTTTATTTGGTCCAATATAATTTATAAGTGTGAAGAAAACTATATTTAATGATGTTTCTCCATTAAAAGGCGATAAGTGAACCTTTAGTGAAAACTAGGGCATTTACGCCTAAAATTGAATTCTTTCCGTATTTTAAGCCTTTATCTTTTATTGGATAAATGTAAAAACATTTAAAAACATATATAATCATATTTTAGTTATTTAGATCCATTCATTCCAATAAAACGGCTACATGTTAACTACCATTTAAAATAATATTATTTTATTATTAGAGTGAAACGTAAGATTCCCAAGAAACTCGTTGTTGCGTGTTGGGTACGCCATCGAGCATAGCGTCCCCTTTAAAGTCATATTAATATTTTATTCACAAATATGGATAAATATGAAAATGTCATATTATTTATTTACCCAATTCATTGGAGAGCTATATCGGGCTCACCCGCCCTTAGATTATCACGGAACCAACCATCTTCATAACAATTCCCAAGATCCATAACATAATCTTATCACATAAAACATGCATAAAGGAAACATAACATTTCCACCTTTAAATAACAAGATATCAATACAACACATTGATAAAAAAACATTATGAATACCATTTTCAATACCAAAATAAAAGAAAAGTAAAACAAGGCATTTATTTTTCTTTTAAAAAGAAGGTATGGCTTGTAGATGAAGCCGAAAGTCAAATAATGGTCACGGAGGCGGAGAAGTCGGTGTCGCCTCATACGTATGACAAAAACATTCTCTTTTGTTGTTTAGTAAAACGATTTGTATAAAAAAGATTCCTTTTTGGATAAACATAAAAGTCAAAGGGGTTTATACACTGTATAAAAGAAGGTTGTGTATAAAACAAAATATGCCTCAATGAATGGAGATTGAGACGAAGTCCCTTACAAATACGGTATCCTTGGTTTAAGGATAGATCAATTACATAATTATGTGTGACAAAAGAATACACAAAATATATGTGGATACTATGTGTAAAATAATCAAAATTCATTCACACATATTCAAATAATGACATATTCAATAACTACATGTTGAACCCAAAGAAATCAAAATTGGGTTAAGAAGTTCCCTTGACAGCCTAACAGCGTCCCATCAAAATGAGTTGATGAGAGATAAAAAAGGGTATCTCATCACTTGGACATAAAATTTACATCAATAAGGATATATGAGAACATATCCCAACATAAAAATATGTAAATTAAAAGACCCAACAAAAGAAGTCTTTTAAAAAGAGGAGGGTGAAAGGTTCCCTTACCGACATGGGTATCTTTCGAAACATACATCTCGTGAATGAAGGACAATACAACATTGATGTAAATACTCATAAAAGAAATTATATTACACAATGAGTAAAATAATGGGCAGTACATACACCACTCAAAGGAAATAGTGGCAAATGTAGCATAAATCTCACGGGAATAAAAGTGAGATGAAAAATCCCTTACGAAAACTCGGCAGCCTAACGACACCACATAAAACATACAAAAATGGGTTGATGAGATAAGATAGGGTATCTAATAATATTAACATAATGTTTATAGAAATTGGAATATAAAAGAACATCCCCCAACATAACAATGAGGAGCTTAAAATAAGTGACATAAAGGAGAGTACTTAAAATGAAAGAGAGAGGGTAGATCTCTTACGAAAATTCGGCAGGCTAACGGCGCCACTCAAAACTTACAAAATGGATTGATTAGATAAAATAGTGGATCTCATCACATGAACATAAAAATTACAGTAATATTAATATAAAATAACGTCCCAATAACAAGAAAGATGAGCTTTAAAATGAATGACACAAAAGAGTGTACATAAAAAGAAAGAGTGGAGTAGGATCCCTTACCTCAAGTCCAACTTGTCTTGTTCGTTTCTTTATATTCTTGAATAATAAACTTTGGTCAATTAATAATTTCCAAAGTACCTCCTTTAGATATTATTATTCAGTTCATATCACATATTATAATGTTATAATAATTGTTTAATAATGTTAGTTCATATCAGACGTTTTTGCTGATGTTTGGTACATGAGTAAAAAATGAACTTGTTTGAAAAAAGATTTCCCATGTAGTTATAAGTAAATAATTTCCAGAATAGTATTAATGGTTAAAATATCATATATATCCGGTAAATATTCATTTTATACTATTCCATATCATTTGGAGATAAAAAACGAAAAGCACCGTTCATGGAGACGGTAGGCCGTACGTACGCATGAACGCTACTTTCATTTATATTTAATATTTAATGGAATTAAAACATAATGATACATAATAGTATTTTAATTATAGTATGGTATAATTTATAATATCATTAAACATATCCTTTATATGAACCTCATATGTTATTAACGAATCAAATCACTTTGAGGGGGCGGTAGTCCGCACATCCTTAAATGAAAATATCCCGTTTACCAATAATGGAAACCATAAAGGTATGCCATAAATGAAAAATACATAATATTAAGTAAAACATAAACATATTAGATATCATATATAATTATAGTGTCATCTTAATGTCCACCTTTGAAGGTGTTAGAAGAATGTTGAACAATCATCGTTTCGGGAGGCAGAAATTCGCCATCCACGGAAACAGAATGTTCATTAACCATTAGATGTAGGTGTGTTTAAGTTTATCTCAAATCCGTCTTATAACAACATCCTAGTATATTAAATATAATGTATTTGTTACAAAATAAATGAGTAAAAAGAGTTTAGGGGGTTGGAGAAGCAAAATAAAACAAAAGGACACAAGTGCAGACATTACCATAAAATCGGGTAACTCCCTTTGGTTTGAGCTCAAAGGCTTCCTTGGGAAGTATTATCCCCAAAGTGAGGCTTCAAGGAGTAATAGAGGGAAGTGTAGAGACATAATTGTCTGGGTTTGGATGAGCCAAAGGCTTTTGGAGTGTTGGTAAGGAGGTAGAGGTGGGGACCTTTTATAAGAGGAGAGGAGGGGCACTCTTGTAAAGTTACAAAATGTTACTTTATTTTCAAAAGCGTTTCAGATTTTAAAGGACCCACATTGATTTATTTCTAGGATAAGGTGATAAGGGTTCAAAATCCACTCATCCAATAGGTTTTGGACATGTGTAGGTCTTAGATAATACATTATCTTTCTATTTTATTTAAATCGTTAAATAATGAGGTCAACACTGCATCATCATGATGTCATAAATAATTTAATTTATTTAATTTCTAAAAATTATAAAAAAATACTATGATGTAGGAAATCATTTTAGCTTTATAATTACTATTTATAGTCAAATATATGACTTTTATTACCCCTTGTAAAAATTGTTTTAGTAAAACATCTCATGTTTTATCATTTTTTACTTTAACATTAAATAAAAAGATATTTAAGTCATTTTCCAACCAAAGTGGCTCCATGGGGTCCCCAAGTTGACCAATAGATTGTCTTGGTCGGCCATGACACATAAAATGACGGTAGGACATGTGTCTAGGTCATTTTAATTTATTAAAACATTTTTCTCTTCATAAACTACACTAATTACCTCTAATCGTGATTAAAAACTTAATAAGTTACTATTCACCAAAAAATTATTTTTATCCCATTGAACCACATTTTACGACATAATGACAACCATGTAGGTCAGAGTTATGAAATTCAAAACACAAAGATGGAAAATTTTCATTTAAACGGAAAAATCATTTTTTATAAGTACCACTTAGTGGTTTCACTATTCATCAAAAATTTAAGTTTTTCAGAAAAAACCCAAAAATTCACCCTCAGCTATATTTGATATTCCGAATTCAAAAATTAAGTCTATTTTAAAAAATTCAAAACATATAAGTCAAATTAATTAATTTAATATTTAATTCCCGCTATCAGAGAAAATAGCGTGTTTTTAAGAAACAATAAGTATTAAAACATTGACACTAGTTTAAGTCTGATTTCAAAGTGAAATTAATTCCAACGACCACTATTGGATTTAATGGTAAAAATATATTATAATTTCACTTTAAAACCAATTAAAAAGATAATATAATAATATAAATAAATTAGATTAAAAATTGGTTTTGAATTAAAATACAACATTTTACACTATTCATTAAAAAATGAACTTTATCAGAAAGATACCAAAAATTTACACAAAGTAAATTTTGATGTCCCAATTCATAAGAAGTGTTTTATTTGGTCCAATAGAATGTATAAGAGTGAACAAAACTATATTTAATGATGGTTATCCATCAAAAGGTGATAAGTGAACCTTTAGTGATAACTAGGGCATATACGCCTAAAATTGAATTCTTTCCGTATTTTAAGCCATTATATTTTATTGGATAAATGTAAAAACATTTAAAAACATATATAATCATATTTTAGTTATTTCTATCCATTCCCTAAAATACAACGGCTACATGTTAACTACCATTTAAAATAATATTATTTTATTATTAGAGTGCAACGTAAGATTCCCAAGAAACTCGTTGTTGCGTGTTGGGTACGCCATCGAGCATAGAATCCCCTTTAAAGTCATATTAATATTTTATGCACAAATATGGATAAATATGAAAATTTCATATTGTCTATTTACCTAGGGTGTTACATTGAATGTGGGTTAAAGAGTCTACCATGTATTCCACAACTGTATCACATATCTTATCTATCTAATTCCATGGTATGTCGAAGAATAACATATCACACTTATGTTGTGAAATTATATATTTAAGAAGAATATATTATTCGTCAGAGTTAAAGTATGGACACTCTAAATTGATGGGATACAGTATATGGAACCAGTCCGGTGAGTATAACTTTTGAGGATAATATTTTATAGTGACATCATAGTATTAATGAAGAACCTTTTTCAAGTTATTTAAATTATAAAAATGGAGTAGTTACCCACAATGGAAATGATATGTATAAAAATACAATGATTCATGATCTCTTTACATTATCTCATACATATGATGTTATTGAATTGATTAAAACATATGAGGTATATACATCATAATACGTATAGATATTTGAATGAAATATTGTTAGAATGATTTTATAAAAATAGTTTCACACTAGTTTACCCTCATCTTTGTGTGACATCATGGTCCCACTATGAATTTTGATTATTTTTTTATAATTTAAAAACAATTCAATAATTATTGTATTTAGTTTTAATGAGACACTATTTACATTAAATAATTATCATGAAATTTCACATGAATTTGAGTTATAAAATTAATACATATTATTAAGAATAAATTCGTGTTATTATTTTCACATCACCTTTTTTATTAAAATATGAGAAATTATTATATTTTACAAATGACTTGGGAGTCATTTAAAATAATTTTAGTGATCAATTGAGCCTATTAAAATATTTTTTATGCCAAGGTCATGAATTTTAATTTATAAAAATAGATTTATTATTATATTAATATTTAAATAACATTCATTAAAAATAGTGTTATATTTATTTTTTTATTTTCAATGTGCAACAAACAATACACCCTTTATTTTTCATGAGTTTTCATAATCAACATTTCTCATTTGAGAATTTCAGTTATCTTTAATATGAAATGTTTTCTAAAAGAACACATAGTATTAAATTTCAGTTTTTATTAGTTCTATTATCTGGTTTATAATATTTATACATCATTAATTCAAGCATTCTAGAAAACATACAATCACTTTCACGAATTATTTTAAAATTAAATTATTTCACTTGACCATATTACACAACTTTAATGTGATTTTTTAAATATAAATGAATATAATTAATACATTCTAATTTTTATCATCCAAAATATCATAGATAAAATATTTTCACAAAGTTATTTCTTATATTTCACAAAAAACTCATGTGGAATTACCCTGAAATTTAATGACAAATAGAGCATGTGAAATTATTTTGGACAGTTTTCATTTTAATTTCTTGTTATAAAATAATATACGATATTAAAATATTATTTTTATATTTTAAAGAAGTTAATGTGATTGATTTATGTAACTTAAATTCCCATAATTTAGAAATCATACCAGAATAATTGATAATATTTTTTTGTAGTAAATCAGTTTTGATCCATTTGGATATCATATATATAAACCATGAATTATAAAATAATGACTGTTATAATATTAAATTTTTTGCACTTTAAAAGTCTCAAATATTGAGATAATTTTCCACACATTCTAATAAATGAAAAACACCCCATGTGTTAATTCCAAAATTTCAATGAACATATAAGGTTGTTTCATCATTTTCGTAATCATATATATATCTGTTTAATTTGAAAAAAATAAATATAATATATTTATATATCATTCTTACCACCTTTTATGTATTATTAGTTGGGTATTTGTTCTTATATATCAAAAATGAGTTAAGACTCTCAAACCAAAATTCTAAAGTGAAATAACTATCATTTAATAATTTTGGATGTCGTTATTATCAATATATATGTTTTTTAGATTCAAAACACATAAGGTGTTGGATTCATATATAAATAATTTTAATAGATTGTAAACCACCCAAGAATCGTTATCTTAAATATATATGACTAATTTAGCACATTTTATCATTTGGGACAACATGCATGTTAAATATGAATTATAAAGTAATTAATAATATTAAAATAGATTTTCATTATTTTAAATTCTATAGATGTTGGATTCGTGAATATTACATTTATAAAATATCCAAACAAACAAAATCATGATTATCATTAACGTTTATGGATAATATTGCGTGTTTGATCATTTTTATAAACATGCAAGTTAATTGAGATTTATAAAATAATAAATATAATAATTATCTAATTTAAACACTTTCAATTACATCAAATTATATATTGTTGTGATTTTTTTCCATAAAGGTTATTATTAACCCCAATGTTTTTGCCCCAAATTTTGATAATAAAAAGATCCAATTCCTGAATCTTGGTTATGTTGGGCTTCAATTATGAATTATAAAACTTTTTGTATAATTAAATTTTGATTCTTATTATTTTTAATATCTATTTTTTATATTGATTCATAATAAAAACTTTTATGCGGAAACTTTTCAATGTGTAATTATTTTAAAATTTTAATGATTAATAATTTTGATGTTCAGGAAATATTTAGTTTTAGAGTGAAATTTCAGGTGAATTTTTATAATATATTACTAAAGGGTTAAAATGGAAACATAACCATGTAAACAACCCATATTTTAATGATGGATCCATTAATATCATAATCTTTTTTTTCCATTGGAAGGATATTTTTAATGCTTCAGATGAATTTTGGGTTATGGTGACGTTGATAATTTACTAAATATCAGTGAAATGTTTGTGGGTGAATTTTTCATAGTTATTGAGGAAAATGATTAATTAGTAAATAATATGATTCAAAAAAATATTTACACACTTTTTATCTTGATATACATTATATATTTTAGTGCACAACTATAGTAAATTATATAGGGAATTCAATTTCATCCACTTTTATTATAGTAATCTGATTATTAATTTTACTTATTTATTGAATTATGATACTTTTTGTCAATTTTATTACATGTTTTACATTAAAACATGAACCTAAATTCTATTTGACTCTCATTGAGCAGAGTTTCATTTTATGCTGACCAAATCACACATGTCATTTCAGGAACGGTTTTTGTTTTTTTTCTTGACTATAAACAATAGGTGGATCATCCTATAAAGTTTATTTTAGACAATTCAATAATGGTAAATTAAGTGATTTGGAGGAAAAATATGGTTTTCTCACTTTGGGAATGAATTCATGAACACATTTTTGAATTTTATTATTTCTATATATTCATTGTAGTTTATTTTATAAGAATTATTATAAAAACATGGTTAATTATGAATCCATTTATTTGAACCAATTGAAAACAATAAATAATTTGAACGGATTAATTATTAAATAAAAAAATCAACAATAACTATAATTATTACTGAGTAAAAATAAATATGAATTTGTATTTCTCTCTCATTAACAATCTTAATGTACAGTGGATCAAATGTCTCAATCTTAGAAGGTTGATATTGCAAAAGGAAGTGGAGGATTCAAAACTAAATATTGAACATTAAAAGCGATTATAAGTAAAATATAATAGAAAAAGAAGGAAAATGTTTCATATGTTATCTCAAATAATTTTTAATACAAAACAAAAAACCATATTTATATATATATATAACCCTAAATAAATGAATACTATATACTAAAAATATTAAAAAATTCTATTCTATGTATAATTTAGTGCTACCTAATCATTCAATGGTTATATGTCAATCATCCTATAACATCCAGGGCCCGATACTCTATCACATTAATGAGTGTTATTTCTATTAGACCACAGTATCGCCTCTTTATATGCCTAAGGTTATGATTAGGAATAATGGAGTAAGGAACATAGTGTGGAAACTATACCCAATAGAAATGATTAATATAAAATAATATAAATAATAGATATATTATTATATGAAAACCAATATGGGTTATGGGAAAAATGAACAATCCAAATAAAAACAAATAACATTTAATGACATGGTGAATGTAAAATAATTGTGTATTAAAAGTCATAGAAGTAAAAGAAAAAAAAGACAAAAAATAAGAATCCTAAATATCCAATATTGAACCCCATGTCAATCCCATATTAATGATCCTAACTAATACAGTTATCAATCAGTCAATTTAGGGACCCTTTCCATTGCCAATACCTATATCCATGTAATCTTATTGGGTTCAAAATTGGCGTCTTAATGGGAAATGATTAAAAATATGTAGGCTAACATACATGGTGTCCATTCATATCCAGAAGACATAATTACTGCATAAATATTAAAAAAATAGAAACTGTAATAAAATAATTAATGATGGGTATCATATAAACCTACCAACCCTTGAGCATCACAGTGATACTCGAGTAAGCCACACCTATATTGGCTTGGAGGTGGTGTTTCCTTGAGGAAGTTGTGAAAGAATTCCAACTATTATTATACCTATCACTCATCCTCCACATACGGGTTCCCCCAAATATCAAAAAAAACCACTTAAAGGTGTTCATGTGTTATTGTAATCCTTATATGCCTTATAACATATCTGATTACATGTTCAATAATCATTATTATAGAACAAGGAACAATCCCTAAATGTATTACAACAGTACCAGGAATCATGATCTAAAGGAATATTATTATAACCATGAATTGGACATATAATAATTTTATAATTCTAGGAAAAATCCTTATAACCATGATAAATATATGGGATCAAGATCTATATAAATTCCAACAATATAGAGAATTAAATGGAACATTTTAATATACCAACCAAACAATTCAAATTACAAGGAATAAATAATATTAAACATTCCATCATAGGTAGCATTAACTAAATATTGCAGAAATATCTAGTAATCATTTATTTTATTATTCCATGTTACAAATTATCATTTTATTCCAATTTAAGGGTATGTTTATTAACAGATTAATTAATATCATTTCATTACATGTTCAAAGATAGGAACACTCCTTAACTGGAATCAAGTTTGATCTAAACCATAATAGAACCAATGGGATCCCATAAGGTCTAAGAATAGGAATTTATGAAAAAATGTGTGTTAACATTTAGTTTAGGTCACACAAATAGTTTATAGACACATTTTCATGTGTTCCATATACTATTCAAAACCAAAAAGGCATAAGGAGATGGCTTAGAAATCATATCTCAATATTAATAAGTTGAAGGAATTCCTGAATGAATATGGTAGAAAATGATTCATATTTTATTCACTTCAATTAACACCAAAAAATTACAAATGTATATGAAATGATATATATTAATATATATATACATATATATCCTATTTTGGTTGTCCCAAGCTAGGTTCTCCCTAAATTAAAACAAACAATTCATGATTAGACAAAATGACCATGAGATTTAATATAAATCTCTATATATAATACCCCATCAACTAGCAGAAAAAGGTTATGTATTGAAAAGAATACCAAAAATTTCATATGTGAGTGGTAAAAAATAAGAGAAAAGGTTGATTGTGTTTTATGTGAAACATAGTATGTGAGGGTTAAAATTTTCTAATAGAAATGATTTATTCATAATGTAGATATAGGATACAATCTATGAATCTTTGTTTTTCTATATATGAAGAAAAAACCAACAAGATGGATTTAAAACATAGATAAAATCATTCAAACCATTAATTATTTTCATTGTCCCTTCCAAAACACATTCATTCTATAAATGATTTTCACGGGGTCTTCCCAAAACCATTCATCTCGTGATTTGAAAATTCACATCATGATTATTTCTTATAGTCATAATTTAACCTATAACATTTTCCCTCTAAAAAGTTAACCAAACCGGAAAAAGGTGTCGATTAACATGGTTTATAAAAACCTTCCAAATCAAGGCAGTTTAATAATGAACTTATATATGGAAATATGAGGGAAAACATGGGATCTTATAGCCTCACCGCCACATAATAGCACATTTTTGAGATATACTCCATAGCATCACTATAGGGTACAAGTGAATATGTCTGGCAATAACATTAATATATTGGACTCCCTCTCCCAGGTCTCCCTATTCAAACACATATAATTCATCCACACTTTTTATAGATGAGTGATTTTCCCCAAGATATTCTTATCATAGGGTTTAATGATGTTAAAAAGACTATACTCGAAGAACACATAAACAACTTTCTTAATGTCTTCAATGTCTATCATGGGATAAGGGTGAGTATAATATCTCTAAATCTGTTACAATTAAAACACAATAAGAATGATGTTATACCACCATCAAAGGAGAAAACCATATGACAGATAACCAACCCTCTCGACAATCTCACTTGGATTAAAAACATGGGTGATAGCTTCCCCTACTTACTGTTACATGATTTAACCACCATAAGAAACACCCAAAGAAAAACCCGACGACCAACCTCAAATTATAGTGGATATATTTGGTGGTCAAAATTGTAACTTTTCATGTTATAGGTAATTTTCAACATTGTTTTAATTAATACAATACAAATTGAGATGTCTCCAATAAGATATATGATTCATCCAGTACTGATTGACCAATGTCAACCCACGAAATAAGAAATAAAAATAGTCTTAGATATAGGGAATGTAAATAAGTCATTTATATTGATGAATGAATTTTTTTTATTATATGAGTACACCCTATGTTCTATATGATGATCTAAATAACCATTAGAATACATAACACAACCTCACGACATATCTTCAAGAATATATACGATCTATTTTGTCTAGCTATCATTATGAGGATGATATATTTTACTCTAAATGAACTATAACATAAAACCCTTTTAATGTCCCTTATCCAAGTTATTTATGCCTTTAATTCATGAATATTTTTATTTGGAAACATATTGGTTTATTATAGGTTTTGAGCCTTTAGAAATAATGTTTTGGAAAATATGGACGAGGAATGATGAAAATACAGTAATTGACCTAATCATGAGGATCTTTTCAAATGGAAAACATCCCTACATATTTGTAAAAATATGGAGTTTTTGAAAAATAATGAAATTTTAAAAAAAAAGATAGTGGTGAGATTGAAATATTCATAAATGTGATGAAACATATATAAACAAGTCTCTACCCCCATCATTTAGTAGAGGGATTCGTAAAAAATATCTATGGGCTCGGAATTTGTGAAATTATTTTGAAGAATATTTTTCCATTCATTAGTGATTTATAAGAATATAAACTCCATAATGGAAGGAGTTTTTTTAATGATAATGTTTCCTAAAGAGTTTTGAGTTTTTTTAAACCAAAAAATGATTTAAAAAATATTATGAGTTTTTTGAAAATAAAATATTGAGGAATGTATGAAAATGTTTCATGAATGATTGGGTTGTGTCTGGAATTTTAAAAATGGAATTAATTTGTTTGAATCTTAATTAAATTAGAAGGTATTTTTAATATATTTGTGTTATATTTTTATTATTCTACTACATAAATTTTGTGATTAATGATTTTACAAATTAAGAGTAAACTATATTGATTAAATTGATAAAGTAAAGAATATTATGAAGGAGTAGTGGGCAAAAATCTATTGAGAGAGAAATGCGCTTTAAAATTGTAAATTTTTTTGAACTATATGGGATAGTGAGTCTGATACATGATTTGTAACAACTATATATGTTAGTGAATTTGGTACATAATAAAATTTATTTTTAATGCTCATGGGTCAAAGAAAAGTGTGGGTGAACTATGTAAAATTGACATTTCGTCTACATGTTTTCATTTCTTATAATTATTTTATACAAAAAAATCTGATATGTTTGTTTAGTTTAATAAAAAAAAGACCCAAAGTGGTTATTTTTTAATCATTCAACACTTGATTTATCCCTACCATTACTGGGTATTTATCCTTGTTAAAATAATAATATTTATCATAAGGAAATTTCAAAATCAGTATTTCTCTCTCATTGTTTTCAATTATTGTTTTTAATCGTAATGGGCTTCCAATCATTAAAGGAATATATTTTCAATTATTGATGAATCAGCCGTATCACTACATTCAATAATTAGATATAGATTCCATTATGATAATGATGTATGATTTTCTTTTACTGTAGAAAGAAAAGTGTTATTAGATGATTCATTAATATAAATTGATGTTGATGCAAGAAAAATCAATTTCATGGGAGGATATTTATTCATAAAAATCTACATGAAGGTTATTTAAGGTATATATACACATTACACATTAAGAAATTTTTTGAATTTCTGTGATGGTGATTCAAAAATTAGAGATGAAAATTACTGTTCTTTTGGAACAAATATAAGGACATATGAATGGAACCCATCGATTCTATAAATGCATTCATTAATATGGTGAATGATATTGTGGAATAATTGAGTGATCTTATATAAATTTATGAAGATGTAAAAATCATTAATTATTTCATGGGAATAATTCTACAACATTTAATCCCCAATGAATCTATTCAGGATTATAATGATCCATAGGTGATGACAATAGAAATTTTTCATAATACTATTTTCATATAATAGATTTGAAATGTTGATAACGAGTCTACGAAAAAATGGAAGTCCATAGATCTATAATTAAAAGACTAGTATAATTTCACTATTAAAGATAGTTAGCATAATAAAGAGATGGATTAGTTCATGTAATTCATTTCTTCAAATTAACATATTGTAAAATAAAAGTTCATGTGGAAATATCCTCTAGAAATCCTTAGATGTGGAATTATTGGACATCTTATAGTATGGAGCCCCAATAAATTTGATGAAAATTAGGAGGATGATGTCAAAATTACCATGAAGAAGTCTACATCCTTTTTTATAGGTAATAAAACTATGAATCATAATTTATTTTACATGAAGAACCAATTGTCACATGAAAATGATAGTTTAAAATAATAAGAGGTAGAATTGTTATAGAAATTTACATATTAGGGGGAAAATTGTATGGCTTCAGTTGTAGGTAACTCATAAATAAGAGACGAATGTGTAAATCATGAAGGATAAGTGGATGGAAGAGTTTTTCTCTAGGATGAATTTAAATATATTATTTAGGGGATATATGTATGGAATCTAAATATTTAATGCCAAAAGAGTGGTCCATATAAAGCAGATAAGTCCATACTAAATGGAGAAATTAAAATACCTACTTCCCCAATTTGAAAAAACATAGAAAACACCATTGAGTAAAATTTAAATGGGGAAGAATATAATATAGTGATTTATGACTTGAATAAAAAAATAACAAATCAAACGTATCGATGAATGTGAAAAGGATGTTGTCAACTTACAAAGAAAATTATTAGATCAGAAGAGACACATGACTCCCTATTTTACATTATGATGTAATATCACTAAGGTGACATATAATATGGATGTATAGCATAGATTCCGAGTAAAATTGAAGCAATAATGATATTAATATGACAATGTTGATATGTACCTGATCACAAAAAAATTATGATGATTGACATTAGAACTTAAGTGTCCACTCTGATGTTAAAGATCGATTTGGGTGTTAATTCGAATAATAATATCCATAGAGACCTTAAAAAAACTATTGGTACACCTATTATGTACGGGAATACACCATATATTATTTGTTATTTACTTTGACATATTGGACATTCCCCAAAATTTTGTTCCATATTAAAAATGCCTCGTAGGGTATAATAGAACCAATTTTGGACAAATATATTTCAATATTCCCCGAATGATTTTAATGTTCAATATTTCTAGTGTTGAGGATTCAGATACATGGCCAGATATTTCACATGAAAGGTTTAGTGGAATGTTCAATTTTTGGCCCCAAGTGGTCATATCTAGAAGCATCAAGAATCCTCAAATGAAATGAAATTAAAAAAAAAGTAACATAACATGTTGAACTTTTCAATATTAATCTGATAATGATCGAGAATATTTATCCACAATAGGATATAATTCATTATTATGGAAGTAAAATAAAAGAGTTGACGGAGATCTGGTTTTATAGATTTCCATTAATGAATCTTATTATGGTGGTGTTTGGAGATATGGTAGTGGATTCACATCCCATACAATGGGAATAAATATCTTGTTATAGGTACTACATATGACATGAAATTTGGTGTAAAATTTTGAAATTATAAAGCCATATTGATTATTGTCTCCAAAAAATCCATATCATTGGGTGAAGATATGAGACGTACTGATGAATTGGTATTTAAAGGCCTCATTAACACCTTTTTATGTGATGGCCCAATGTGTGACTTGGATCATTATATAATATTTACCAAGACGTTGTGTAACATCATGGAAAATAATAATATAGTTGTTTTATAGGGAAAGTGTGTGAAGTGGAATATCTATCTTTTGATTAAAGAAGATGATATGTAATTTATATCCAAAGACAATGAAATCCTATTTTTACATAAACATCTTGGCCATCTATTCCAACAATATATGGAAGATCTAGTAAAATATAATGTAGCTCAATACCTCCATATGTTATCATGTGATCATGCTCACATATTAGATTCTTTTCCATGAGGGAATATTATATGATATACATACACAAAAAAATAATAAATGTCATCTCGGATTATTGAATATGTTTTTGATGATTTTTTTGGACCAATCTCACCAAGATCTATTAAATGGAAGATTCATTATGATCATCTCATAAATTATTTTCATAGGATGGTAGAGATATGGGTCATTTCCCACAAGTCTTACATATTCAGTTGTACAACAAAATATTATATGTAATATTAAAGGGATCTTTGATAGAAGATTATAAAATGTCAAACTGATAATTATATTAAATTCAAAAATACCAAAGTGGTAGATCGTCTCGAGAAATACAGGATAAGAAACCAAATCTTTGTAGTATGAAATCATAAGATAATAGTGTTGTTTAGAGGAGAAATAATATTATAAAAAAATCAATATAATAGTGATTATTTAAAATACCTACTATATAACATTGATAAGAATTCATCTTTGGCATCATTTTACATATATAATAGGGCTTTTTGGTTTTTTAATAATGAAATGAATTCATAAAAACAATATTACGAAATGTGGAAATCATTTAAATGAATTTAAATCACCAGAATAAAGAATTTAATTCTCAATAATGAGATACACATAATGTTTAAGTCTCTTGGATATGAGGGAATATTACATGGATACTCACAGAAAATAAAAATATATAAATTATTCAATTAGAGGCTGGTAAATTTGGTTCAATGAAATTATTTCCAAATAAAAGATAATGAAAATAATTTTGAACTACATAGTGAATGGTTCCCAGATAACAGTGATGAAGAGGTAAGAAACTCAGTTGGAGTAAAATTATAAAATTATTATTTTGTTCAATATACTAATGATGAGTTGGATAAAGTTGTATTTTTATCTTCATTGAAGTCAAAGGGTAAATCATAATTTTGTGGGAAAAACATAATTGGTGGTCAAGAAGTTCTAGTTCAAACAAGAATAATTATTTACTTATAGTAGGAATCCTTTATATTGTATATGAATCATAAATGTGTTAAATGATATTGAAAGTAGCTTCATGTTATGAATGAAGTGTTTTAATAAATTTTGAAGAATCAGGCATGGGATTTTGTTTTGAAACCAATAGTTATAAATTTCATTTAAACAAAATGGGTATTCTATAACAATCTAAATGAATATGGATTGGTAATTCAAAAGAAATCATGTTTAATGTAAAAGGGATACACCTAGATTTGGGGAATCGATTTTGATATGAAATTTTAACCTGATACAAGGATCGAAAGTATTCAGATATTATTACCCAAAGTAGTGAAACCAAAAATTTACATTTTCTAAATAAATGTTATGTTGGGATTTTTGAATGGTTTTCTATAATATGAATAGTACATCAAACAAGCATATGGGTTCCTTTTCTAAAACAATGAAAGAAACCATTTTTATATGATGAAGGAATTGTATAGATTAATCCATACATTGAGTGTGAAATACTTATGATTTGATTAGTATTTTAGGAATCGTAGTTATTATCTTTGTATAGTCGATTACAATATATATTTCAATAATTATGGAAGTAAAAGGATGAAGGTGATGGTGTATATTGATAAATTATTATTTTTTTATTGAACAATGAAATGTAAAAAAAATATATTTCATGAAAAGTGATATTTAAATGTCAATAATTAGTAAAAAAAATACTTTTACTTTATTTACATGTGGTGAAGGAAATTAATGACACACTAATTTCCCAATAAAAATATTATATAGTAGTTCTGAGATGATTTGGAATGGATAATTCTGAAAAAATGATTACTCTGATGGAAACCTATATGAAATTATCATGAGATGATAGAGAAATAATGGTTAATATCAAATAATATAGGTATATTATTGGAATTATATTTTATATAATAGTTAAATGACCCAATATTGTTTTTTATATATGCTAGGAAGTGCCTTATCAAATAAATCCCTATGAAATAAAATTAGTTATAAGAAACATATATTACATTGGTATATCAATGGAATCATTGATTTATGTTTTATGTATAGTGAAAAATATGAACAAGTGTAATTAGGCTAAAAAGATTTATATTTTATTGGATTAGCTGATAATTGAATTTCAATATTAGGTGATGTATTCAATCATGGTATATTGTTCATTTCTTAGAAAAACATATATATAAGATATCTTATAGTTATGAATCACAAGAAGCTAAATATATTTTTATTACATAAACTTTTATAAAGTAGTTATGGATGAATAAACACATGAAGATATGGTATTTGAATTGAAATATCATATTATAATATATTTGGATAATTCTAGTGCTATAAATCTTAAAAACAATATAGTCCATCGCACAAAAATAAGAAAAAATGAAATTATCAAAATAATTATCGTGTACAAGGTGTATCAATGTATTACGATGTTAAATTATATGCCTATATAACTAGTGTTAGTATATATGTTGAATAAAGTCTTAGATAAATAAGAGTTTGAACTTCATAAAATGGCTCTCAGAGTTTAGTCACCTCCCTACAGTTGAATAAGTGTGAATATGGTACCCCATCCCCCTGAGGTGTGGTTTTTTTTTCTATTCTATGATTATATGTGTTCTTTATAATCATCCAATCAAAAAGGATATTTTTTTGGATTAATTGAAAAGGGGGGAGAAAATATATTGGTCCAAATAAGGGGAGAATATAATAGGGGGAGTAGTCAATTACTAGG
Source organism: Viscum album (assembly GCA_963277665.1). NCBI lineage: Eukaryota > Viridiplantae > Streptophyta > Magnoliopsida > Santalales > Viscaceae > Viscum > Viscum album. The sequence continues at coordinate 1,645,543,831 of OY728155.1, read as the reverse complement.
AGTGTTAAATCTGATGATGTTGATGATGATCGATCAATTTTTATAAATCCCAATAGGTGGTGTATGTGGTGAAAATAGTTTACAATTTTGGGATTGAATTGATATATTGATTAAAATATCATATTACTCTTATGTTTCATGGGAATCAAGGATCATGTGGGTTTTGTGTGTGGTTTGAGAAAATCATTGATCTTTATCAAGAGTGATAAGCAGTGATTTATTTTGCAGATGCAGGAGAGAAATATTTTTTCAGCTATTGAAAAAAATCCATGAAGTTGTTTCAAAGGGTGAAGTGTTCTCAAAATCCCCAAGGATAATTTTTGAGGAAAAATTTATCATGGTTACATTTTCATATTTTTTAGTTGATTATGTTTGTTGAAAAATAATTTTGAGAAGGTTTGTTGTGAAGTTCCATTATGATTATTGACTATGTATTTTGATAAATCTTTAAGACAGTGGTATAAATAAATTTGTACAAATTGTGGAGTTATTTTTTGTGTTCTTCAAATTTATGGGGTCAAAACATTTGAGGAAGGGAATGTTTTTGTGAATGTAACATTTCTGTGTTTTACTCATAAAAATATGGAAAATGTAATTATTTTTAAACGGATAATTTTTTCTTAAAAATTTGGTGTCACGAAGGTTTTGACATTTATTAAATGTTATTTCATGAAATATGGTTGATTAATGAAGGAAATATTATATGTTATATAACTATAAGATGTTTAAAAAATGGATGATTTCCCTTATTTATTGTGAAGATGTGGAGTTTCTCTAACAATAAATATGAGTTTGGTGAAAATGAGGTGGGGAAATTGATAGTCTACGAAATTGAGGAAACATATATAAATATGTAACTTCCCCCTCAGTTTAATAGGGGAAGCCTTAAAAAAATATTATAGCTCTAAATTCTCGAATGTTTTCAATAAATAATATATCTATAAGTCGCTAAAATTATAAAATAAGACATATTTTTTTTAGAAAATGTGACACATAACAAAACGTTTAAACTAACCACAAAATATATTTCCTTAAATTTATTCTATTTGATTGTTTATGAAACTTGCAACATCGAGTACAAATGAATGGTAATAATGTATACCGTTATATCATATCTAATAAATTAGATAGTATGAATAGTACTAAATAAATATTTATAGTAATGTTTATATATTGATTGGAAATAAAATATGAATCATTTTAAAGAAAAATAAATGTCTTTTTTAAAAAACTATATATATCTAAATGTCTATTTATTCATTATTTGCACATATAATATAAAATTATTTTTTTCCACATTGAGTAATTTCATTTGCTAAAATTAAATTCATTTTTATTTTAATATATTAAAATTAAATTATGGTTATTTTTTGGGATTTTTCTAAAATCTTCCATTTTTCGTGGATAGTGAAAAATAAATAATTTATGTTGAAAACTATATTTTCATTAAAAATATTAGTAAAATTAAATTAAATTTTAATTTTTTTTATACGAAATAGGATCAATTATTTACCTATAATCCAATTCGGGTTATTTGATTACATTTCATATATAATTTTTATATAAAAACATTTCAAACATCTTAACATTTTTTCATTAAATACCTCATTTCTCGTTGTATCTGTGTAATTGATTAAAATTTAAAATTACCCACATATGTGAAGGAAATTTGAAAAGGTGGATTCAATTTATTGAGTAATCATAATATATAAAATCTATGAAGTTTATCATAATGTTTATCATAATTAATTTAAAAAATTGTAAAAAATATTTACTGCAGTTGAGGTAAAAATGGGATTACATGAGGTGAGACTAAAAACAAAAGGGCTAAAATAAAATATAAACTTTTAAAATATTTACATTTTTAAGAACATTGTTTTTAACATTGGTATGTATCCTTTAGATTTCATTCCAAAAATTCAATTTGGATCTAATATATATTCTTAAGGGGTTAGAAATGGTCTCATGGGTTTATGGGGCATGTTTGGAGCTTTGAAACTATATTTTTAGAAAAAGAGGCCAAGTGCAAGGTTTAGAGTAAACTGTGGGGATGTGTTTTTCAGACAGATCCAAATTGCATGGTTAGTGCATGGATATGTAGCCTAACCATGTGAGAACACATTTTTCTGAGCTAGTTGTGCATGGTTTTCTCATGGTTTGATAAACCGTATTGAAAAACCATTCAAAGGGTAAATTTTGGGGAAAATTCTATTTTTCCCTTAATGATATAATTATGATCCCTCCTTCTTCCCTTATCATAGTTTATGTGGGATTAACCCATTTCCCATTATATTTGTGTATTTTTTATGATCTAGAATTGGAATCAATTGATCTCTTTTATTCGGAAACTGGCCGATCATTCATTTGTGACATTGGACACACCACAGAAAGTACTCGAGTCCTCTTCAGCCATTATCATTCTCTTTTTCTCTCATCTTAGATATCGGGACATGATAATCTTTCTCTTTTTCATAAATCTAATCTGATCTGAGCCAATTCAAGCACCGCTTATAGAGGAGTAGATCCGTACAACCCTAATGTGGGTGGCCTATAATGTATCCCTAAAGTTCGTTGATTTTGGATTTATCATGTGGGGACCACCGATTTCATCTGGGGATGTTTATATAATTTATATTCAATATATATAATATTTAGAACCATACAGTCATCCTTTTTCAAATGTGTGATAAATTTTTTCTGGTTATGATGACAAATTCATCCTTTTCATTTCAAAGGATATACAATAACAAGTTTTTAGTGTTTTGACACATTTGTGTCACTGTTTGGGTGTTCCTTGGATTGACCACATTAAGGGTGATATTTTCTATTTTTATTGGAATAGTTAATATTATGAATTAAATAATGGAAATTACCATTTATTCATTATACTTGACCCATTTATGGTATGTTTTTCAATTGATAATTAAATAGGAAATGTGATTTGGCTAGTATACTAAGTATATGACTGGACCTTAAATGAAAATGAAAAGTAGGTTTCATATTTGTAGCACCCCATACCAGAATACTGGAAGGTAGAAAAGTGAACCTTGAATATAGAATATACATTAAATTGATTTAATGGTTGCATCCTACATGACCTTATCACATTAATGAAAGGTGGGGCGTGAACCTAATGACATGATTAAAATTATTCATACTACTATACCTTATCACACAAAAGAAAGTCATGTTATAAACTGAAGAAAAAAATATTAATTGACATCATACTCAAATAGAAATGGATTCACTCAAGTTCTCCTTGGATTATGATTGGGGAATGACATGGGAACCTGGAAACCCCACTCTAAATCAAGGATATGGTCTGATTAGGTTGAAACACACCTTGATCCCAATCCTTTTCTGCTCTAGGATGCCCAGTATAAAACCATTGGATCCCACCATATTATTATAGGATGCCTCAGATACACTCCTTGGATCCATAATTGAAAATTAAGTTCCTTGGTTAAAACCCATATATCCCCGTCTCTGCTTATCCCCATCATAACTTAGATGATCACCATGGATTTTGTAGGAACATTATAGTGGAATCCTTATACAAGTTCCTTGAATTAAACTCTTACCCCCAATACAATATTCCGTTTATATTGAGATAGTATCTCTTGATGTCTAAATTCCCTTGATTATTAACCAAGAACATTCACTATCTCCACATCATGAGACTATGTTAGTGTTTTCCATGCCTCATATGGCCTATTAATATAAACCGGAAATTGATTAAAAAATGGATAAGTTACATTTAGACACCAGCTAAGGGATGAAGCATGTACTTGGGTATTTAGTTACATTATACTACTTTACATAATATATGCATTCATTCACACTATATCTTTTTCATTACATAGGACTGATGTTATAGGCACCATTCACAGTGCCCCACTAATATTTATGCCTCACCCTCTCTGGGTGTTTTTTGGTACCCGTGGAAGATTATATTATTTCAAGTATTGAAAAATTAAAGCATATAGCTTCAAGCAGCTGACTACTTTTAGTTTATTATGAAGCATGACAGTATAGGACTGAGTTAGAACTCAAAAGTCTCGGGATATTATTTGAGTTCATTTATGCATTACGGAACAAGATATGTCTGTTGTTTGTATCCATGTTTTCTGTAACACCCCAAGCTTCCTTGGTATGTATCCTTTCGAATAATGCAATGGCGTGCATTGTACGCAACTTCGAGATTTTAACACACCATAACCAATCAAACTAGTCGTTATGAATAGTAATACATTCTTTTTGAAATTTTATAAATTCTATCTCTCAAAATGGACTTCATTTTTGGATTCGGAATATCGAAATTAGCCTAGGGTGAAATTTTGGTACTTTTCGGATAACTTTCATATTTTGATGAATAGTGAAAATTACTAAATTTTAATTAAAAACAACTTTTTTAATCAAAATAATTAATAGTGATAAATTATGAATTTGAGTGGTTTTAAAGTATATATAGAATATATTTTTACCATATAATACAATGTGGGTCATTGAACAAAATTTCACATTTAAACCAGACATAAACAAGTGACAATCTTTTGATAGTTATTATCTCTGAAAACACGCTTTTTATTTTAACAACGGGAATTAATTTTAAATTAATTTCTGCCACTTTTGTGTTTTGAATTTGGAAAAATGGATTCCATATTTGGAATCAGGATGTTCAAATTGTGTATATAGTTAACTTTTATTTTTAGACATTTTGAATAATTACTGTGGTAAATATTTTATTTACCATGGTTAAGGGTAAATCTGGTAAATAAGGGTTAAAATATAATATTATAATAATACTAAATTACCCTAAAACGTGTCCTAGCCTTATTTGTTGATACATGTTCGACCATAGGAATCTTTTGGTCGATTTGGGGACCCCATGGTGCCACTTGTAGGTGATAGGGACACTTTATTTTAATTAAGTTAAAATGAATACAAAAATGACACAAGCATATATCTTTTAGAAAAACAATTATTATATAGGGTTATATATGTTGGATTTTAGATTATAAATATTCATTAGAAATATAAAAAGATTTCCTACATAATTATATTTTATTTATAATTTTTAGACATTAAATAATTTATTTTATTTATGACACAATGATGATGCAGTAATTACGAAAATAGTGAAAAATTAAATTAATTGATATTATAAATACCCAAATAAATATAATATGACACCTTTAATGAATTAAAATAATTTTCTAGGATAATATGATATATTAGTATTTATTTAATTTACTTTTTTTGAAGTAATCAATCTGTTATGAGTTTCAAAAAAATCAACTATTGAATAGTGTCAAAATTGACATAAAAGAGTTCTTAAAACAAATATTATATTATTAATTGATATTAAATTCCTAAAAATCTAAGGTTCGGTAAAGAGACTTATATAATGATAGGTTAATCATTAATGGACCACTTGGGGGTCGGTTGGATGTATATTGTATGTTTATTAACCATATTATATAAAAATACAAAGAGACATTGTAAAAGTGAAACTAATTAACGTAGAGTTAATACTTAAAGATAAGGTTAATATAAGTACCCAAACCTGTCTAAATTCTATTGGTTGAGTTGTTTGCGACCCATACCCACCTTATCCTTTGAATATTCAACTTTTGAGCCATTGGAAACCGATTATGAATTTATTATAAACTAATATCTCTAGCTTTTCCAAAGGTGCCACTCACCCCTCTTATAAAAAGGGCACTCCTCCTTCTCATTTCTTCACACCTTCATAGCCCTTTGGTTCGGCCAAAACCTGCCCAAATACTATCTAAACTTCCCTCAATACAACCTAAAGGCCTTAGTTTGATCAGAAAGCCAACCTATGGAGCCCTTTTGATCAAATCAAAAGGAAGAACCCGAAGAAGAGGTAATGTTTTCACCACCCCTTTTCAAGTTCCTTTCTTCTTCCACTTCCTCTTTCTTTGTTATTACCATTATAAAATAATAACTCCAGTATCATATATATACTGTGATGTTTTTATAAATATGTTACAACCATATTCAGTATTCTATCCATCCTTTGAATAACATGTCACCATACGTGCGTACGTACGGCTTACCGTCTCCACGTCGTGGTGTAATTGTTATTCAATATATTATTATTTGGATGGGTATAATAATGATGTTTAACTCATGTAAATAATAAATATAACATGATAATGATTCTGTATATATGATATAACATCCAATTATATATTATTTTAATATCAAAAGAATGATATTGTCGCCTGTGCGTATGTACGGACTACCGTCTCCACGAACGCGATGAGATTCATTCTCCATCATATCCATTCAATTATAATTATAATTTGATGACTTAAAAATAGTATCTAAGGACTTGATATCATTCTGGATATTTGTAATATACATCTCATTAATAAATATGGCTCACATAACAATGAATATAATGTAAAATGAACCCGTTAACACCCGAAATGACAATAATTCTAAGATATTGTTAACAAATCAATGTTAAAAGATCATATATGATATCATATTAAAGTAAATGATTATTGTATAATTCAATAACAATTATTTCACCATTATAAAGGAGGTAAACCTACTGTCGACCAAGGAAAATGTACAAAGTAATTGATTTTCTTATCTCACATTCAATTCCGTGAGATTTCCATTGTTCGCCACTAAATTATTGAAAGTGGTGTATTGTGTACTACCATTTGATATATATTATCATGATTATCTTTATATTCATTTTATTCTGGAAATCATTTGGTGGTTATTAAATTTTGTCCATACGACTCAGTTGATTAACGTGGTAAGGGGTTTCTTATCTCACTTTTAATTCCGTGAGAATTCCATTGATCACCACTTAATTATTGCATGTGGTGTATGTGTACTGGCCATGATCGTATTAATTGTGTAATATACTTTAATTTATGGATATTTACATCATCATGGTATGATACTTCTTTCATGGGTGCATGTTTCATAAATTACCAAATTGATAAGGTAATTTGAGATTTCAATTTCCACTCATTCGGCTTTACGTATATTTCATTGATTATATTACTCCAAGATTATGTGTGGAATCACTATTCATTTGATTTTGTCATAAATTCCTCTCCCCTTCCTGTGGATATACTTTTGATACACATAATCACTCCAATTATAATTTCTCATGTCATCTATAGGAATTTGATAAGAGTAATTTTAACTCATTCTCCATTTGTTGAGTTAAACATCCAATTCATTGGTGTTGTTTTTTTTTACAATATTATGTGTGAATGTCCTTTGATTGTTTTACACTAAATATCCAATCATATTTAGTGTATTTATATTTGTCACACATAATTATGTCATTGATTTGTCCTTAACCCAAGGATATGGTCTTTATAAGAGAATTCATCTCAATTTACATTCCATTGAGACTTCTTTGTTGTTATACACCAAATCACTTTTATGTGGTGTATATAATGTACTTTGAAATAGTATATCATGAATCCCTTTATTCTCATGATATTACAATGTTTTGATTACCTCAAATTATTTGTATTCAATTGTCTCTCTTTTTGTTAGAATCTATAACTAAAATACCATTTTTAAATGTTTTAAAGACTTATTCATTTAAATATTTCTCATTAATGTCCATGTTTTAAAAATGGTTTTAAGGATTTATTTATATGGACATTAAAGTTTAGAAATTAAAACTCCTTTTAAAAAGTTTCATAGTGGTATGAGACACTTTGATTCAAAAATCTACTTTTAAATGGCTTCTTGACAAATAGTGTGACTTTTAAATGTTTTCAAGAAAAGGGGGATATTTCTCTCAAATAGTTTTGATGATTATTTTCATCTATGTCAACATCCTTCATTATTCTTGATTGAGGTTAATGTGATACAATAAAATCTTCCATATTGTATCGAATGAGTTAAGTTTGACTGTGGATGTGCTATTTTTATACCATTCATAGTTTGTGGTAGAAGTATTGACATTTCGTATGCTAGTTTTAATACAAATTTTTATGTTATGTTTAAACTTGTTCATATGAGGAATGCATTGGACTTAATAAGTGACGGGTGGAGCCCGATATAGCTCCTCGATGCATCGGTAGGTCTCATGAGACAAACTAGTGTCTTGGCACAAGGCCTTGGCAAAATCTTATTTGTAGTCTTGGCACGAGGCCTTGGCTATGTGGTTATGATAGTCTGGCATTATGCATTCCATCATTATGAAAGTGGTTATTGATAATGCATAGGATTTTTCGACTAGTAGAATATCCATGTGAGTAAGTAAATGGCATTATTTTATTTTATCTTTTCCATTTTATGCTTAAGTTCAAGTTTAAAAGGCTTTTGTTTTAGTTATAAACTTCCTTAAGTGTGTATGCTTATTTATGAAAGCTTCTTCTATAATGTTATCCTTACTGAGCACCTGAGCTCACAGCTTTCAATGTTTTATTTTTCCCAGGATTATGAAGAAGTAATTTATGAATGACCTACAGGGATAGTATGAGGGGATATGAAGACAAGATGTTTTTTTATGGTGTAATGTAAAAATTTATGGATGTATATAGTTATTCCAAGGCTACTAAACTAATCGGTCTTTCAAGACGTTATCTTTCTCGTGATCATGCCAATGTTATGTAATAATGCACCGACTATAGGTAACTAGGGTCGGGGTGTTATAGTTGGTATCAGAGGAAATTTAGTACAAACCTTGGAAGCTAGATTTAGATAAACTCTGATTAGAGCACGTAGACCTAAGATGAAATTTGAGGATTAGTATAAAAGAACTTCCTAGAATTTTGGTATTGTAGAGATTTTGTGAGTTTTCCGAGCAATACATCCCTGTCTGGATACGATCAGGTAGAGGCGGCTCTGGCACAGATGTACCTTGGGGTAAAACCCGAAAACACCGCTTTGAGCTAGACTCAAACAGGAACTGGTGCACGATAACGGGCCTTGCTTCACTCTTGGTTACGACACTCCCGGGGGATATGCTTAGGATAATTTACATTTTCTTTACAAACCGATTTAAGTAATATATATATAAGATGAGAGTAAATGACCTTGGTTAATCCTAATATGTTTCAAATTTAGAATATGGTGACATTTTAATCTCTAAATGATTTTACGACTACTGTTACTCACACAATGCTTTCTGGTTTTAGTCAATGGCTGGATTCCAAGGAAGTCATAGTGACTTTGAGAATGATGTACAAGGTGGGAATGATGGTGGCAATGAGCATCAAAATGGAATGTTGATAGGTATAAAAGATATCATCTTTATGCCAAATCAGTTTTCCAAAAATATGATCAACAACATATATATTAACCAAATCCCAGAATCAACAAGGAATAGAAAGGTGATTAATGATAAGAGCTCCAGAAATGGAGACCATGTAGAAAAGAACCCTCAATTTTCATCATGCAGGAAATGTGGAAAGAGACACCCAGGAAAGTGTTTCAATGGGACAACTAAATGTTTTACGTGCGGGAATGAAGGACATAAAGTGAAGAATTGCCGAAGAAAAATGAAGAGTACTATGGAAGAAGATAAAAATGGTCCCAAGAGTCCATTTATAGTCATTTTCCGTAAATGTAGGGGACCTGGCCATTACCCGAGTGAATGTCCTATTCTATAGGATATTTTCTTCGTCAAAGAAGAAGCTATGTGGAAATAAATGGTTGGAGTAAAATTTAAAAAGTATTAGCACTCCTTTTTGATGGGTCTACATTGGAATAATTTTCTCTTGTATTTGTAACCCCGCAGTTTTCCATGTGAGAATGATATTTGAGGAAGAATTGTCTCTTCTCTTGTGGATATAGGTATAAATAACCATTTGGTTTTATATGATCATTGGGGTTTGAGAAAATTATAAGTTATTATAATTTGGGATGAAAATGCAAGGTATGATATAACATTTGTGGTTAAATTATGTTATTTTGAGGAATTTATCTCATTTTGGTAATATTATAAAATATAGTTTTTGAAAAAGGACAACACGTAGACCATGTGACAACCCGTCGCGTCGGACAAAGATGTGGGAATCGAACCCACAACCAAAGTGCGATTGGGATTTATCGCCAACCACTGGACTACGTGACGTCCCTGGTTAGTGTGACTATTTTTTTTTGTTAAATGATTTTATTGATCAATAATAAGATGATTTGGGTTCGTATGTCTTATCAAATGAATACCCTTGGTATAGGAAAATGATTTGGTGATTAAGTGATAAATGTTATTTTGAAAGATGTTCTCTTTGTTGGGAACACTATATGCCCAAGGAAAATAGAATACAATGGGGTTTCATTTGTAGAGTAATGGTGGATTTTTATCTACGTTTTTATTGTGGATTTATAGTGATTTGGGTTATTTATGGAAATGATTAACCTATAACAGAGAATATGTGATGATGTTAATTACTTTTAAGTATGTGACTTTAAGAGTATTTGATATCATTTGGAAATACAATTTAACATGTGAGACTACATAATCAAATTATTCTATGTTTTGGGTTTGAATATTATTTTGGATTATATTAAAGGATTTTAAGGACAATTGATTATTGAACGGTATTTATTTTACTTTGGGGTATTGTTGGTTTAAATTTAGAAATTAAGATTAGTGCATATTTATCTCAAGGAATATCCTTTTGGGGGATCATTAGATCATTCACTAACCATTTTGGTTTTGATTAATCTTCAAAGACAATGTAAATATATTGTTTATCCTGCATGGATCATGTGATTCTATAGAAGTTTATTCTAGCTCTTCCAGTGTGACCAAGTCTTCTTGAATACTCATCGTTTAAAAAAAATTGAGTTAGTAGTGGAAATTTATTAAACAATGAAACTCTACTTAAAATGTAAGTATATCTCTTAATGTTCCTAGTCAATATCATAAATGAATTCCTCGTCCTTATGTAATGTAACTTAAAAAAAATGTGTTGTCAGTTTACTTTTCTACTAGGAGACTAATGGTTGTTTGTCCCAACACAAGTTTGTGGTTTTCTTATTGTTAACTTTCTCCTGATCATGATTTCTATCCCTCTCCATCAGAACATGACACTTAGTTTATCATCCATATCCATGTTTTTCTACATGGAATCCTAGTATGGGTTATCTTGGATGACCCTTATACCTCTCTTTCGTTCTTTTAAAGTGATAGTTTTATTGACTCTTTTTCCGATGTGGGACATTCCATTATATTCCCAAGCAAAATTTTAAAAAATTGCGAGGACGCAATTTATTGAAGGAAGGGAGAATGTAACACCCCAAGCTTGCTTGGTATGTATCCTTTCGAATAATGCAATGGCGTGCATTGTACGCAACTTCGAGATTTTAACACACCATAACCAATCAATCTAGCCGTTATGAATAGTAATACCTACTTTTTGAAATTTTATAAATTCTATCTCTCAAAATGGACTTCATTTTTGGATTCGGAATATCGAAATTAGCCTTGGGTGAAATTTTGGTACTTTTCGGATAACTTTCATATTTTGATGAATAGTGAAAATTAATAAATTTTAATTAAAAACAACTTTTTTAATCAAAATAATTAATAGTGATAAATTATAAATTGGAGTGGTTTTAAAGTATATTTAGAATATATTTTTACCATATAATACAATGTGGGTCATTGAACAAAATTTCGCATTTAAACCAGACATAAACAAGTGACAATCTTTTGATAGTTATTATCTCTAAAAAACACGCTTTTTGTTTTAACTACGGGAATTAATTTTAAATTAATTTCTGCCACTTCTGTGTTTTGAATTTGGAAAAATGGATTCCATATTTGGAATCAGTATGTTCAAATTTTGTAAATAGGTTACTTTTATTTTTAGACATTTTGAATAATTACTGTGGTAAATATTTTATTTACCATGGTTAAGGGTAAATCTGGTAATTAAGGGTTAAAAAATAATATTATAATAATACTAAATTACCCTAAAACGTGTCCTAGCCTTATTGGTTGATACATGTTCGACCATAGTCATCTTTGGGTCGATTTGGGGACCCCATGGTGCCACTTGTAGGTGATTGGGACACTTTATTTTAATTAAGTTAAAATGAATACAAAAATGACACAAGCATATATCTTTTAGAAAAACAATTATTATATAGGGTTATATATGTTGGATTTTAGATTATAAATATTCATTAGAAAGCTAAACATATTTCCTACATAATGATATTTTATTTATAATTTTTAGACATTAAATAATTTATTTTATTTATGACACAATGATGATGCAGTAATTACTAAAATAGTGAACAATTAAATTAATTGATATTATAAATACCCAAATAAATATAATATGAAACCTTTAATGAATTAAACTAATTTTTTAGGATAATATGATATATTAGGATCGATTTAATTTACTCTTTTCGAAGTAATAAATCTGTTATGAGTTTCAAAAAAATCAACAATTGAATAGTGTCAAAATTGACATAAAAGAGTTCTTAAAACAAATATTATATTATTAATTGATATTAAATTCTTAAAAATCTAATGTTCGGCCAAGAGACTTATATCATGATAGTGTCATCATTAATGGACCACTTGGGGGGTCACTTGGATGTATATTGTATGTTTATTAACAATATTATATAAAAATACAAAGAGACATTGTAAAAGTGAAACTAATTAACTTAGAGTTAATACTTAAAGATAAGGTTAATATAAGTACCCAAACCTGTCTAAATTCTATTGGTTGAGTTGTTTTAGACCCATACCAACCTTAACCTTTGAATATTTAACTTTGGAGCCATTGTAAACCGATTATGAATTTATTATAAACTAATATCTCTAGCTTTTCCAAAGGTGCCCCTCACCCCTCTTATAAAAAAGGCACTCCTCCTTCTCATTTCTTCACACCTTCAAGGCCCTTTGGTTCGGCCAAACCCTGCCCAAATACTATCTCAACTTCCCTCAATACAACCTAAAGGCCTTAGTTTGATCAGAAATCCAACCTATGGAGCCCTTTTGATCAAATCAAAAGGAAGAACCCGAAGAAGAGGTAATGTTTTCACCACCCCTTTTCAAGTTCCTTTCTTCTTCCACTTCCTCCTTCTTTGTTATTACCATTATAAAATAATAACTCCAGTATCATATATATACTGTGATGTTATTATAAATATGGTACAACCATATTCAGTATTCTATCCATCCTTTGAATAACATGTCACCATACGTGCGTACGTACAGCATACCGTCTCCACGTCGTGGTGTAATTGTTATTCAATATATTATTATTTGGATGGGTATAATAATGATGTGTAACTCATCTAAATAATAAATATAACATGATAATGATTCTGTATGTATGATATAACATCCAATTATATATTATTTTAATATCAAAAGAATGATATTGTCGCTCGTGCGTATGTACGGACTACCGTCTCCACGAACGCGATGAGATTCATTCTCCATCATATCCATTCAAGTATAATTATAATTTGATGACTTAAAAATAGTATCTAAGGACTTGATATCATTCTGGATATTAATAATATACATCTCATTAATAAATATGGCTCACATAACAAAGAATATAAAGTAAAATGAACTCGTTAACACCCGAAATGATAATAATTCTAAGATATTGTTAACAAATCAATGTTAAAAGATCATATATGATATCATATTAAAGTAAATTATTCTTGTATAATTCAATAATAATTATTTCACCATTATACAGGAGGTAAACCTACCGTCGACCAAGGAAAAAGTACAAAGTAAGGGATTTTCTTATCTCACTTTCAATTCCGTGAGATTTCCATTGTTCGCCACAAATTATTGAAAGTGGTGTATTCTGTACTACCATTTGATATATATTATCATGATTCTATTTATATTCATTTTATTCTGGAAATAATTTGGTGGTTATTAACTTTTTTCCATACGACTCAGTTGATTAACGTGGTAAGGGGTTTCTTATCTCACTTTTAATTCCGTGAGAATTCCATTGATCACCACTTAAATATTGCATGTGGTGTATGTGTACTGGCCATGATCGTATTCATTGTGTAATATTCTTTAATTTATGGATATTTACATCATCATGGTATGATACTTATTTCATGGGTGCATGTTTCATAAGTTACCAAATCGATAAGGTAATTTGAGATTTCAATTTCCACTCATTCGGTTTTACGCATATTTCACTAATTATATTACTCCAAGATTATGTGTGGAATCACTATTCATTTGATTATGTCATAAATTCCACTCCCCTTCCTGTGGATATACTTTTGATACACATAATCACTCCATTGATAATTTCTCATGTCATCGATAGGAATTTGATAAGAGTAATTTTAACTCATTCTCCATTTGTTGAGTTAAACATCCAATTCATTGGTGTTGTTTTTTTACAAGATTATGTGTGAATGTCCTTTGATTGTTTTACACTAAATATCCAATCAGATTTAGTGTATTTATATTTGTCACACATAATTATGTCATTGATTTATCCTTAACCCAAGGATATGGTCTTTATAAGAGAATTCATCTCAATTTACATTCCATTGAGACTTCTTTGTTGTTATACACCAAATCACTTTTATGTGGTGTATATAATGTACTTTGACATAGTATATCATGAATCCCTTTATTCTCATGATATTAGAAAGTTTTGATTACCTCAAATTATTTGTATTCAATTGTCTCTCTTTTGGTTATAATCTCTAACTAAAATACCATTTTTAAATGTTTTAAAGACTTATTCATTTAAAGATTTCTCATTAATGTACATGTTTTAAAAATGGTTTTATGGATTTATTTATGTGAACATTAATGTTAAGAAATTAAAACTCCTTTTAAAAAGTTTCAAAGTGGTATGGGACACTTTGATCCAAAAATCTACTTTTAAATGGCTTCTTGACAAATAGTGTGACTTTTAAATGTTTTCAAGAAAAGGGGGATATTTCTCTCAAATAGTTTTGATGATTATTTTCATCTATGTCAACATCCTTCATTATTCTTGATTGAGGTTAATTTGATACAATACAATCTTCCATATTGTATCGAATGAGCTAAGTTTGACTGTGGATGTTCTATTTTTATACCATTCATGGTTTGTGGTAGAAGTATTGACATTTCGTATGCTAGTTTTAATATGAATATTTATGTTATGTTTAAACCTGTTCATATGAGGAATGCATTGGACTTAATAAGTGACGGGTGGAGCCCGCTATAGCTCCTCGATGCATCGGTATGTCTCATGAGACAAACTAGTGTCTTGGCACAAGGCCTTGGAAAAATCTTATTTGTAGTCTTGGCACGAGGCCTTGGCTATGTGGTTATGATATTCTGGCATTATGCATTCCATCATTATGAAAGTGGTTATTGATAATTCATGGGATTGTTCGACTAGTAGAATATACATGTGAGTAAGTAAATGGAATTATTTTATTTTATCTTTTCCATTTTATGCTGAAGTTCAAGTTTAAAAGGCTTTTGTTTTAGTTATAAACTGCCTTAAGCGTGTATGCTTATTTATTAAAGCGTCTTCTATAATGTTATCCTTATTGAGCACCTGAGCTCACCCCTTTCAATGTTTTATTTTTCCCAGGATTATGAAGAAGTAATTTATGAATGACCTGCAGGGATAGTATGAGGGGATATGAAGACAAGATGTTTTTTTTATGGTGTAATGTAAACATTTATGGATGTATCTAGTTATTCCAAGGCTACTAAACTAATCGGTCTTTCAAGACATGATCTTTCTCGTGATCATGCCAATGTTATGTAATAAGGCACCGACTCTAGGTAACTAGGGTCGGGGCATTATATTTTCCATCTTTCTAGAACATCAGATATCAGGAGTTGCTAAATATAATTCATGTTCTTTTAGTTTTCATGGTTTCATCTCTATTTTCCATTGTTCCTTATGTTTAAATTTATTGATTCCACTATTGAACAATATTTACTCCCACATGTTGTGATACACATTGGAAATGAGGTAAAAGTATCACCACTGATACACCCTAGGCCCTCCCTGATGGTCGATAGCCTCTGGATTTCAAGGAGATGCACTTGAGGCCATGTGACCCACTGGGATTGGGGAAACCTTTATCTGAAATCCACGTCTGGGACATCACAATTTGAATTAAATAGTATTTCATTATAAAATTTATGATTTATAAATAATTTATTTTTTTCATTGGTACATGGAATAATTTTGGCAGAATTTGTTCTTTTCAAATACTATAAGTGTGAAACTCACCTCATTTATAAAAGATCTTTCCCTCTCCTCTATTTTTCACAAGTTCAACCCAATTTATTGAAATAAATTAAACAAAAAAATAAATTATAAAATTCCATCCTATAATCATATAATCCTTAGATATGGCCGAAAGGCAACCTATCACAGCATTGGTTCAAAGAAAAATTTGATACCCGATGAAAATGTGATGTTTTTAAATGACCATTTTTATTTTAATTATTCCTCTTCAAACTAAAATTATTCCTAAATCCTAATGATATAAAATCATTAATATAAAAAATATTTGTTTATGTTATGGTAAGGACCTAAAACAATCTCCACTTCCATCAAATAGGTCATAGAATCACTATTCTTGTGTATGGCATATTACCGCCTCACCAATCGAGGACATTCATTTTTCCATGATGGCATCTCATAATTGTGTATGATGAAGTATTTAAACAGTATATATGATATTTATCATATAATTTTACATTTAAATTCAATATATCATATAATATTTTACTTTTCATTCCTTGGGAGATACGATACTAGAACTAATGTGTAGAGTGGTCTACCAACTCGCAAAGTGATGTGATTCGTCTTTCAATATCAATTTACAAGGAATGTTATAATGATAAAGTTAATGATTTTATGAGATATAAATGATATTATTGTAATATTTATTAAACATTTATCATTTTTAAAAGATAATTTATATCATTTTCATTCTAAATGTTCACTCAATGAATTATGATAATGTTGATTGTGCAGGTGTCGAATACCTCCTTCTCGAAATTATGTAACTATATTTTCATCACAAAATCGTAATGATGGTATATATAAGAATATTTAAATTGTAATTATTGAATTTATGATATCCTTATCACTTTTTAAAGGTAAAATATTACATACCTCTTTGAATAATGATCATTGAAAAAATATAATAGCTTATCTTGCATACGTATGACCTATCATGTCTATGATCGTACCATACATAATTTATAAAAACAATCATTAATTATTGTTATAAAAATTATAATTACTATTTAAATATGATAATTGTGTTATTATTAATATTCTGGAGATAATGAAATTATAAAATATATTTATGAACCTGATCGTTCATGAAAAAACACACATGGGAAAATAATGAAATTAACACATGAAACTCTGAAAGTAGTGAAATATTATTAATAAATGCGTAATATGATGTCATTAAAGGATCATATGTGATATTATAAATTCTATTATTTTTATTGTATAATATAATAACATATTTTCAAACTCTATAAATTTCTTAAAATAATGTTCAAAGAAAAAAAGTGTAAGTTAATGGAATTAATCATAATTTATCTTCATCGAGGAATGTTGTAATGTTATGCATGGAATTTATTTTTCATTATGTATATACTACCCATTTTGAATGTTATATCATTATTCATTAAAAATTTACAAATTTTAATATTTTATTTAAATTATTCATTCCATTGTGATTTGAATTTATAATTACTAGGTGGTAAAATGTATTGTACAATCTCGTATTCCATTATTATTGTTAACATTCACTTGAAGAAATCAGAATCATGTGATCATTTTTAATTGGTCATTACATTTATCTTAAATATCCATATTATTATATGATGGATATGTCTATTTAATAGATTATATAACATTTTTGCAGACTTTGTATACTTTGTATGTTTTTTGATTAACTGGGGAAAGATTGATAAATTTATATCTTTTAGTCTACAGAGTTATTTGATCGTTAGAAACATTGATTCATGGATTAGATAAATTATTCAATATGTTAGGAATGATTTGGAATTTCAGTGACTGATGGGGCCCATATTTTATATATCCATTCAATTAATCGAAATTTCTCATTATAAAAATATGTTAGCCAAACATGATGTGTTCGTACACAGTAGTTTTAAACAATCTTATGTGTGGTATTGGTAGTCGAGATAAAGTTAGAAAAACCAGATCATTTTGTACTCTATATTTATGAAACAATTTGAGGATATAAATTGATAGTATATGTTTTCATATTCTTAAAACATCTCATTATGTAATTAATCATTTATTTCGATGTTTTTTACCATATTATCAATAAGATTTTCTCCATGAAATTATCTATTGATGAATTTATTTAAATTTTTATTGATAAAATAACTTTTTTATTCATTTGTTTACATAGACTTATTATATCTTCCTTATATTTTCATGATAATAAATTTCTTTTAATGTAATGTTTGTTTGGTTTCTTACATTTCTGTATTGATTATACTTATTTATTCATGATAGCATTCATTATACGTAACCCTTACTCAACATTTGATCTCACCATTATTTTCATTAATTTCATAGTGATATAATAAGTTCACTATTAATGATATGAGAGGATACAATAGATATTATATTGATATTCTATGTATTTTTTGTAATTTGTGTTTTCAAATATAATTCATAACAAAAGTATGTATCCAGTTTTATAAAACAACTAAATTATCCAGTCCATTATCATGCCAATTATTGTATCTTTTTTACAATGTAATAATGCATACACTAGTTCTTTTATAATATATTTTGGGTCAACATAATTTTTATCACAGGTTTTTTAGTAGAAACCTTGGGAACTAAATTTTAGAAAATTTAGATTATTGACCATAACAATATGATACTCATTGAATATAAATATAGAATAATTTCAAAAATATTTGATAAGGATGTGGATATGTGATTTTTTTCCTTGAAATACATCCATGTATGTATATTAAATGTGAATGCGGAACTTAGAATGAGGTACCTAGGGGTAATAACTCTGAAATGAATGCATTGGTCTTGATCAGTTCCTCATATAGTACATGAAAACATGACTTAATGCACACTTGGTTTGACACCCATAGTTGATATTCTTGGTATAATTCACAATTTCATTAAAAACCATTAGGAAGGAATTGAGTGACATATAACCCCATAGAAATCATATTTTTGATTATGATAATATTTATACATAAAATTTTCAATATATGTTTACTATATAACTAGTTTTGTCATTATATATTATGTTTCATTATAATATGATCTAATACATTGTATTACACCATTTATAAATAGATCCTATTAGAATCAGTGGGTGAAAAACAATTCATGTAATCCAAATAGTATGAATGAAAATCTCTTTCATTGTCTGAGGTCAATATTTTAAAGAAACTAGAATATAAAACATTATCATCATATGTGGTCATAGTATCACATGATATCAATATAGAAAAATATGTCTCTATGTATTAATGGTTTCAAATGAAGAATTAAAATATTATGAAGACATAGAAAAAGAAGGATAAAGGGATGAATCGAAAGAAGTTTTTTTCAAAATGATAGAATTGTTGAAGGAAATTTCCTAGTGCTTGCTCAAATGGAATGAGAATTTTTGTTACATGTATAGAGAGAAAAGAAACCACTCATTTGATTTCCATGGTAAAGAAAAAACATTCCAATGATTAATTAACCAATTCTTAGGAGATGAGACCCTATTAAAATCAATGTATTAATCAATCAATGAATATAAATCAAGAGATGATAATAGATCATGGTTGAGCTTATGATATTACCACAGATGAAGAGGAATGACTAATGTGATTGTCTTTTGATTAATGAATTATATAATTTCACTATTTTAACAATGATATGATTGTTATAATAAATATAAAATCTATAATCATTTTACATAAATAATTTTTCACTAAGGATATGAAAGTGTTTATCAAGGAGAACAATAAAAAAGGAAAATGATTAAGTAGAAATTTTAACTGATTGGAAAACACGTGATTGAGTGAATGATAACTAATAATATGTTTAAAATATTTTCAAAATGATGTTGGGATAATGATATAATTGATATGGATAAAGTAAATTGAAAAGTAAAAACTATATTGGGAATAATTATTGATTGTTTAACCAATTTTTTATTCTATCATGGATGGATTTTACAACAATATTTTATTTAAGGAATAAGTCCAATAATATGTTTTTGACATAAAGAATATGAATGAATGCATGTTTTCATTAATTTTTTATAGTGATCAAGGTATTCACATATTTGGAATATGAAATTAATAGAAAATTTATATTTTTTGGGATTATAATGTGGATTTAGTGAACATAGTTCTAAAAATGGTAGAACATATACTAGATGAGCCTAATGTTCATCTATTTATTGAAGGCAAGGAGTTGAAATTTTTTTGCCAATAGATATCATTTTTATCTATTTTGGATATAGTAAAAAGATCAGGAATATATTATAACTATTATATAAATTTTATGATCCGTTAAAAGTTAATTTCAGTGCATCATGCATAAAAAAGAACTCATTTTGGATGTTGATTTATTGGAGTAAGAGTTGAAGTGTAAATTTATAGAATCACAACCAATGTATTAAATTGTGACTATGAAATATAAATATATCGAGTAAATATATTTACATATGTTATTATTTAGTAAAATTGTATATCAAATTTTGTAAAATTATCTTGAAATAAAACAATTGTCCTTATTATCATCATTTTGGGTAATATCAATGACCTACTTCACACCGCTTGATTATGGATTATTGGACAATAAGTTAATCATAAAAATGTTCTCTATCACTCTCCATTATTAACTTAGTGTCTATTTTATATTTTATGCCTATTTAACCACATCCTAACTATATTTATATATATTAAAACCGACTATGTATAACATCGCGGGTAAATAAAGAATATGACATTCTCATATTTATCAATATTTTTGAAAAAAAATTTAATATTACTTTAATGGGAATGCTATGCTCGATGGCATACCCAATACGCAACAACGAGTTTCATTAAAATCTTACGTTGCACACTAATAATAAAATAATATTATTTTAAATGATAGTTAACACCTAACCATTGTAATGGTGGGAATGAACAGAACTAACTAAAAAATGATTATATTGGTTTGTGAAATATTTTTACGTTTATCGAATAAATGTTAGAGTCTTAAAATGCGAATCAATCCAATTTTAAGCTTAAATATTCTAATATTCTTTAAAAGGTTGATTAACCGACTTTTGATGGAGAACCATTTTTAAATCAAATTTTTGAAAATTTTATGTGATATATTTGAAAAAATAAAATCCTTCTTTTGAATCGGAACTTCAAAATTTACTTTCAGTATGTTTTTGGTATTTTTCTGATAAAGATTATTTTTAATGAATAGTGAATGATGTTATATTTTAATTCAAATCCTCCTTTTAATATAATTTATTTTTATGGATAAATTATCTCATTAGTTGGTTTTAAATTGAAATTAGAATATATTTTTACCATTTAATCCAATGGTGGACATTGGAATTAATTTCACTTTGAAATTTGACATAAACAAGTGTCAATATTTTGATATATATTGTTTCTCAAAAACACGCTTTTTGTTTTGACAAGGGAAATTAATTACTAAATAAATTAATAAAACTTATATGTTTTGAATTTTTTAAAACAGAAATCATTTTTGAATTTGGAATATCAAATATAGCATATGCTGAATTTCTGGAATTCTTCTGAAAAACATCAATTTTTGATGAATAGTGAAACCACTAAGTGGTAGTTTAAAACTGATTTCTTCGTTTAAATGAAATTTTATCGCATCAGTGAATTGATTTTTAAAAATCCTACATACATGGTTGTCATTATTAAGTAAAATTTGGTTCAATGGGATGAAAATAATTTTTGTGAATAGTAACTTTTGAGATTTATTAATCGCGATTAGAAGTAATTAGTGTAATTTAAGGTAAAAATAATGTTTAATAATATGAAATTACCATGAAACATGTCTTAACCATATTGGATGAGTCATGGATGATGAGTAAAATCCATGGGTATAATTGGGGACCCCATGGAGCAACTTGTGTAAGAAAATGACATTAAAAACTTTTTATTTAAAGTTAAAATAAAAACTTCACAAACATGTACTGTTTTACTAAAAAAAATTTTAATTGGGGTTATATAAGTTAAAATTTTTACTATAAATATTCATTATAAAGATAAAATGATTCCCTGGATCATGTTAATTCTTTAATAAATTTTAGACATTAAATAAATAAATTTATTTATGACACCATGATGATGCAACAATTTCCTCATTAAAGAACGATTTAAATAAAATGAAAAGATAAGGTAAAATATAAGACATGCACTTGTCTAAAACCTATTGTGTGGGTGGATTTAGAACCCGTATCACATTATACTCTAAATATATCATTATGAGACTTTTAAAATCGTAAAATAATTTCATAATAAAGTATCAATTCACGACCTTCCTTGAGTGCCCCTCCTACCTCTTATAAAAGACCCCCACCTCTACTCCCTTACCCATACCTCTCAATCCGTTTTCTCGTCCAACACCTACTCATATTATCTCTCCAAATCTATCTTTTCATCCTAGAAGCCTTACATTAGGCAGAATGCCCTTCAAGAAACCCTTTTGGTTCAAAGCAAGGGGAGTTACCTGATTTAAAGGTAATGTCTTCCCTTATTTTCTTTTGTTTTATTTTGCTTCTCCAACCCCCTAAAATATTTTTATTCCTTTATTTTATAACAAAAACAGTGTATTAAATATAATAGTATTCTATTATAAGATGTATTCGAGCTACACTTACACACACCTCCATCTAATTGTTAATGAACATACTGTTTCCGTGGATGGGGGATTATGGCTCACGAAACGATGATTGTTTAATTAACTCCTAACGCCTCTAATGGAGGCCATTATGATGACACTGTATTTTATATATGATATATATGGTATTTATGTTTTCTATATTCTTCTTTATTTTATATTTAAAACATTCCTTTATGCTGTTCATATTGTGCAAATGAGATAATTTCATACGAGGAAGTGTGGACTACCGCCCCCTCAAGTGATGCGACTCGTTCATGCAATACATGGAATGTATAAAGAATGAAATTAATGAGCTTATGTGACCTATATAACATATATATTATAATGTAATTATAATATATATATATATATTTCTCATTTATTTTTAATTACATTAATATGACAATGAAATGAAAGTAGCGTTCATGCGTACGTACGACCTACCGTCTCCATGAACGGTGCATTTAATTTTCTATCTCCAAATGTTATGGAATAGTATAAAATGAATTTATACTGGATATATAGGATATTTAAATCATTAAAACTATTCTAGAGATGATTTACTTATAACTACATGGAAATTGTTTTCAAACAAGTTCATTTTTGACTCATGTATTGAACATCGAAAAAAACGTCTGATATGAACTCACATAATTAACTAATTATTATAACATTATAATATGTGATATGAATTGAATAATAAACTTTAAAGGAGGTCCTTACGAATTTATAAATTTACAAAAGTTTATTATTCAGGATTATAATGAAACGACCAAGACAAGTCGGACGTGAGGTAAGGGATCCTCCCTTTTTCTTCCTTTTTATGTACTCTATTTTATGTAACTTATTTTAAGATTGTCTTTCCTATGTTGGGGGATATTATTTTAAATTAATATTACTGTAATTTTTAGGTTCATATGATGAGATAACCTATTTGATCTCATCAATCCATTTTTAGATGTTTTACGTGGCGTTGTTAGGCTGCCGAATTTTCCTAATGGATTTTTTATCTCACTTTTAATTCCGTGAGATTTCCATTGTTTGCCACATATTTATTGCATGTGTTTAATTATGTACTTCCATTTAATTATATTATCATTATTCTATTTATATTCTTGGTATTATGTTATTCATTTGGTGCTTATTATGTTTTGGTCATACGACTCAATTGATCACAATGAGGAAGGGGTTTTTATCTCACTTTTTATTTCCGTGAGATTCATGATACATTTGACACTATTTCCTTTTATGTGGTGTATTTACTGACCATGATTATATTATTTGTGTAATATAAATTAATTTATGGGTATTTACATATTCATTTTGTGACCCTTATTTCATGGGATGTATGTTTTTAAAGTTAACCAAATTAGTAAGGGAACCTTTCACCCTTCTCTTTTTAAAAGACTTCTTTTGATAGGTCTTTTAATTTACATATTCTTATGTTTGGATATGTTATTATATATCCATATGGCTTTAAATGTCATTTCCATGTGATGAGATACTTTTTTATCTCTCATCATCTCATTTTCTGAATTTTAATTTGATGACGTTCGGCTGTCAAATTTCTATAAGGGAACTTCTTAACCCAATTACAATTCTTTGGGTTAAACCTCTACTTCTTGATTATGTCATGCTATTTATATTTTTGGATGACCTATGATTGTTTTACACTTGATATCAACTTATATTGGGTGTATTTATATTTGTCACGCATAATTACATAATTGATTTATCCTTAATCTAAGGATACCATCTTTTTAAGGGACTTCGTCTCAATCATTTTTGTATATGCATATTTTCATTTATACAAAACATTATTTTATTCGGTGTATAAACCCCATTTTAATTCTACTTTTATTCAAAAGAAATCTTTCATTTACAAAGAATTTTACTAAATGACAAAAATTATGTTTTTTTAACATATGTGGTGACAACGACCTTTCCGTCGTCGTGAGTATTATTTGATCTTTAGCATCCACAACAAGCCGTAATATTTTAAAAGAAAATAAATACCATATACGATTTTACGTATTTTTTTATTGAAAATGGTTTTAATAAGGGATTATTTTATGTCAATATAATTAAACGATATATTGTGATTTAAATGTGGAAATGTTTTCATTCCTTTATATTGGTTTTACGTGTTATGATTTTATTATTGTACTTGAACATTTGAATGGTGGTTATGTGATAATCCAAATGAAGGGTGGTGCCATGAAATCCAGGATGGGTGGTTACATTATAACTTCCATTTCATTAGGTATGGAAGTCGTCCATATGGCTATTCCATTTAGTGATATGTGTGGAAGTCGACCGTATGGTTATTCCATTTATGTATGTTTATGTCCAAAGTTACCTTTATATGTCATGTGTTATTTATATTGGTTTTATGGTAATATGTTGGTTACAAAACGGTGAGTAATGAGCTTTTATCCATAAAGAGTATTTATTACTTCATTAGGTGAAATGTATTACTTATGATAAAGTATTCATGATTTACTTATTGTTTTGAAAAACTAACAGTTTTTATTCTTTGTGTGTCCTTTACTCGGCTTTTTATGCTCATCCCATGATTTTGAAATGTTTTCCACAGGACTTAAAGATGAATAGGGTCAAGGATGGGATCAGGTAAAGACATGATATCTAAAACATGGAACTAAATATGTTTCTTTTTAATAGTTTTTATTTTATGGAATCATAGAAGAAGTGTCTACTTTGTAATCCTTTGAGTTGTAATAGTTTTGACTTAATTTTCTAAAACTCTAAACCTGAAAAGATCCTATATGTGAATTATTCATTTAATTCTAGATTATGTAATGTTTTATGGTTGGGTCCTTATAGTTGGTATCAGAGGTCGGTTTATATAACTTTAGAGGTTAGAATATCCTTTAATCACAAGTGACAATACCATAATGGTTAGGATTTTAGAAAGTGTCATAGTTTTAGATAAAGTGAATGAGTTTAAGATATCATGAACAATTATATCTTACGATTTACCCTCATAAGATATCATATGATGATTCTAATGATATACTCACACTGAACTCTTTGGTTTTAGTAAATGGTTGGATCTAGTAGGCACCCATGTAACAGTGGATGTGAGGAAAACTGTGATGGTTTTCTAAAGGAACAACTGAATGATATGGAAGCTGCAATGAGAACTCTTGTGGTCATTCTCAACCAACCATCATGAGTCAGGATGAAACACTTGATCCTTATTGAGTTCTCTAATGCATCACGTACGAGAGAACCAACTTGATGTGGAAGTTCATGTAATAATTATAATGGTAAAAATTGGGGTTTATATGATCCTTACTTTTGAGGTAATTATGGGTAACTATATGTTCTGATGGAAAATTAAAGGCTTGAGATAAACATGAGGTTAAATAATTTTATGGTTATTTTTGAAGATTCTATCTCTTTTTAGAATGTTTTGTGAATTATATAGTTTTGGAAAAGGGACAACAAATAGACCATGTGACAACCCATCATGTCGTATGATGCTGTGGGAATTGAACCCACAACCAAAGTGCGACTGGTCTTTATCGTTTACCACATGATTGCGTGAAGTCCCTGGTTAGTATGACTAATTCGTTTTAGTTATATTTTCTTATGAATCCGTAATAAGTTAATTTTGGGTTATCTATGGAAATTATAAACCTATCATGGAAGATATGTGATTAGGTTAATTACTTTTCAGTTTGAGACTTTAATAGTAACTGATGTTATTGGAAGATAAATGTTAAGATTTACCTTGGAAGAATATGTGATTAAATCCCTCACAGATTTCGCTTTAAATCATATTTTGGTTTATTTTTGAATTTGTTTAAGGGCTATTTTGTTTTAAATGGTCTCTGTTGAACTTTGGGTTGTTTGAAAAATTTTAGAGATTAAGAGTAGCTTTTATTTTTGTAAAATATTATCTTTTTTTGGGATTATCTTATCATATACTAACAATCTTCATTTTGGTTAAGGTCTATAGTCATGGGAAATATATAGATCTCTATTGTGGATTAGGTGATTTTATTGAAGTAGATTATATCTCTCTTAATCTGAACATGTCATCCTAAATACTCACCTTTTAGAGAAAATGTGGGTTTGTGTAATAAATATAGCAAGAGATGAAAGTCTAGACGACAATTAAATATGTTTCCTCATGTTTTAGTTAAGCTCATAAATAAATTCCTCAATGAAAAGTAACTTTAAAAAAAACGTTGTCTGTTATCTTTTCCAACTAGGGAATCAAATACCATTTGAACCATCATAAGTTTGTGATTTTCTGGTGGTTAACATTCTCCTAGATATATTTTCCCATCACTCTCCATCAGGACATGATGGTTTGTTTTTTCCTCCATATCCATGTTTACATGGAATCATATTATCTATTGTCTCAGGTAACCTTCGTAATTTTCTCTCTTTCTTTCATATTGATAGTTTAATTTACTCCTTTTCCGATGTGGGGCTTTCAATGAATTTTTTGAGCCCAATTTTAAAATTGTGAGGACACAATTTCCAAAAGGGGGGAAGGATGTAACATCCTGGGTAAATAAAGAATATGGAATTCTCATATTTATCAATATTTTTGAATAAAATTTTAATGTTACATTAAAGGGAAAGCTATGCTCGATGGCGTACCCAATATGCAACAACGAGTTTCTTTGAAATCATATGTTGCACACAAATAATAAAATAATATTATTTTAAATGGTAGTTAACGCCTAGCCATTGTAATGCCGGGAATGAATAGAACTAACTACAAAATGATTATATATGTTTTTTAAATATTTTTACTTTTATCCAATAAATGATAGAGGCTTAAAATTCGAATGAATCCTATTTTAAGCGTAAATATTATAATATTTTTAAAAAGGTCGATTAACTACTTTTTGATGCAGAACCATTTTTAAATATACTTTTTGACAATTTTATATGTTATATTTGACAAAATAAAGTCCTTATATATAATCAGGATAGCAAAATTTTCTTTCTCTATGGTTTTGGTATTTTTTCGATAAAGTTAAATTTTTAACGAATAGTGAATGATGTTGTATTTGAATTCAAAACTTCTTTTTAGTCAAATTTATTTATATTGTTAGATTATCTCGTTAATTGGTTTAAATGTGCAATTATAATATAATTTTAACATTTAATCCAATGTTGTACATTGGAATTGATTTCACTTTCAAAATGGACATAAACAATTGTCAATCTTTTGATATATATTGTTTCTCAAAAACACGCTATTTGTTTTGACAATGGGAATTAATTATTAAATTAATTAATTCAAATTATATGTTTTGAATTTTTTTTAAAAAATAATTTTTGAATTTGGAATATCAAATATATCTTTGTGTGAATTTTTAGATTTTTTTTGAAAAACATCACTTTTTGATGAATAGTGAAACCACTATGTGGTAGTTAAAAGCAGATATTTTCATTTAAATGAAATTTTACTACATATATGAATTCAATATTAAAAATCTGGAATACATGGTTGTCATTATTAATTAAAATATTTTCAATGGGATAAAAATAATTTTTGGTAAATAGTAACTTTTGAATTTTATTAATCGCGATTAGAGGTAATTAGTATAATTTAAGGTAAAAATAATGCTTTATAATATGAACATACCTTGACACATGTCTTACACTTATTGGATGAGTCATTTACGACCATGAAATTTTATGGGTCTACTTGGGGACCCTATGGAGCCTCTTGGGTAGAAAATGGCACTAATAACTTTTTATTTAAAGTTAAAATAAAAATGTCACAAACATGTATATTTTCACTATTTTTTTTTACTTGGGGTTATATAAGTTATATTTTTTACTATAAATATTTATTAGAAAGATAAAATTATTTCCTAGATCATGGTAATTTTTCTATAATTTTTAGACATTAAATTAATAAATTTATTTGTGACACCACGATGATGCATCGATTACCTCAATAATGAACGATTTAAATAAAATAAAAATATAAGGTAAAATCTAAGACATACACTTGTCTAAAACTTATTGGATGGGTGGATTTAGAACCCTTATCACCTTAACCTCTAAATATATCATTGTGGGAACTTGAAAATCAGAAAATCATTCATAATAATGTAACATTTCATGACCTTCCAAGAGTGACCC
The DNA here is from genome assembly GCA_963277665.1 of Viscum album. Classification (NCBI taxonomy): domain Eukaryota; kingdom Viridiplantae; phylum Streptophyta; class Magnoliopsida; order Santalales; family Viscaceae; genus Viscum; species Viscum album. The sequence goes on along the minus strand of OY728155.1, from coordinate 1,645,514,798 downwards.
TCCTCCCACTTATAAAAGGTCACCACATCTACTAACTTACCCACACCTATCAAGCCCTTATATCATCAAACACCTTATCATATTATCTCTACACATCCCGGTATTCATTCTAGAAGCCTTACATTAGGCCGAACGCTCTTCAAGAAACCCTTTTGTTTCAAATGAAAGGGAGTTACCCGATTTAAAGGTAATGTCTTCTCATATGTTCTTTTGTTTTATTTTTCTTCCCCATCCACCTAAACTCTTTTTATTCATTTCTTTGGTAAAATAATAATTATCTGAAAAATAATAGGATTTTATTATGATAAGTATTCGAGATAAACTTACACACACCTCCATTTAATGGTTAATAAACATACTGTTTCCGTGGATGGAGAATTACTGCCTCACGAAACGATGATTGTTCAATTATCTCATACCGCCTCTCATGGTGGACATTATGATGTCACTGTATTTTATATATGATATAGATGATATTTATATTTTCTATATGCTTCTATATTTTATATTTAAAACTTACCATTATGCTTTGCATGTTGTGCAAGTGAGATAATTTCATACGAGAAAGTGTTGACTACAACCCCCTTATGTGATGTGACTCATTCATGCCATACATGGAGTGTATAAAGAATGAAACTAATGAACATATGTGACCTATATGTCATATATATTATACTTGAATTATAATATATATATCTCATTTATTTTTAATTCGATTAATATGACAAATAAATGAAAGTAGCGTTCATGCGAACGTACGACCTACCGTCTCAATGAACTGTGCATTTCATTTTCTATCTCCAAATGTTATGGAATAGAATAAAATTAATTTATAGTGGATTTATGTGATATTTAAATAATTAATAATATTCTGGAGATGATGTACTTATAACTACATGGAAAATTGTTTTCCAACAAGTTTATTTTTGACTCATGTACCGAACATCGACAAAAACGTCTGATATGATCTCACATAATTAAATAATTATTATAATGTTATAATATGTGGTTTGAATTGAATAATAAAAATTAAAGGAGTTCATTATGAAAATATAAATTTACAAAAGTTTATTATTCAATAATATAAAGAAACGAACAAGACAAATCGGACATGAGATACGCGATCTTACATTTCTCTTTCATTTTAAGTACTCTCTTTTATGTCACTTATTTTAAGCTTCTCTTTCATATGTTGGGGATATTATTTTATATTAATTATTATGTAATATCTATTTTCATATGATTAGAGACCCTATTTAATCACATCAATCCATTTTTGGATGTTTTATGTGGCACCGTTAGGCTGCAGAATTTTCGTAAGGGATTTATTATCTCACTTTTAATTCTGTGAGATTTCCATTTTTCACCACTTATATATTGAATGTGGTGAATTTAATACTTCTATTTCATTATATTATAATTATTTTATTTATATTAATGTTATTATGTGATTCTTTTGGGTTTTTTTATATTTTGGTCATACGACTCGATTGATCACAACGAGGTAAGGGGTTTTTATCTCAATTTTTATTCCCGTGAGATTCATGCTCCATTTTCCACTATTTAAATTTGTGTGGTTTATGTAATGAACATTATTTTATTAATTGTGTAATATTATCTAATTTATGGGTATTTACATATTTATTTTATGACCCTTCATTCTGGGGATGTATGTTTCGAAAGTTACCCAAATCGGTAAGGGAACCTCTCACCCTACTCTTTTAAAAAGACTTATTTTGTTAGGTCATTTAATTTACATATTATTATGTTGCGATATGTTCATATATATCAATATTTATGTAAATTTTATGTCCAAGTTATGAGATACTTTTTTTATCTCTCATCATCTCATTTTCTGTATTTTAAAGTGACATTATTAAGCTGTTGAATTTCTGTAAGGGTACTTCTTAACCCAATTAAAATTCTTTGGGTTAAACCTCTACTTCTTGATTATGTCATGGTATTAATATTTGTGGATGACCTATGATTGTTTTACACTTGATATCCAAAAATATTCGGTGTATTTATATTTTTCAGACATAATTACATAATATATTTATCCTTAATATAAGGATACTGTCTTTGTAAGGGTCTATGTCTCAATATTTTTTGTTGAGGCATATTTTCATGTATACACCAAATTATTTTATATGGTTTATAAACACCTTTGACTTCTACTTTTATTCAAAAGGAATATTTCATTTACGAAGTGTCTTACTAAATGGAAAAAATTATTTTCTTTAACGTACGTAGTGACAATGACCTTTCCGCCACCGCGAGTATTATTTGATCTTTGGCTTCCTCAACAAGATGTAATGTTTTAAAAGAAAATATAAATGATATACTCTTTTACGTATTTTGGTATTGAAATTGGTTTTGATAAATTATTCTTTTATGTCAATATACATAAATGATATATTGTGATTAAAATGTTGAAGTGTTATCATTACTTTATATTTGTTTTATGTGTTATGATTTTATTATGGTTCTTAGACATATGATGGGTGGTTACATGATAAACCAAATGGTGGGTGGTGCCATGAAAACAAGGAGATGTGGTTAGGTTATAACCTCTAATGCATTGGGTATGGATGTCGGATGTATGGCTATTACATTTACTGATATATGTAGAAGTAGACCATATGGTTATTCCATTTATGTATGTTTATGTCCCAAGTTACCTTTATATGTTATGTGTTCTTTATATGGGCTTTATGGTAATATGTTTGTTGCAAAATGGAAAGTAATGATATTTTATTCAGTAAAGAGTATCTACTACTTCATAATGTTGAAATGTATTACTGATGATAAAGTATTCATGATTTACATATTGTCTTAAAAAACTAACAGTTTTCCTTTTCTGTGTATCTTTTACTAGGATTTTTATGCTCATCTCAAGATTTTGAAATGTTTTCCACATGACTTAAAGATGAATAGGGTCAAGGATGAGATCATGGAAAGACATTCTATTGAAAACATGGAAGTAGACATGTTTATTTTTAAGAGTTTTTATTTTATGGAAACATAGTAGAAGTGTCTAAATTGTAGTCTTTTGAGATGTAATAGTTATGTCCTTATTCTCTAAAACTCTAAACCTGAAAAGATCCTCTATGTGAATTATTCATTAAATTCCTAATTATTTAATGTTTTAAGGTCTGGTCCTTATAGTTGTTATCAATGGTCGGATTAGATAACATTAGAGGTTAGGGTATTCTTTAAGCACAACTGACGTTAGCATACTGGTTTGGATTTCAGAAAGAGTCATAGTTTAATATAAATTGAATGAGTTTAAGATAACATGAATAATAATATCTTAGGATTTACCCTCCTCATAAGACATCATATGGCGATTCTAATGATATACCCACACTGTCCTTTTTGGTTTTATTTAATGGTTGGATCTACCAGGAACAAAATTAACTATGGATGTGACGAAAACTATGACTTTTTTCTGAAAGAACAACTGAATGATATGGGAGCAGTAATGAGAACTCTGGTGGATATTCTCAACCAACTATCATGAGTCCTGATTAACCACTTTATCCTTGGTGAGTTTTTTAATGCATCACATATGAGGGAAACAACTAGATGTGATTGTTCAGATAATAATTATAAAGGTAACCATTAGGGTTTATATGATTTTTACTTTTGAGGTAATTATAGGTTACTATATGTTATGATGGAAAATGAAAGGCATGAGATAAAGATGAGGTTGAATTATGTTATAGTTATTTTTGAAGATTTTATCTCTTTTGGGGATTTTTTTAAGAATTATATAGTTTTGGAAAAGGGAAAACACGTAGACCGTCTGACAACCCGTCGCATCGGACAAAGTTGCGGGAATCAAACCCACAACCAAAGTGCGAATGGCATTTATCGGCTACCACTTGACTACGTGAAGTCCCTGGTTAGTATGACTACTTATTTTAAGTTATATGCTCTTATGATTTGGGAATTAGTTTATTTTGGGTTATCTGTAGAAATTATTAACCTATCATGGAAGATATGTGATTAGGTTAATTACATTTAGTATTAGACTTTAAGAGTAATTGATGTTATTTAGAGATAAATGTTAAGATTTACCTTATAAGACAATGTAATTAAATCCTTCAGGTATTTGAGTATCAATCAGAGTTTGGTTTATTTTTGAATAATTTCAATGAAAATTTTTCATTGAGTGGTCTCTATTGGACTTTGGGTTGTTTGAAAAATTGTGGATATTAATAGTAGTTTTTATTATTTTTAAAAGATTATCATTTTCTTTGGGATTATCTGATCTTATACTAACAATTTTGGTTTTGGTTAAGGTCTAAAGACATGTGAAATATATAGTTCTCTTTTTTGGATTAGGTCATTCTCTAGAAGTTGTTTATAGCGCTCTTAATGTGAACAATTCATCCTAAATACTCATGTTTTTGAGAAAATATGGGTTTGTGTAAGAAATATAGTAAGATATGAAATTCTACATGACCATTATGCATGGTTCCTTATGTTTTAGTTAAGCTCATAAATAAATTCCTCAATGAAAATTAACTTAAAAAAAATTCTGTTAAATATTTTTACTGGGGAATCGAAAACTATTTAACCCATCACAGGTTTTTGATTTTAGGCTGGTTAGCTTTCTCCTAGACAAATTTTCCCATAACTCTCCATCAGAACATGAGGGTTGTTTTCTCCTCCATATCCATGTTTTCATGGAATCCTTGTATCTGTTGTCTCTGGTGACCTTTATACTTTTCTTTCTTTCATTTATAGTGATAGTTTAATTTACCACTTTTCCAATGTGGGGATTTTAATGAAGTTTTCAAGCCCAAATTTAAAATTGTGGGGACACATTTCCCAAAGGGGGGAAGTATATAACATCCCCGGTAAATAAAGAATATGGAATTCTCATATTTACCAATATTTGCGAATAAAATGTTAATATTACTTTAAAGTTAATGTTATACTCGATGGCGTACTCAATACACAACAACGAGTTTCTTTGAAATCTTACGTTGCACACTAATAATAAAATAATATTATTTTAAATGGTAGTTAACGCCTAGACGTTGTAATGGAGGGAATTAATTGAACTAACTGGAAAATGATTATATATGTTTTTTAAATATTTTTACTTTTATCCAATAAATTTTAGAGGCTTGAAATGCGAATGAATCCAATTTTAAGCGAAAGTATTGTAATATTCTTTAAAAGGTCGATTAAACACCTTTTGATGATGAACCATTTCAAAATCCACTTTTTGAAAATTTTATATGTTATATTTGACAAAATAAAATCCTTCTTTAGAATTGCGACATCAATATTTACTTTCGGTATGTTTTTGGTATATTTCCGATAAAGTTCATTTTTAATGAATTGTGAATGATGTTGTATTTTAATTCAAAACCTCCTTTAAATATAAATTATTTATATGGATAGATTATCTATTTAATTGGTTTTAATGTGTAACTAGAATATATTTTTACCATTTAATCAAATGGTTGGCATTGCAATTACTTTCACATTGAAATTGGACATAAACAAGTGTCAATCTTTTGATATATATTGTTTCTCAAAAACACGATATTTGTTTTGACAATGGGAATTAAATATTCAATTAATTAATTAAACATATATGAAATGAAATTTTTAAAATAGACATCATTTTTGAATTTGGAATATCAAATATATCTTAGGGTGAATTTTGGGTATTTTTCTGAAAAACATCAATTTTTGATGAATAGTGAAACCAATAAGTGGTAGTTAAAAACATATTTTTTTCATTTAAATTATATTATACCACATCAATGAATTTAATTTTGAAAATACTACATACATGGTTGTCATAATTAATTAAAATGTGGTTCAATTGGATGAAATTAATTTTCAAAGAATAGTAACATTTGAGTTATATTAATCACGATTAGAGGTAATTAGTGTAATTTAAGATAAAAATAATGTCTGATAATATGAAATTCTTTAGAAATATGTCCTAACCTTCTTGGATGATTCATGGATTTCCATGAAAATCCATGGGTCAACTTGGGGAGCCCATGGAGCAACTTGTGGTAAGAAAATGACATTAATAAATTTTTATTTAATGTTTAAATAAAAATGTCACAAACATGTATTGTTTTACTAAAACAATTTTTACGTGGGGTTATATAAGTTATCCATTTGACAATAAATATTAATTAGATATATAATGTTATTTCTTACATTGAGGTAATTGTTTTATAATTTTTATTCATTAAATAAATAAATATATTTGTGACACCATGATGATGCAGCGATTACCTCATTAATGAGCGATTTAAATAAAATGAAAAGATAAGGTAAAATATAATAAATAAACTTGTCTAAAACCCATTGGATGGGTTTATTTATAACCCTTATCACCTTATCCTCGAAATATATCATTTTGGGACCTTTAAAATCTGAAAATCATTTCATAATAAAGTAACAGTTTATGACCTTCCATGAGTGCCCCTCCCCCCTCTTATAAAAATGGACAACCACTACTCCCTTACCCACACCTATCAAGACCTTGTATCATCCAAACCCTTCTTATATTATCTCTCCACATCCCTCAATTAATACTATAAGCCTTACCTTAAGCAGAAATCTCTTCAAGAAACCCATTTTGTTCAAACCAAGGGGCGTTACCCGATTTAAAGATAATGTATTCTCTTATATTCTTTTGGTTTATTTTGCTTCTCTAACCCCCTAAACTCTTGTTATTACATTATTTTGTAACAACAACAGCATACTATATATACTAGGATGTTGTTATGAGAATTATTCTAGCTATACTTACACACACCTCCATATAATGGTTAATGAACATACTGTTTCCGTGGATGGCGAATTACTGCCTCATGAAACGATGATATGTTCAATTAATTCCTACCTCCACTCATGGTGGACATTATAATGTCATTTTATTTTATATATGATATATATGTTATTTATGTTTTCTATATGATTCTTTATTTTATATTTAAATCATACCTTTATGCTTTTCATGTTGTGCAAATGGGACAATTTCATTCGAGGAAGTGTGGACTACCGCCCCCTCAAGTGATGTGACTCGTTCATGAAATACATGGAATGTATAACAAATGAAATTAATGATCGTATGTGACCTATATATCATATATATTATACTGTAATTATAATATATATATCTCTCATTTAGTTTTAATTCCATTAATATGACAATGAAATGAAAGCAGCATTCATGCGTACGTACGGCCTACCGTCTCCATGAACGGTGCATTTCATTTTCTATCTCCAAATGTTATGGAATAGTTTAAAATGAATTTATACTGGATATATAGGATATTTAAATCATTAATACTATTCTGGAGATGATTTTATAATAACTACATGGAAAATTCATTTCAAACAAGTTCATTTTTGTCTCATGTACTGAACATCGACAAAAACGTATGATATGAACTCACATAATTAAATAATTATTATAACATTATAATATTCATATGAATTGAATAATAAACATTAAATAATTTCCTTAAGAAATAATAAATTGACCAAAGATTATTATTCATGAATATAACTAAACGAACAAGATAAGTCGGACTTGAGGTACGAGATCCTATATTTCTCTTTATTTTTATATACTCTATTTTATGTCACTTATTTTATTCTTCTCTTTCCAATTATGGGGGATATTCATTTATATTCATATTAATTTAATTTTTATATTCATTTGACAAGAGACCCTCTTTGATCACATCAATCTATTTTTTGAATCATAATGCGGCGCTGTTAGGATGCCGAATTTTCGTAAGATATTTCTTATCTCACTTTTAATTCCGTGAGATTTCCATTGTTAGCCACTTATTTATTGCATGTGATATGTTGTGTAATTACATTACATTATATTATCAAGATTCTATTTATATTAATGGTATTATTTGAATCATTTGGTGTTTATTATATTTTGTTTATACAACTCGATTGATCACAACGAGGTAAGGGGTTTTTATCTCACTTTTTATTCCCGTGAGATTCATGAAACATTTTCCACCATTTACTTTTTTGTGGTTTATGTACTGCACATTATTGTTTTATTTGTGTAATATAATATAATTTATGTGTATTTAAAACTTCATTTTATGACCCTTATTTCATGGGGTGTACATTTCGAAAGTTACCCAAATCGTTAAGGGAACCTTTCACCCTCAACTTTTTAAAAGACTTCTTTTGTTAGGTCTTTTAATTTACATATTATTTTGTTGGGATAAGTTCATATATATCTGTATTTCTATAAATGTTATTTCCAAGTGATTAGATACTTTTTTTATCTCTCATTATCTCATTTTCTAATTTTTAAAGTGACGCCGTTAAGCTGACGAATTTCGGTAAGGGGACTTCTTAACCCAATTAAAATTCAGGGGGTTAAACCTCTACTTCTTGATTATGTCAAGCTATTAATATGTGTGGATGAACTCTAATTGTTTTACACATTATATCCCCTTATATTGGGTGTATTAAAATTTTCACACATAATTATGTAGTTGATTTATCCTTAATCTAAGGATACCATCTTTCTAAGGGACTTCGTCTCAATCTTTTTCATTGAGGCATATTTTCATTTATACACAACATTATTTTCTATAGAGTATAAACCACTTTGACTTCAAATTTTATTCAAAAGGAAACTTTTATTTACAAATAATTTATCTAAATGACAAAAATTATGTCTTTTTAACGTACGCGGTGACAACGACCCCTCCGCTGTTGCGAGTATTATTTGATCTTTGGCTTCCTCAACAATCCATAATGTTTTAAAAGAAAATAAATACCATATTATATTTTATGAATTTTGGTACTGAAAATGGTTTTGATAAATTATTCATTTATGTTAATATATTTAAATGATATATTGTGATTGGAATGTTGAAATTTTATCATTCCTTTATATTGGTTTTATGTGTTGTGATTTAATTATGGTACTTGGACATTTGACGGGTGGTGACGTGATAAACCAAATGACAGGTGGTGCCATGAAAACTAGGACGGGTGGTTATGTTATAACATCCAATGCATTGGGAATAGAAGTCGGTTGTATGGTTATTCTATTTAGTGATATGTGTGAAAGTCGATCGTATGGTTAATCCATTTATGTATGTTTATGTCCCAAGTTACCTTTATATGTTATGTGTTATTTATATGGGTTTTATAGTAATATGTTGGTTACAAAAGGGAAAGTAATGATCTTTTATTCAGTAAAGAGTATTTACTAATTCACGAAGGTGAAAGTATTACTTATGAAAATGTATTCATGATTTAATCATTGTTTTGAAAAACTAACCGTTTTCTTTCATTGTGTATCCATTACTGGAATTTTTATGCTCATCCCAAGTTTTTGAAATGTTTTCCACAGGACTTAAAGATGAATAGGGTCATGTATGGGATCAGGGAAAGACATTCTATCTAAAACATGGAACTAGACATGTTTCTTTCTAAGAGTATTTATTTTAGGGAAACTTATTAGAAGTGTCTACATTATAATTTTTTTAGATGTAATAATTATGTCCTAATTTTCTAAAAAACTATACCTGAAAAAGATCCTCTATGTGAATTATTCATTTAATTCTTGATTATATAATGATTTGAGGCCGGGTCCATATACTATGTGTCATTAAATATGAAATTTTTACATCCCATTCTCTCTTATTGATTGGATACGTTACTGACAATTTTTATGATAGGAGATTTTCAACAACGGTAATTTAATATATGAAATAGTTGATTACAAAGATAATGTTTATGTTCTAAAGACTCATTTTATTTATGTTCGATAGAATGTGATACCCCTAAATTCCAAATGAATATAATTTTCTTTGATAGCATATGAGACATGAAATTCTGAGCTAAATAAACGAACACAATAGATTTCTTTAAATTTAATCTCTTTGACAACATGTAGAAAATGAAACCTAAGACATGCCATTAAATTTGTGGGTATATATTTTATTAACTAAATGATGAATATTTTGGTTATATATTGATTTTAAATAAAATAATTATCATTTGAAAAATAAAATATTTTTTGAAAATCATTATTTTTCAAAAATATAGTTTAGTAGATCTTTAAAAAAATAATTTAAAATTTATTTTTACCAAATATAGAAAATTAAATTAATAAAATAAAATTAATTTTATAAATCAATAAATCAAAATTATTTTAGGGTTTAATTTTTTGTTATTTTTAAAAAAAGTTCATTTTTCGATGAATAATGAAAATTACTGAATTTAGTTAAAAATTACCGTTTCATTCATATAGTTTTTCATGTATTTTTTTGAATTCAGTTCAATGTAAAATTAGTTCAATTATATACCATTTAATACAATTCAGGTAATTATTATTTTTTTCATATTAAATTTTGATATAACAATATTGCAAACTTTTGATCATTTTCTCTTAAAACACCTTTTCCCATTGTGTTTGCGGGATTAAATTTAAATTTAAATTTACCATTTTTGAAGGGAATTTTTAAATATGTATTGCATATTCATATTAAGAAAACCTTATATATTATAGTAAGTTCCACTTAATTTTTTACTATAATTAATATTAATAATAGTAAATAGTATTTACCATGAATATGGTATAAAATGTGTTTATCAAGTCATTAAACTGAAAAGATGACGGCTAAAATTACCAATAAACATGTCTAAAATATATTTTTTGACCATATTTATACAATATATCACATAATATCCTTTATTTTATATTATATGATCCTTTTTACATGAGAAAATTTTATTGCAATCATTTCCTTTCAAAAATTACTATTGTGCCACTCACTTAAATTATAAATGGACAACCCTATCCTCTATTATACAAACCATAAATACTCTTTGGTTTGGATAATACCATATAAAATAACTTACAAAAATACCACCTATAATCATATATTCCATAGTTTTCTTAAAATTTCACCTAATAAGTATTTCATGAAAACGTATGGGGGATACTTCATAAAGGGTTAACGATCATCGAAAAACTTTTTATATTATATCTTTTTACACCTCTTCCAATCCATATTAAACCATGATTATATAATGTATGATATATATTATATAAAATTAAATGGTTTTATGTCATTTAAATGACCTAAAACCATATCCAGAACTATAATACGGGTTTTGAAATCATCATTTTTATATACAATGAATTACTACCTTCCGAACCAATGTCATTCATTTATCAATTACTGAATATGTCACTTGGGAATGATGATGGATATAATTAATATATATGATATTTATAAAAAAATTATACATATTTAGTCATTATATAATTTATCTCTATTATACTTCAAAATCCATAGGTGATATTATATTGTCACTCATGTGTACAGTGGATTACTACTTCACGAATCAATGTGATTTTCCATTCACAAATACATTGCATAGAAAGTGATAAAGGTAATATTTATGAGTATATGTGATAGACATTACAGAATTATAAAATTAATTCTTATTTATATTTATAAAAAGATAATATATATAATATTATTTCTTACCTTTCACTAAATGAATGATGATAGTGTCATTCTGGTATTGGAGGAAAACTACCTAAATAAAATGACGTGACACTCTTTTCATAACCACCCAACATGGATGTTATATATAATAATATTTAAATAATTAATATGGTATTTATAGAAATAAAATAATTCAATAATGACCAAATATTACGTACCAACGTTTCATAATTATCACTCAAAAATCGAAACCTTACTAATGCATATGTAAGACCAACTATCGACATGATCGTAAGAAACTTCATTTCTCAAAACCCTATGTCATGTGTGGTATTGAAATTTTAATTCATTTATAAATATTATAATTAAATAATGTTTATTATTACAAGGATAATTGAATTATATAATATGAAAAAAACATATATTTCATTAAAAAACACGTATGAGGAAATAAATAAATTAACACCTAAAACAATGAAAATGATGACTGATTGTTAATGAACAGGTTACAAGATGTTAAAAAAGAATAATATATGATATTATAAATAATAATTTGGTCATATATTAAGTAAATACCATTTTAAAATCCAATATACGACATGATAAATAATATTTAACCAAAATAAAGCATAATCTAAGGACCTTCATCTAAATTCTCTTCGTTTTGTAATATTGTTATGTTATGAACACAATTTCATTTATATGGAGTATATGCTACCCATTATACATGTAAAAACATGATTAATAATTAATTAATTGTATTTATTGAGTTTATTTGAGTTATTTAATCTAAGGGGATTTGACATGGAAATTACTAAGTTGTAAAAGTTAATGTACAACATCAATTAATTTTATTATTATTAGTTTCTCATGAAAAAAATATCTGTCTCGTGATCATTTTTTCATTTCTCATTAAATTTATACATATAATCCAATAAAAATATAATGAATATTATTAATTCTTAAATGTTTTCCATTATTACATATGGTGTATACATTGACAGTTAATTTTTTTATAGTGGGAATATTGATAAATATACCTCTTTTAATCAATACAGAAATTTGATAATAAGGAACATTGATTCATGAATTAAATAGATTAATCAATTTGTAAAAAATAATAATTCCATGTATTGATAGGTGGGATCTAGATTTCATGTAGACCCTCGATGCATCGACATTCTCATGAGAAAATCTATTTTCCAAACCTGAAAGGATGGAACGCAATAGTTATAAACTATCTTTTTAAAGGTATTTATGGTAGGGATAATGTTATCCAAACCAAATATGTTTGTACCAAGTAGTTTTAAACTATCATGAGGATATCTCTGGATAGTAGTGGTTTTTATGTGGTTGATACATGATTTTTAATAATTAATAATTTTCATCATTTAGAATTCATTTATTAATTTATCTATGATATTTTTTCCATGATATTATATATGTATTTGTTTAGTTCTTAGTTTATTGATTAAATGACAAGTTTTTTTAGTTATTTACTTTTCAATATTTAATCAGTATTATCTTATTATTACATTAATGATGTTTAAATATAATCCTTGGTCAATTTTGTACCTTTTCATATTTATTATTCTTAATGATTAATGATATATTAAATTTTACATAAGACATACTACGAATTTAAGATTATTATTATTTTGATTCCTCCCCCTGGTTTCCCTGATGTGTACAATGAATGATATGAATGTATATGATTTAGGGAATAATGATATTCTAAAAAATATATGTTTTAATTTTTATTTTCATATGTAATGTAACACTCAATTATGTAGCTATTTAACAAAGAATAATAAACTATTTGGTCCTTCAAGATTATATTACCTATATATTTTTCCATTGTAATAAGGTGGACACAGGCTTCATGTTACTATAGCTATGTTTTTTATGTTTTCTAAGATATATGAATTCATAAGAATACACATTTCATGAAGGAAGAAATTGTAATAAAAAAGAATTTTTATTGGAATGTTTGGTTTTATGAAATCATATCCAGCTTGAAACAATGCAGTAAAATGTTTTAAAAAATGTTTCATAATAGTCAGAAAATGTTTTATCAATTACTGGATTGTATCACAAATATTGATAAAGTGGTTTCACATAAGTGAATCTTATACGAATCAAACGGTATTTCCCAGTAATTCTATGGTATAGAGGTATCCTAAATGTGAATGAATTTATATATTCACGATTCAAAAAATTATATCTATACTATATTTATTAAAGTGATGAAAAATTAATCTTATGAAGGATCATTGAGAACATTTCATTTGAAAGACAAATGCTCTTATAATTGTTAATGGCAGTGAACCATGTTGGATGGTGAGTCTACTATAAACATTATAACAGTAGTGAACATTAGTGAATTTTTAACATAAGAAATTTTTTTATGCATTATCCTTGGAAACAAATTAGTTCATATTAACCAATTAAAATTGCTTTGTATGATTAATACTTCCATTGATCTCATATTTTTTTACTGGAATGTATGAGAAGTGTTTCTGGTATTGATATGAAAATTTATCTAAAGGGTTGGTTTTTATAATCAATCAGACACTAATTCACCACTCTATAAGAATATATAACATTATTGGGATAACATAGAATATAAATTCTCATCCGGATTCCAATGAAATTTTTTCCTGACATCCATAGTGTGAACATACCATATCCATTCTAGGGTGTGTAGAGGTTGAAAAACTCAAGCATTCCCATGATGTACAGTATAAACTTTTTGACTAGTGAAATATTCCACAAATAATCACTCTATATAATTTTAAATCCTTGGCCACTGTTTCAGTGTATAGAGATCATGACACATCTTTTTCTAACCATGATGTACCTCCCATATAAATGATATAACTCTTTCATCAACTCCTCATATAATCTCATAGGGATGTATACTAAACAATTGATTAGAATAAATTTTTTGACATCATGAAATAATATTTTTGTTGGATCCAAACTATATAATATTTTATTCAATTATAATCCTTCCAAATTAGACATCTTATATATCTTGGTCAGGTCATGAATAATTGAATTAACTGGTTTTTCTGTTATATTTGGTCATCTCGGATTCTCAAGAACATCCAAATGCATATCTGTAAAGAGTTCCATTATCATCTACTTGGAAAAATACTCCAAATATAGACATTTCTATGTATTATAACATAAGTCTTTGGTACTGAAATTTCACTTTCATGGTTTTTATACAAGCTCAATGTTGTAGGACTGATGATACTCTAATGAAGGTTTTACTCCTACAAGAAAAGATATAACTGAGGATCATGTGGTTCATGTAGGTAAAATTAATATCCCCCATGATATAATTCCAATATCATATCATAAAGTGTACTCCCATATAAAAAACATATCATTATTTGGATAAATAAACAAATGTAGTATCAACATCCTAGAGCCATAAAGAATAAATCCATCCTCTACCATAAAAACCGGTCTGAGTCAAACCCCACACAAGTTGAAATTTTTTCAATAGCCATAGTAACAAAAAATGGATATAAGGGTCAAAATAATGTGTATATAAAATAGTTAGAGCATCAATGGTAAATGGATCCTATTTTCAGGCCTATAGAAAAAAACCTATAGACATGATTCTAATGGACTATTTCCATAGATGAAACTATGGCGATAGCCCCTATTGCCATGGTTTTTGTAACCATGTAAATAACCCTCCAGGTGTTCCTCCATGGACAACAGGATATATAAATTTTTTACACCATTGATTTAGCATTTATTTCCATGATGAAAAACTATGAATATATCCCTCTTATACCATGTCAATACATGTTAGATAAATTTATTCTAATGGAATTCGATCTCTATACCTAT
Source organism: Viscum album (assembly GCA_963277665.1). Lineage (NCBI taxonomy): Eukaryota > Viridiplantae > Streptophyta > Magnoliopsida > Santalales > Viscaceae > Viscum > Viscum album. The sequence goes on along the minus strand of OY728155.1, from coordinate 1,645,499,424 downwards.
ACTAGGGGTAACTAGACAATATAACACTGTATAAAAAATAAGTTATGGTGTAACACCCCTAGATTTCATAGTGTGTTATTTCTTCAAAATAATTCAATAACTTGCACTACATGCAACACTGAGTTCAATCACACCATGACTTACAAAAAAAATCCATTCAAAAGAGGTTATGAATAGTATTATCTAAATTTTAAACTTTATATAATCCTCATAATTTTAGAGTCCATATTATGAGTTTCTTATATATAATGCAAGAACAAATGCATTTTCAGTATTGCACTTTTATCAACTTTTAATAGTGAACCCTTTTTAAATACAATATTTTAAACTTTTTGACTAAATGGGGACATCAAAAATTCAAAATGAAACATCCCAATCTTCCACGGTACGCTTTCTTTGAATAATACAGTAGCGTGTGTTGTACGCAACCTTAAGTTTTAACACACACCACAACAAATCAAACTAGCCGTTATGAATAGTAATACCTACTTTTCGAAATTATATATATTTTATATTTTAAAATGGACTTCATTTCTGGATTCGGAATATCGAATTTAGCCTAAGGTGAAATTTTGGTACTTTTCGGATAACTTTCATATTTTGATAATAGTGAAAATTACTAAATTTTAATTAAAAACAACTTTTTTAATCAAAATAATTAATAGTGATAAATTATGAATTTGAGTGGTTTTAAATTATATTTAGAATATATTTTTACCATTTAATATAATGTTGTTCATTGGTCATAATTTTACAATTAAACCGAACATAAACAAGTGTCAATCTTTTGATAGTTATTATCTCTTAAAAACACGCTTTTTGTTTTGACAGCGGGAATTAATTTAAAATTAATTTCTGCCACTTCTGTGTTTTTAATTTAGAAAAATGGATTCCATATTTGGAATCAGGATGTCCAAATTGTGTAAATAGGTAACTTTTATTTTTAGACATTTTGAATAATTACTGTGGTAAATATTTTATTTACCATGGTTAAGGATAAATCTGGTAAATAAGGGTTAAAAAATATTATTATAATAATACTAAATTACCCTAAAACGTGTCCTAGCATTATTGGTTGGTACATGTTCGACCATAGTCATCTTTGGGTCGATTTGGGGACCCCATGGTGCCACATGTAGGTGTAGGGACACTTTATTTTAATTAAGTTAAAATGAATTCAAAAATGACACAAGCATATATATTTTAGAAAAACAATTATTAAATAGGGTTATATATGTTGGATTTTAGATTATAAATATTCATTAGAAATATAAAACGATTTTCTACATAGTGATATTTTATTTATAATTTTTAGAAATTAAATAATTTAATTTATTTATGACACAATGATGATGTAGTATTTACTATAATAGTGAAAAATTAAATTAATTGATATTATAAATACCCAAATAAATATAATATGAAACTTTTAATGAATTAAACTAATTTTCTAGGATAATATGATATATTAGGATTTATTTAATTGACTTTTTTCGAAGTAATCAATCTTTTATGAGTTTCAAAAAAATCAACTATTGAATAGTGTCAAAATTGACATAAAAGAGTTCTTAAAACAAATATTATATTATTAATTGATATTAAATTTCTAAAAATATAAGGATCTGCCAATAGACTTATCTCATGATAGGTTCATCATTAATGGACCACTTGGGGGGTCGATTGGATGTATTTAGTAAGTTTATTAACCATATTATATAAAAATACAAAGCGACATTGTAAAAGTGAAACTAATTAACTTAGAGTTAGTACTTAATGATAATGTTAATATAAGTACCCAAACCTGTCTAAATAATATTGGTTGAGTTTTTTTATACCTATACCCACCTTAACATTTAAATAATCAACTTTGGAGCCATTGGAAACAGAATAATAATTTATTAAAAACTAATATATCTAGCTTTTCCAAAGGTGCCCCTCACCCCTCTTATAAATGGGCACTCCTCCTTCTCATTTCTTCACACCTTCAAAGCCTTTTGGTTCGGCCAACCTCTACCCAAATACTCTCCCAACATCCCTCACTACATCCTAGAGGCCTTAGTTTGATCATAAAGCCAACCTAAGGAGCCCTTTTGATCAAATCAAAAGGAAGAACCCGAAGAAGAGGTAATGATTTCACCACCCTTTTCCAAGTTCATTTCTTCTTCCACTTATTCTTCCTTTGTTGTTACCAATCTAAAATAATAACTCCAGTATCATATATATACTGTGATGTTATTATAAATATGGTACAACCATATTCAGTATTTTATCCAACCTTTGAATAACATGTCACCATACGTGCGTACGTACGGCTTACCGTCTCCACGTCGTGGTGTAATTGTTATTCAATATATTATTATTTGGATGGGTAAAATAATGATATGTAACTCATGTAAATAATGAATATAACATGTTAATGATTCTTTATATTTGATATACCATCCATTTATATATTATTTTAGTATCAAAAGAATGATATTGTCGCTCGTGCGTACGTACGGACTACCGTCTCCACGAACGCGATGAGATTCATTCTCCATCGTATCAATTCATGTATAATTATCATTTGATGATTTAAAAAATGATTTTTAAGGACTTGATAACATTCTGGATATGAATAATATACAACCTATCCTTTACAAACATTTCTTACGTAACAAAACATATAAAAGAAAACAAGTAAGTTAACACCCGAAACAACGATAATACTAAGATATTATTATCAAATCAATATTAAAAGATCATATATGATATCATATTAATATATATGATTCTTGTATAATTTAATAAAAATTATTTCACCATTATACAGGAGGTTAACCTACCCCAACCAAGGAAAAGTACAAGGTAAGGGGTTTTCATCTCACTACTTATTCCCGTGAGTTTCATGCCATATTGCCACCATCACCTTTTGTGTGGTGTATGTACTGCCCATAATTATATTCTTTGTGTAATAAACTATAATTTATGTGTATTTACATATTCATTGTATGATACCTCTTTCATGGGTTGTATGTTTCATAAGTTACAAAATTGGTAAGGGTTATTTCACAATCTCTTCATTATCCGAGGTTGTTTATACGTAATAATCTACTGGGATCTCTTTATCATCCACATCCATGTTCCTTAAAAATGTATTTAAAAACATTTTCAATATTTACTAGAATATTATTTAAAGTCATTTATACCCTTTTTGACTTTTATAAGTGGTTTATAAAGGAATATTTCCGTCATTTTCAAAACAAGGTCCTTTTTAACCTTTTTGACAGAATTAAGGTAAGAATGTTTTTTTAACTTAAACGGCGGGTGCGGTTATTTTCCGCCGTTATAAAATCTTCAAAGTTTCCCTTACAATCTTATAAGAATATTTTCAATGTAAATGTTTTGTTTTATAATTATGTGACTTTTAAATGATTTCAAAAAAAGATATATTTCTCTCAAAAAAATGAAAATCCAGTGCAAATGTATATGTATTTAACGCAAGCTTAAAAATGTTTTCAGAAAACCTGACTCACGAGTGTGGTAGATAGGAAGGGATTGGGAGTGGACCCATCATGGCCTATAATTAGTCGATCAGTCTCAGAATTAGTTATTTTGTTTTCAGAAGATTGCATAATGATTTCACAAAAACACTGGAGTATTTTTTAGCAATTTTAAAAGGAAGTATCTTCTAAAACAATTGCATCGATAGGTCTCATGGGAAAAAATAGTGTCTTGGCACAAGGCCTTGACAAAATCTTATTTTTAGTCTTGGCACGAAGCCTTGGCTATGTGGTTATGATAGTCTGGCATTATGCGTTCCAACATTATGAAAGTGGTTATTGATATTGCATGTGATTATTCGATTAGTAGAATATCCATGTGAACAAGTAAATGGCATTATTTCATTTTACTTTTGCCATTCTATGTTGAAGTTCATGTTTACAAGGATTTTGTTTTAGTTATACATTTCCTTAAATGTTTATTCTTATTTATGAAAGTTTCTGCTATATTGTTATCCTTACTGGGCATTTGAGCTCACCCATTTTCTATGTTTTATTTCTCCCAGGAAGTGAAGAAGTAAATTATGAATGAACTGCAGGGATATTATGTGGGGATATGAGTTTGGATTAAGGAGACATTATGTTGTTGTAGTAGTATTTCATTTTATGATGTAATGTAAAACGTATGAATATATCTAGTGTTTCCAAGGCTACTAAACCAATCGGTCTTTAGAGATTTGATCTTTCTTGTGATCATGCCAATGTTATGTAATAATGCACCGACTCTGGGTAACTAGGGTCAGGGCGTTACAGTTGGTATCAGAGGAAGTTTAGTACAAACCTTGGAAGCTAGATTTAGATAAACTCTGATTAGAGCACGTAGACCTAAGATGAACATTGAGGATTAGTGTAGAAGAACATCCTAGAATTTTGGTATTGTAGAGATTTTGTGAGTTTTCCAAGCAATACATCCCTGTCTGGATACGAGCAGGTAGTGGTGGCTCTGGAACAGATGTACCTAGGGGTAAAACCCGAAAACACCGCTTTGAGCTAGACTCGAACGGGAACTGGTGCACGACAACGGGCCTTGTTGCACTCTTGGTTACGACACTCCCGGGGGATATGCTTAGGATAACTCTCATTTTATTTACAAATAATTATGAAGGGTTTATGAGTATATACATCCTCAAAGGAGACATTTTTATGATTATGAATTATATCTATAAATAGTTCAATTTATGTTAAGTGTTTTATAAGTATGGGATTATGTATTTTGATTCATAAACTGATCTAGTGTATACCATTGTTTAGAAATGGCGCCCAGTAGAAGGAATGAGAACTCCAGAAATGCACATGATCCATAGAGAAGGAAGGATCATATCTTTCATGGTCTTAAGCTAGAATTTATAAGAGAAATAGTCTCCCATGTATTATCATCATATGAAGAAATAATATCATGTTTTGATAAGATAAGTAAAGAGTTTACTGAGTCCTATGGCTTTGAAGGGAAGCAAGAGAAGAAAATGATGGAAGAGAGAAAGATGGATAAAGGGAAGAGGGAAAAGAAGAATTTTCCCATATGTGGTAACTGTGGAAAGAAACACCCTGTAACATTCCTGAAAGGAATGGGAGTTTGTTATAAGTGTGGAGGAAAAGGGCACAAAGTACGTGACTGCAAGGGTAAGAAAATGGTTTTAAATGTACAATGCTTCATTTGCAAGGAGTTTGGACACTACGTGAACCTATGTCCCAGTCATCAGACTATGCCGCAAATGATGTTATTGGATAATAATCAAGTTATGATACTACCATAGATGAAGAGGAATGATTAGAGTTCTTATGTTGATTATGTCAATTGAGTGTTGTATCAACAATGTACTTGTTATAATAATTATGGAGTATATAAAGATTGTACTACAGTACTATTTCATTAAGGACTTGAGATTGTGTGGAACAATGAAAAGTGACTCAATAGAAGGATAAATTTTTAGAAAATATATGGTTGAGAGAATGATAAATCATAATATAGTTCTGATACTGAGGTAGTGATTTTGGAATAATATGTGATTGTTTTGGATAAATTATATTGGATATTCCTGACTACCTTTGAACTGATTAATGATTTTTATATTCCGTCACTGTTGGGGTTTAAAACATTTTGGGATTAATGAAGTATATCCAGCATTCTATATGGAATAAGGGAGCATGAATGTAATCAATAAGGAATATGGTAATACATGATGAAGGTATTCATATGCTACTACGGGGTAAAAAGGATCTATATTATGTTTACCTTCCTTTTAAATTTTGGACTGTGAGTTTGGACAGAAGTATTTTGGATAGTTCTAGTTTGGATTATTTTGGATTTCCATAAAAGGACAACCCGGAGGTCGGGCGGCAACTCGTCGCGTCCGGCAAGGCTGCGAGACTTGAACCCCCAACCGAAGGGCGACAAGGGTGTATCACCTACCACTGGCCCATGAGATGTCCGGGATTAAATAATGTAGTTTTTATTAAAAGATTTTTTAGATGAATAATAAATTCGTTTATTTTGGAACCCTATACGAATAGTGTAAATAGAATTTTTTTACATTCTATTATCTTTTAGAGTGAAAGATGAGTTTGTGGTAGAAATTTATTAATGGATAAAACTCTAATTATAAAGTATGTATATCTCCTTATGATCTTAGCCAATCTCATAAATAAATTCCTCAATATTAAGAAAAGCAACATAGAACAAAAATGTTTTCCTAGATGGTACCTTAAATCTTCACTAATTTATGGCTTTGGGATTGTTGGACTTTTCATATCCATGTTCTCTACCACTCTCCATCAGATAATTGATGGTTATATTTTTCTTCCATATCCATATTTTACTACATGGAACCCTAGTATGTGTTATTTTCGGTAATCTTCATACTTTCGACTCTTTATTTTAAATAGAGGCCTCATTAATTCATTTTTCGATGTGGGATTTCAACTAAGATATTTTGAAACGTCAAAAATGTGTTATCCTAATACCCTATGTTTTGTTGAACCGATGGTATTTCAAATCATCATAGATTGATTAATTTAAGGACCTCAATTTTATACTTGTTTGTGATTTATGACCTCAATCACTACCTATAAATATTTACGTTTTTCCTCCAATTATATGTCTCTAATTGCCACCAATGTTCTCCTAATCGAGATCATAATTTTGTGGTGACCCTTTCGTTTCTCTTTTCCTCATATTAAGACTAAATTTTAGTAACCCAGTTTCCGATGTGGGTTTTCCCACAAATATATTTTCTATTTTCAACCTTTTATTTTCGAAGAACAATTTCAAATTGCGAGGACGCAATTTATTGAAGGAGGGAAAAATGTAACACCCCAAGATTTCATAGTGTGTTATTTCTTCAAAATAATTCAATAACTTGCACTACACGCAACACCGAGTTCAATCACACCATGTCTTACAAAAAAAGCCATTCAAAAGAGGTTATGAATAGTATTATCTAAATTTTAAACTTTATATAATCCTTATAATTTTAGAATCCATATTATGAGTTTCTTAGATATAATGCAAGAACAAATTCATTTTCAGTATTGCACTTTTATCAACTTTTAATAGTGAACCCTTTTTAAATACAATAATTTAAACTTTTTGACTAAATGGGGACATCAAAAATTTAAAATGAAACACCCCAAACTTCCACGGTACGCTTTCTTTGAATAATACAGTAGTGTGTGTTGTACGCAACCTTGAGTTTTAACACACACCACAACAAATCAAAATATCCGTTATGAATAGTAATACCTACTTTTCGAAATTATATATATATTATATTTCAAAATGGACTTCATTTCTGGATTCGTAATATCAAATTTAGCCTAAGGTAAAATTTTGGTACTTTTCGGATAACTTTCATATTTTGATGAATAGTGAAAATTACTAAATTTTAATTAAAAACAACTTTTTTAATCAAAATAATTAATAGTGATAAATTATGACTTTGAGTGGTTTTAAAGTATATTTAGAATATATTTTTACTGTTCAATATAATTTTGGTCATTGGACATAATTTTACAATTAAACCTAACATAAACAAGTGTCAATCTTTTGATAGTTATTATCTCTTAAAAACACGCTTTTTGTTTTGACAGCGGGAATTAATTTAAAATTAATTTCTTCCACTTCTGTGTTTTGAATTTAGAAAAATGGATTCCATATTTGGAATTAGGATGTCCAAATTGTGTAAATAGGTAACTTTTATTTTTAGACATTTTGAATAATTACTGTGCTAAATATTTTATTTACCATGGTTAAGGGTAAATCTGGTAAATAAGGGTTAAAAAATAATATTATAATAATACTAAATTACCCTAAAACGTGTCCTAGACTTATTGGATGATACCTGTTCGACCATAGGCATCTTTGGGTCGATTTGGGGACCCCATGGTGCCACTTGTAGAAGATAGGGACACTTTATTTTAATTCAGTTAAAATGAATACAAAAATGAGAAAAACAATTATTACATAGGGTTATATATGTTTTATTTTAGATTATAAATATTAATTAGAAAGATAAAACGATTTCCTACATAGTGATATTTTATTTATAATTTTTAGACATTAAATAATTTAATTTATTTATGACACAATGATGATGTAGTAATTACTATAATAGTAAAAAATTAAACAAATTGATATTATAAATTCCCAAATAAATATAATATGAAACTTTTAATGAATTAAACTAATTTTCTAGGATAATATGATATATTAGGATTGATTTAATTGTCTTTTTTCGAAGTAATCAATCTTATATGAGTTTCAAAAAAATCAACTATTGAATAGTGTCAAAATTGACATAAAAGAGTTCTTAAAAAAATATTATATTATTAATTGATATTAAATTCCTAAATATCTACGGTTCGGACAAGAGACTTATATCATGATAGTTTCATCATTAATGGACCACTTGGGGGTCTCTTGGATGTATTTAGTAAGTTTATTAACCATATTATATAAAAACACAAAGAGACATTGTAAAAGTGAAACTAATTAACTTAGAGTTAATACTTAAAGATAAGGTTAATATAAGTACCCAAACCTGTCTAAATTATATTGGTTGAGTTGTTTTCGACCTATACCCACCTTAACATTTAAATAATCAACATTGGAGCCATTGGAAACCGAATATGAATTTATTATAAACTAATATCTCTAGCTTTTCCAAAGGTGCCCCTCACCCCTCTTATAAAAGGGCACTCCTCCTTCTCATTTCTTCACACCATCAAAGCCTTTTGGATCGGCCAAACTCTGCCCAAATACTCTCCCAACATCCCTCACTACATCCTAGAGGCCTTATTTTGATCAGAAAGCCAACCTAAGGATCCCTTTTGATCAAATCAAAAGGAAGAACCCGAAGAAGAGGTAATGATTTCACCACCCTTTTCCAAGTTCATTTCTTCTTCCACTTCTTCTTCCTTTGTTGTTACCATTCTAAAATAATAACTCCAGTATCATATATATAATTTTATGTTATTATAAATATGGTACAACCATATTCAGTATTCTATCCACCCTTTGAATAACATGTCACCATACGTGCGTACGTACGGCTTACCGTCTCCACGTCGTGGTGTAATTGTTATTCAATATATTATTATTTGGATGGGTATAATAATGATATGTAACTCATGTAAATAATAAATATAACATGTTAATTATTCTTTATATTTGATATACCATCCATTTATATATTATTTTAGTATCAAAAGAATGATATTGTCGCTCGTGCGTACATACGGACTACCGTCTCCACGAACGCGATGAGATTCATTATCCATCGTATCCATTCAAGTATAATTATCATTTGATGATTTAAAAAATTATGTTTAAGGACTTGATATAATTATGGATATGAATAATATACAACCTATCCTTTACAAACATGTCTTACATAACAAAACATATAAAAGCAAACAAGTAAGTTAACACCCGAAACAACGATAATACTAAGATATTATTATCAAATCAATATTAAAAGATCATATATGATATCATATTAATATAAATGATTCTTGTATAATTTAATAACAATTATTTCACCATTATAAATGAGGTTAACCTACCCCAACCAAGGAAAAGTACAAGGTAAGGGGTTTCCATCTCTCTCCTTATTCCCGTGAGATTCATGCCATATTACCACCATCACCTTTTGTGTGGTGTATATACTGCCCATAATTATATTCGTTGTGTAATACACTATAATTTATGTGTATTTACATATTCATTGTATGATACCTCTTTCATGGGTTTTATGTTTCATAAGTTACAAAATTGGTAAGGTTTATTTCACAATCTCTTCATTATCCGAGGTTGTTTATACGTAATAATCTACTGGGATCTCTTTATCATCCACATCCATGTTTCTTAAATATGTATTTCAAAACATTTTCACTATTTACTAGAATATTAGTTAAAGTCATTTATACCCTTTTTGACTTTTATAAGTGGTTTATAAAAGAATCTTTCCATCGTTTTCAAAACAAGGTCCTTTTTAACCTTTTCGACAGAATTAAGGTAAGAATGTTTTTTTAACTTAAACGGCGGGTGCGGCTATTTTCCGCCGTTATAAAATCTTCAAAGTTTCCCTTAAAATCATATAAGAATATTTTAAAAGTAAATGTTTTATTTTATAATTATGTTATTTTTAAATGATTTCAAAAAAAGATATATTTCTCTCAAAAATATGAAAATCCAGTGCAAATGTATACGTATTTAATGCAAGCTTAAAAATGTTTTCAGAAAACCTGAATCTCGAGTGTGGTAGATAGGAAGGGATTGGGAGTGGACCCATTATGGCCTATAATTAGTAGAGTAGTCTCAGAATTAGTTATTTTGTTTTCAGAATCTTGCATAATGATTTCAGAAAAACACTGGAGTATTTTTTTTAGCAATTTTAAACGTAAGTATCTTCTAAAACAATTGCATCGGTAGGTCTCATGGGAAAAACTAGTGTCTTGGCACAAGGCCTGGACAAAATATTATTTGTAGTCTTGGTACGAAGCCTTGGATATGTGGTTATGATATTCTGGCATTATGCATTCAAACATTATGAAAGTGGTTATTGATATTGCATGTGATTATTCGATTAGTAGAATATTCATGTGAACAAGTAAATGGCATTATTTCATTTTACTTTTGCCATACTATGTTGAATTTCATGTTTAAAAGTCTTTTGTTTTAGTTATACATTGCCTTAAATGTTTATTCTTATTTATGAAAGTTTCCGCTATATTGTTATCCTTACTGGGCATTTGAGCTCACCCCTTTTTTATGTTTTATTTCTCCCAGGAAGTGAAGAAGTAAATTATGAATGACCTACATGGATATTATGTGGGGATATGAGTGTGGATTATGGAGACATTATGTTGTTGTAGTAGTTTTTCATTTTATGATGTAATGTAAAACTTATGAATATATCTAGTGTTTCCAAGGCTACTAAACCAATCGGTCTTTCGAGATTTGATCTTTCTTGTGATCATGCCAATGTTATGTAATAATTCACCGACTCTGGGTAACTAGGGTCGGGGCGTTAAATATGGTATACACACTAACAAAAACACACACAAAAAAATATATATAATGTTATTTATAACATTAAAAATCATGGAAATAAGAACAATTCCTATAGAAATAGGTCTTCCATACAAATTCTCACTTGAATTGTTTTCCCTATCTTAACCGGGAAACCTATAGACTCGGTTTAAGAAAAAATATGGAAACGTGGGAAGGATTTAGATATATTAACATAATAACCATGCCTATATTATTAAAAAAATATCATATATATACATAGTAGAAAAAATTGGGATATATGGGGAAGGCTATAACCACCGTTCGACGAAAAAAATTTCAATAGCCTTTAAAGAAACAACATAGAGCCACAATTATATGGAAACTATGGCTATAGACATTGAAAAACTACTTATGGCCAAATTCCCATGCAAACTATGGCTATATGCATTGGAAAACTACTTATAGCCACAATTCCAGGGTAATTGTGGTTATATGTATAGGCTATCGCCACAGTTTTGGAGAAGTATGGATCTAACCATTGAAAAAACTACATATATCTATGGCTTAAGAAATCCAGGGATATATGTGTAGGATATATCCATGTTTCAATAAAATTGTGGCTATATCATTAGTATAAATACATATACCCATGGTATTTTAAAACCATGGCTATTTTATGGTTTTCTAGTAGTACAGGATGGGTCATAATAAACTCTATAATTCTTTCGTAGTATATATAAGAAAAGAATTATAAATATGCTTATCTAACTCTTTTAACAAATAAAAATACCACTCACATATTTCTGACAAAATAAATACCACCCCATTCTTGGTCAACCAAGACATCAATACTACTAGCCATAAAAATTATAGGAAAAATAAATATAAATTTTAATCTATACCATTATGTATCTAAATATTGAAGTAAATCATGGGAACTCCATTGATACCATGACTCCAAACATCTATCATACCACTAAAACTCCTTCATATAAGATAACAAGAATTAATAATTTCAATATATAAAAAAACTATTTTGATAGATTTTAGTAAAGATGATGATCTCTGAGTGTTCTCATTATGATGTGAAGATGCTGGTGATGATCATCGATTGACTGTGAGTACACTGATATATTTGATAAAGACCCCCAAAAAATAATTTAGGACATGATGGATGATATAATTCATTGGGTCTATGAATATTTCTAGTGCATTATTCAGACAGAACGAAACTACGAAAAACTCATACAAATAATATTTGTTACTAAAAGTAGAATGTGGTATTTTTAACATCCAAAGTCTCTACATTGAGTACCCTAAAATCTGTTTTATCTTATAGAAAATACAAGATCCCATGAGTTGATCTAAGGGATCATTGATGCAAATAAAGGGATATCTATTATTGATCATCATATTGATTAGTCTTTGATAATCCACACACAAGGAAAATGTACCATAATCCTTCTAGAAAAAAAAGTAATGAAGAACACCGTGACGAGGATAAAGCCCATATGAATTTATTTTAAACTATATCTTCTAATTGTAGATTCATCTAATGAATCTATATTGTTTTTTTAATATAAGGAGAGATGAAAATTAGATGATCTCCCAAAATTTACTCGATTTTGAACTCGATCTCCCTCTCATGTTATAATCCAGATAACACCTAAAAAAATAACTCCTAGATATAATCAACCAATAATGGGAAATAACCCTCATAATACTCCACATCATCTAGAATACAGCTCAAATAAAATTTCATGAGAATCCAATCTATATAGAATTGGCCCTTCATTACAATTAGGAAGATCCCATTCTCCTGATAGTATATTAATAACCATTTTGGAGATTAAAATGTATAAATCATATGAAAATAGTTTATGTGATCTTGATACGGAACTATCATATTTATACCTAGAATTAAATCAAAACCATTCATTTTTATTACAAATAGATCCCAAGGGACACAGAAGCCACCCAAATCATGAGAACATTAATTAAAAATTTTAATATCCTTTGGTCTTACAATCAATGGTATATCTATGCCCACAATGCAATCCAATAAATCTAAAACCAACCTTAATCTATTGAAAATTTTATAGTATATAAAGGAATATTAATTCCATATATGAAAAACACTAGAAAAGGTAGAGACATGAGAATTTTTCCTCTGATGATATAATTCACCACATCCAAACTAGTTTGATTAGACTATATCACATGAAGAACACCGACCCCTCTAGACTAGGATATTGCATGAATCTACTTAGTTGATTCAATTAGAATGTACCACCACTTGTTCATCGGGGTTCCACATCCCCTACCACAACCTGAGCATTTGATGGAACAAAAACTACTATCTTACTGAGGGGTAGTTACAACCTTCCTAGATATAGTACATGGAATAACACTTGACACTACTATAATTCTGTGTGAATCTAAAAAATACCTAAAAAATAACACCCTAAAACAAACTTGACACTCTGTAGTAAGGCATGGTAATTATGGGTGTTTTTGGACCGCCTAACCAGACAAAAATAACTACAACCATTCATGGTCATATGAAGTGTTTTAACAAGGGAGAACCTAGAATATGGATTTATAATACCTAAAAATCATGAATGAATACCTGGCTGATAATGACTATTTCAAATGAAATGAATTATTATGTGGGAATGATAACACTAACGCGACTCATGTAAAAAAATTGACATTAACGTGACTCATGCAAACAAAAATCACTTTTATGTAACTCAGGTAAACAAATACCAACTATACTCCCACTAACAAATCCCATGTAAAAAAAATCACATAAATAGAAAAAAAATAAAGATATATAGGTTCTATGTTTAGGAATCATTCTATGCAATTTTTAAAATTATCATTATGATTACATTAACAAATTGATGTTTTCTTAAGTGGTATGGGATGTAATAAAATAAAAAAAACTATTGTAGTAGATTTTATGATCCAATTTCTTATTTCAATGTATATTAAATTCAATATAGTTGATATCAAGACCACATTGGACCTATATCATGGTATCTATGTAGAAACAAACAAGATTATTTCTCTAAATATATCATTATCTTTTCATGTTGGTGTCATTATTGATAAATTTCCAACTATATGGAATGATCTATGTAAATTTATTATTGAAAAGAGTAAGTATATTTCCAAAAAATAATTTAAATTTTTTCTTCACATTGAAGAACAATCATTATTTAGATATGTGGGAATGGATTATCAATTTGATACCATTGTTGATATCATTGAGTGAAATGCATCACTAAAAAAATTATTACCCCCATGAAGGATAATCAAATAGATTAAAATAAAGGAAATATTTATAGGAAAAATGGAAGAATATTTGTTTATAGAATTATATTTAATTTTACATTGGAATGACTATGTGGAATGAAAGTGACCAATCCCGTATGAAATATACTAACAAAAAATTATATTTCAAATGATATCTAAAATCAAAAATGGCTTTGATGAAGATGTGATGGTGGATTTATTATAGAGTAATGGATTATGTGTGCAAGGATCATTCAATTTTAAATACTATTGTTAAACATACTATTGTGAAGGAAGTATATCTTGAAAATAAAACATGAATCAATGTCTATAGTTAAGGAAATTTGGTACCAGACATTAATTTTGGAAATAAGTTAAATATTTTGTTTTTTTATGTAAATTATAATTGAGTGAATATAGTCTCTATTTATATTCATTATATGATGGGATTTTGAGTTTCATTTGAATCTGAAAAGGTTATCATGGTTAATGGGGGCATGTTTATGGGTATGTGATACTCTTCTAATGAAATGTATTAATAAATATTAATAAAATGATTCATTATTCTACTTACTTAATTGAGTCCTCTAATTTATAAAATTTTCTTTTTGGAATATGATAATTATAATTCATTAAAATTAATGTAATTGTTGCGGTTATTTAGAATTCGATAAATATTTAATAAATGTGTTCTGTTTATATATATAAAAAATCATAAAAAAATGTATACATTATTGTGAGAAATTCTGAAATAAATTAAATAAAAAATTATGATATTTTTAAAATAAATGATTTGTTACATCATGAAATATTGATATAATAGAAATATTAATCCTTATATTTTTTAATTAAATGTATATTTAACTAATGGAGGAAAACATTTTTTTCTTTTTTTGAAGGCTGATGTAGATATTTATATATATATCTTCATAAAACTAAAGATTAGGAATTTAATAATATTAAAAGGTATAAAGATAATGATTAAAACCAATTAAGTAAGAGAATTTAATTATTACATTCAAATATATTCTTTGAATATGTTATGAAATAAATTAACATGTTATGTGATGAAACTGTTATAATTAAAACAAGAACAACATCTTAAACACATTAGAAAAATGTAATAGTATAAATGAAAATAATAAATTATAAAGAACCATAAATTTAATGACTAATAAATCTATCTTCCCCTCACATATATGGGTTGAATAAATTTCTTATTCATGTCATTTTCATAATAGAGTATCATTAATGGAATTTAAATAATTCCCCTATGAAATAAGAAAAGGTAGATGACATAATGATTTATATTTTAATGTGTTATGGTGTTTACCATAAATGTTTTTTCAAATACTAAAATAACTAAAGCGATCCACACCGTAAATAAAACTTTTTCCATTAGATGTAATGAAAGTAGAAAATATTATATATTTATTGGTTTTCACAATATGAATGAATAATAAAGGCGTATATTGTTTTTTGTATAATATTTATAATGGTAACACAGAGGAGGCTATTCCTCATAACCATTTATCATGATTTATACCTAGTTAAATTAAAACCATATAAAATAATGATGATTATCAAGTTGAACCTAAATGGAGTAAGTGACTTAGTAAGGGGAAATATTTACATCTAGATTTTATTTTTCTTAACACAATAGTCTTTTTATTAAGGGATATATTTATAATCATCTTCTAAAAAAATTCATATGTTATCTAAAGTATAAGTTAACCCAAATATATAAGAAGAAGATATTAGTTTTAGAAATGATACATTATGGAATAAAGAAATTAATTATGAATTTGATTCCATTATTGGGAAAAATAATTATGTCATTATTGATTTTACATGGGATTAAAAACATTTTTTTTATAGCTGAGTTTTTCATAATGAATATTGACTCTAAAAGTAACATTTTATATTTTAATGGATGATTGGTTTCCAAATGTTTAATAAAAAAGGAAATTAATTATTTTTTTAATACATATGCTTCAAGAGAATGAATTACATTAATATAGTATTTGATTACATTATCTTTAATTAATTATTTGTATTTTAAATCAAATAGATATTGAGTTTTTTTTTAAAAAAAGGGGGTTTAAATAATTATATTTACATGGAAGAAGTAGATGGATTTTTTATTGAATGTAATGTAATGAATCTTCGTAAACTAGTTAAAAATAATTATTTCATTAAACATGATCCAATGAAATCACATGAATCATTTGATTATATTATATTATATAATTGATTTATTTGTAAAATAATAGATAAATGTGATTATTTAATGTTTATTAAATAATGTGAAATTATTGAATTCCTATATGTATATTACATGTTAATTTTGAGAACCAATATGTTTGGTGTAAATGATATAATGAATTATTTATTCAGTAGGATTAACATTAAGTATTTTTGAACTCTTTATACTATTCAAGGTATTAATGGTAAAAAACATAGTGCATGTTATTTTTAATGTCCATGTCAATGAGTATATAAAATTAAAAATAAATTTGATCATTTGGTATTAGAGGATTTTAAACCTCAATTTCATTCTACTATTTAAATATTTATGAATATGGGAAGATAAATATATCAACAAGTGTATTATAGTGAAATCAATTTTATAATGTATGAAATGCATTTCTATATATGTGATATTTTTTTTAGAATGTAAAAAATATTAGAGGAACTAGTAATCAAACAGTGTGTAATTATATATATATAAAACTAATATTTGGATACTTCAGTGAGACTAATGTCTTAATTTTATACTGAAATGATTATCTAGATGTATTAAAATGATACACCCATACACATTTTATTACCACTATTAATTATAATTTATCAACATCTATATGGTTGTTTACTTTTAAATGTTATTTTGTTTCTTGGGAGAGTATAGAAGAAACATGTGTACCAGATTTGACAATGGAATCATATTTTATCACCTTAACAACATGGGGAATGTTAAATGAATTTTAGGGACCTACTTGTTTTCTTATAAGACATTTAAATATTTATAAACATATTTTTAGAGCATGGAACTAAGATTAAGTGAAATTTAGAGGCCCAGTCTGACCAAAATTAATATTAAAAAAATACTAAATATATTTTTAATCGCACACCTACAAATTCTTAAAGAAAATGGGATAATTTTTCGACAGAATATTGGATCAGAAATCTAAGGGAACTATTGAGTAGGGAACCTAGTGTTTACCCTAGGTGTGACATAAAATGGGTTAGTGTGGGGTGTTCATACTCATTACTCATTGGTGATAGATTCATTTAATTAATTAGTTAATTAATTTTTTGGATTCCACAAAGTGAAATAATATATTAGATCACTGCCAGGATGAATACTCTAGTGTTCACCACAAAAACCCTGATCGAATTCAAGATATATCTAATCATTTTTTGTTTGAGAATCTCATCCAATGACAATGAAACGCCATATTATTCCATATCAAGTAGAAATGAATGAAGTTGATTCAATTGATCATTAGAAGATTCATTTCACATAAAAAATGACCCATTAAAGAGTTAGGGATCATCATTTGTGGATGTAATCCCTCTGATTATACTAATTTTTTAGATCTGTCATAGTTTTTGGATTTTTTTCAAATTGATAGCTATTTTCATGTGCCGAGGTAGAAAAAAACTCTTTTCAATTTTCATTAAAATCAAGGATGCTCATCAATGAATATTGGCCAATAAATCATTTACAATGATCACTTAAACCTTAAGTTTTTCTCTTTTCTCCCAAGTTTCATCATGATATTTACATGTTTGACACCACTATTGTGGTTCACCTTTTCTTATTGGTATTATCCCAGATCAAAACCCCAGAAGCACGATTCATCAAAAAATAAATCAGCAATCGATAATATATCACGATATCTTGTATTGGTTCAAATAAATGATGTTGGTTTCGTTGATTTAAGGTCATGAAATCAATGGTGGAATAATATCAAATGAATTGAACGTATGACAAAACACTCTTGAGTGAAAAGAGGTCGATTTATGTTGAAATGCATCTGAGAACCATGATTTTTTAATAGATACACAATTATTGAATTAATATATGGATTGATATAAAGTGTTATGATAAAAATCAGGTTTTAGGGTAGAATGTGGGATTTGTTTTTTAAAAACCTAACTACCCACTATGTACACGAATGAAAACATGGCATTTTTCCCCTCAGTAGCAATGAATTGGGTTTTAGAAAACATAAGGATGACTTGGCATGCATCACTCCTACACACCACATACCCCTTCACCAGCTAGAAAACCCTTGTGGGGGATCACACTGGTGGGAACCCTTGTGGAAGTACATGGCCAGGTATATTAATGTGTTCATGAGTACATGAAAACATGGTATGTTGTCTTAAAATGGGTTATGGTATAGAGAAAAAATGAAACTAGACAAGACCCTGTCCTGGTAAGCCTAGGCATACTTTGTATTCCACCAACCGTTCATGTACTACTATAAGGGATTTCTCCATGTGATGGGTCGGGACACGACTGGGTGGTGGAGATGGAAAACATTCCATGTTGGTCCCCTCACATGTTGTGTATCTCTTGACCACCTTTATGAAAAATTTAATCATCTCTATATCTATGGTCTGAACCGAGAGTATGGCAGAAAAGTGGAAAATCCATATTTTTCCCATATAGAACATGATGGTTTTTTCATTTGTTTTGTTTGATATAAAATGTGGGATTTTCATTGAATGAAACATATTTGGGTGATTCTCTATGCTGACATTTATCATGTTGGATCATTGGGACCTTTCTTAATAGTACCCCTAGAAGTGCTAGGCAGTGGAGTTCATAAACTACCTATCTAAGTGGCACCATCCAGTTGGGATTGGTAGTTGAGTTAATTGATGGCATTTTTTAGTGGCACCCTTTAGAAGGGAAATGCAGAGGAGTTACTCAATGACGTTTTCCTTTGGTACCCTCCAGTAGGGATGGTTAGTGAAGTTCCACAACAACCACTGTGAGTGGTACCCATCTGTAGGGTAAGTAAGTAGAGTTTCTCATCGACCATAAATGAGTACCCCCCCCCCCATCAGTAGGAGTGAAAGTCCACAGTGTAACCTATCGAGTAGTACCATTCAATAATATTGGGAAGTAAATTTACACAATGTAAATTTGTGTGGGACCCTCTTTAGTACCGTAGAATTGGTTTCCTACAAAGATTTTGTGTCACTTGACTAAGAGGAACAATAGATATGCATGTCTAAACAAGGATGGATACTTATGGGAATGTCTGTGAGATACTCGGAATCATTTATGGACATTTGGAACTACTGGAAATTATTCATCATGGGATGAACTATGAGACGAATATCCTCATACTCTCTTGTTTGGATTATTTTGACAAATCAAATATATATATATAAATAATTATTTATCCCAAAAATGGATCATCTTTTCCATCCTTTTAGGATATGATAAGATGTTTGGTGTATTCCACGTGTGTATCTTGTTTAACATCATGTGGGTGGATGATTCTAATATCCTATATTTGGTGGAGAAGCCTCAATGAGTACATAATATACTCACAGTGTTTATCCCCTTATTTTTTTATGAGCATACTTTTAATCTTTGTTTTTGCTGAGAAAGTGTCTTTCAATGTATCTCACATATACTATATTTCATTCCTATTGTTTATCATTCTACTCCACCTATTGATTTTGGGGGGTTCTATTGGGTATATATATACTCAACCATGCATGGTCTTTCCCCACACATTTTAGGTCCTATAAATATTATAAATAGGTCGTCAGTGGCTTTAGAGGAGCTTAGAGATATATGGTGCTTTGGACTCCATACAGTTCTTATAGAATGGAATTCAAGATCTTGGAACTCTCATATTTCTATTTTCTATTTAAACCAGTTAGTTACATATTTCTGGTTGGGAGTACATTTCCCTTTCATTTTTTACTTTACACTAACATACTTTTTTACTTCATCGAGGTTCATACAAGATTGGTTTACTCTATATTAGTGTTTCATCAATTACTATTTTCAATTGCACTATTATATTAAGATGTAAGATTGTGTCAAAACAATTACTTCAAAAATTTCCTTACCAATATTACATATGCATTTGATTCTTGTCGCCACCTCGGACCTATGGAGGAAGACGTGGCGTAGTCATAGGTCGATCCCTAACATGGGTCTGGTCAAGATATATTAGTTTTAATGAAAGTTCATTTCCTGGGACATTGTTCGGACTATCCCCCTAAAGTGTGTTTGGTTAGGGTTTTTGAAAAAAAATCAATGTTTCATAATTACGAATATTGGTCGAGGGACTCTAGTAATGGTGGGAGTGGTAGACATATCCCTTCACCATGAACCTAGCTACTGGCTTGTTAATTCTTCATATGGATCCATTTATGGTGGGGATTAATGATACATGCATCATATATTATTGAGTCTTTTCATTTAATTTTTCAATTAGTTCCATTTTTTTGATGATATATATATATATGCTCATATTACTATAGTACTTTATGATACAAATCATGAAGCATTAATGGTGACATCCAGCCAGGATAATAGTTCACAATCTTGATGATGATCTAATGTGAGGTGAGGTCTTAATTTAAGTTACATCTTGTGATCCCATTCAACCAAGTGGACTGGTAATAGCACCTCCACTAGTCGAGTTGAAGATCATTATAGAAGAGAACAATAAGAACACACATTGGTTTAGTTCACTTAATAAGTTCTATTTCCAACGGCTGCTGAGGTTTTATGGTGAGCTTGATCCTTAGTTAATCAGGGATTAACAAATGTCTGTGGGTTGTATCTTAAGTATCTTCCATACAACGATGGATCATGTGGATTAATTGGTATATATAATTTTCTATTGGGTATTTTGGCACAGGTGGATCCTTGTTACAAAGATCCATGATGAGTCAGAACTATCGTGCAATAAATTCTACCTGAAATTTTATTACGAGTACTACCCCAATTTAATGCGCTCATTTTTTGATCTAATATATTCTATAGATGCATCATGGAGGGATAATAGATTATGAGTATGAAAAAAACTCCAAATACCATACATGGTTATCTGTTAACATGATCTACGAAGGATACATTTGAGCATGGATTCTTGAGAAAAGATTCCACAGAGAGAGTCAGGATAGTTTTGTGACCTGGGGAATCCCCAGATACACCACGATGCTAGAGTGGGAAATAATAATAGAGAGATTTATATTATAAGGACCACAGGAACTTATATATTTCACTGGGAGCCATATAGTTGAGTCTTCTGCAGTAGCTAGAATAATCTTGGCACCAAGATCCAACATAGAGTACCTCCGTGTGATCAGACTCATGCATGTGGTCGTATGGTGCATATATAGTTTAGATATTTAAATAATCCTAGAGAGGCTTGGCTCATTTTCAGTGATGTGAGTGGTTACATGGTTCATGGCTTTCTCACCTGAGATTCTAAGTATCCCATGAAGATAGCTGATGGACCGCCTTGACAGAGGTTATTCCATCTTCAAGGATATTCTTGGCATATACACAATGGTCCAAAGGGAGGCATAGTAAAAATTGGAGAAGGAGTAGATATGGGTGGATGATGATTCTATGTTACCCTTACATCATCACAAATTGGCACCAGGCATTAGTCTTAGGGAGGTAGCGGTCGAGCCTGTAGAAAGTTGTAGGCTTTGGATGTCTATGATCCCACAATGCATGAGATGATTAGAGGTATGGTCTATGTGTTTTATACTTTATCTTTAATTATAATAGACAATCGTTCAATTCATTCCTATATCTATATAGTCTTGGTGAAATATTTGGATCTCCGAGTTAAAGTAATTTCCCATTAACATCGTCTTGAGGTTCTTATAGGGAACACTTCTACTATATTTTTTGTCGACCAGGAGTGCGAGTTATAACATGTTGGAGATATGTTCATGTAGGAACCTTTGTTAATCATGATGGAACCCTATAATGCCATATTTGGTATTTACTGATTTTCCGTTTTTTGAACATATATTTACCATCATCATTGTCATGTAATATACCCACGTACAGATGGGATGAGATTTTATTTTTTCGATGTGGGAGATCTCATCGAAGGTCCATATAGTTTTATGAGTTGGTGGTTACAACCCATCACCCAGCAGTTGGTGAGTATAGCCATTATAATAGTATTAATTTAATTTATTTCGGTTCCATTAGATGTGTACGATTACACGGAAGTATTCACTGGGGACATTTTGGGAATACATATGAGGTCAGATATGGATTTTTTCATTGAATTTCATTCTAAAATTCACCTGATTTCTTATATGTCATATCAGACATCCCCTTTCATTCTACAAATAGAATTGTTGAAGTTGGAGGACCTTTGAGAAAAAGTTTTCATTAGGTAATGGCTGTCCCCATGGGATGATCAAATGTTTTTCGTGAAAAGGTAGAATGGGTCCTTGTGGATTTGTGTGGATTATCATCTCTTGAATCAAGCCCTGATAATGAACAAGTACCCCTTTCGAATGATTTCCGAACATTGTGAATAGATTCATAGAAAGATATGGTTATCAAAGAACATTATCATGTCCTATTACCACCAGTTGAGGGGTTGTGAGACTGATGTTCCAAATATGGGATTCTAATTTCTCTACGCACACTTTGAGTTCCTATTGATTCCATTTGGTGTGATTAATTCTTCCATTGTGGATTTAGATTTTATAAGAAAGTACTTCCAAATGTACTTAGATTAATTTGTCATTGTACTCATCGATTAAATACTCATCTACTCTACATCATAGATGGATAATGAAGTGAACTTGTTGATGATGTTAGATTTTTTTAGAGAACTATCTTTTCAAACATTACTCAATGTTCCATTTCTAAATCCATGAGGTTTGCATTCTGGGCAATGTAATTTATGGGAATGGGAACGGCATGGAACCAGTAATGGGAAATGTAGTATTGTATTGGGATCCTCTCAATACCATGTCATAGGTGTGGATATTACATGGATTGGCTGGGTACTACAAGCCATTTTTTCTAAACAACATCAGAATTGCAGCCCCATTGACCACAGTAATAATGAAAGAGAATTATATTACCTAGTCTATGTAGTGCTACTGGGACATTAAGGATTTGTGTCTGAGGTTGACGAGTGCTATAGTGTTGATACTACCATAGTAATGCTTAATGTTTTCTGTTTATTTATATGCCTTAAAATATGGGCTCGATGATGTTTTGAGACACCGACAGGTAGTTATCGCATAAGGGTTGAAGTAGTTGAGACCCCATGAGTTGATCTATGTAACTCATAACCGAGGTCTATATGTTGTAGTCTCCCTCTAAGGATGTATAGGCACTACCTTCTAGGGGAGAACTTTGTGGTTTACTCATACCACAAGAGTGAAAGGTACATCTTCAAATAGAGAGACTATAACATGAGACTATGGTTTCTGTTGGAGTTCTTGCATGACCATGACATTGAGATATTCTATAATCAAGGGATGTTAAATATTGTATCAGATTACCTTCGTAGGAGCTCCCATGCTCACATTTTGTGTGAGTCCTCATATAAGTTGACCTTATTGCAGCTAACCCAAGTGGGGCATGAGGGTACAATGTTTCAGGAGTTGATGGGGTTGACACCCCCGTTTTCAAAGCATGTGAAATAGTTCTATATGGAGGACATTGACTATGATTCCTTTCATGATAATATATTCATAGGAAAATCAATATGTATATATTATTATGGGGGGACTCATATTATCTTATCGCATGGGATGATAGTGGTTCCAGTCATGTTGTGGGATGAGTTGATGTGAGATTTTAAAATGTCTACCCGAGCTGTAAATCCCAGTGTGGGGAATATTTACAAAAACATTATGTGAAAAATTTTTTGTTTGGAAGGAGAAAAGGTGAATCTTAGTTCGTATTTTTATGCCTCAGCTATCAATAGGTGAAAGCTAAGTACCAAGATCCAATTGGTTTTCTGTAACACACTAAGACCACGAAGTGGAAATTTGATACTATATCCATGGAATTTTTTTACAGGGATTCTACACATAGTGAAGGGACCTGACACCATTTTGTTTATTTTTGAATGAATTGTGAAGTTAGAACTCTTTCTTACCATTAGGGATTATAGTTTGGTAGAATGTTTGGGGGATCTCTATCTGTGGGAGAGAATTCACCTTTATGGGTTTACCTCGACAATTACTTATGATCATGATTCATGGTTTATGTCATGGTTATGGAGAGGCCTATAGGAAGCATTCATGACCCAAATGAGGTTGATTACATTATTTCACTCCCATGATGATTGTTTTATTGAAAACACTATTCAATTTTTGGAAAATATGTTGAGGGATTTCATGTTACACTTCATCTGGAGATGTGGGTATCACCTTTCCTTGGTAGAGGATTTGTAAAGAAATTCGTACCTTTATACCATTGCCATGAAACCATTTGATAATCTGTATGGGAGACACTATAGGTTACCCTTTAACTAGTTTGATATTGTTGAGACAATACTTACAGGAGTTCAGATGAATCAGGTGATAACGAATAAAGTCTATGTCATATATGAGTCAATGAGGATGAACCATAGAATATATAAATCATATGTAGATCATTATGTTATCCCTTAGTAGTTCTATTGGAGAGCCCAAGCTTTACGGATAGTCTTCCCATGATGACTATTGCAGAGGTTTGTATAGGGATGCATGGATTTCCATAGGTTCAACATGCCATTCTAGATAATGCAAAGGGTTGGCGTGGTTGGTTACTACCTATCCCCGCCACCCACAGCTGGAGTGGGTGCATTATGTCATCTACATGACCCAGATGAGTTGATACATGCATGAACACAGAAATTTAATCAAATGGGGTGAGATATACACTGTGGATTGAAAAGCCATTGCAAATAACCTATTAGAGATTGATTATTGACATGAGGTGACTGCATGTGGATGGACCATCCTCATGGTTCGCATGATTTGGAAGCATAGAAATGTGCTGGAGAGTTCCAGAAAGTGGAATATCCAGTGTTATAATTGTATCCTATGTTTTTTATATTTTTTCTTTTCAAAGACTAAAACATTAGAATGGGGAAATAGGTAGACACATATTTTTTCATATAGGACTTTGAAATATTTCAATATTTTTTTTTTAATCTAGTCACTAAGAAAACATGAGAATTTTAGACAATGTGTGGGATGAATTGATTTTATAAAAATAATAAATATACATTCCATTGAAGACATGAATCTTCTAAACGAAATGGAGATAAACCATAAACATAATATATAATTATAAATAAAATCCCATTATTGAGTCTATAATGCCATATTTACCCAAAGGATGACATAAAATGGGTTAGTGTGGGGAAAATCTGACTCCTCACTCAATCGTGGTATGTTCTGTAATTTCGTGAAACCAGATTATACTAAATGATCCATGAGACAGGTAGGTCACATGGCCTCAAGAACATATCCTTAAAATCCATAGGTATTTTAATATAAGTGAGGACATTGGTTGTGTAAATTGAGAGATTATTACCTCATCCCCAGTGTGTAACACAATGAATTCTCCATAGACAACAAGTACCAGAAGTAGTATAACAATCATAAAAAAGTAATCAATGGAATACTTATTTATAAACCAAGCCATAAGTCATTTCTTATACAAAATGATGATAAATGAGATGTGTCTTAAAAATAATTCAAAATAGTTTTATCTTATTTATAGAACAATACATATATCCCAGAATACAAAAGATAACAAAAGTGCTATATCCGTACAACATTACAAGACATATATTGACCCTATTCCCCCTACACCTAATCATGGAACAAAGTCTGGAATCAAACTATGAGAGTTATCCCCTCTCACTACTTATATCTCGATAGTCTATTTGGGTGCCCAATAGTTTCCCAAATATGGTGTGAGAAATAATCCTAATAGGTAACCCCGATGATCTATAAAATTCCAGGATGTGAAATATGACAAGGAAGGTAGGGTGAATGTATACTAGGTTTGTAGTAAATAAACATAATGATCCCATGGAATATCTACTAGTACGAAAGTTTTATGGTATACCCTCTTATGGCTCCCTACAAAACAAGTGGAAGGTCCTATAAAAGGAAGCTATATAAAAAATAAAAGTATCCAGTATTCCCTCTTCATACATTAATACATAACAAGTCCACCATGTCCTTTCTATATAGTGATGTGTTTGGGTAATCATGACTAATCTATTCAACCATGAATAAAAAATTCATGACATTCATTTCCTATAATCAAGGTGTATGAAAATTACCATAGTCATGCTGTATAATTATGTGTAAGACAACCAAGGGAGAAATCCAAGGTATTGAAGACCAAGACATCCTCCTTGAGTCCCAAAAGCATCTCAATATAAATTGTTCAAGAAATTGTTGGATTATTAGGACCATTTTATACCAATGATATCCTACACAAGACTAAGAAAACATATTCAAAAGGGTAGGAATGCCCATTGGCATCCCATCGAATCAAGACCCAAAGAGCATACTCTATCAATGTCATCCACTGCCGTATGAATATCAAAGGAGTGTCCTAAAATTAATAAAATGGAATAATTAACATTGTAATATTAACACAAGAATCCACTAAAATTTTAATTACATTTAATCTCATTCATCTATCAAACCATTACCATTTCATACCAATAGTATACCCACTCATTATCCACAATTCACATTCAATGCTACCATTGAGTATACCCACCCATACTACCAATTACATTTAATCCAACAACAAATTCAATATAGGAATAAAATATTAACATAATTCGAGTTGGAATAACATATCTTATCTAAGAAATCTAATTCTATTTAATCATAATCATGATTCCTCTAACTAAGAAATCATGAGAGCACATCCTATGGATGGTTTAACAAGGAATAAACATGGTATATACTTATGGAATAATCCAAGGGTGGTATTGGGTTTGTTGACCACCACCAATGACTCCCAAATAAACCTAAGGGAATCATCAATAGGTTCAATTTCATCTAATTCAATTACCCAGTTCAAATGTGGGTCCCTGCTGGAACGTTCGGTGGGAGAAACAATGGTAGATGGAACAATAATGCACACAAAAAACCAACAAATTTATATAACACATAATGTATCCTGACAATAGATTTCCTTACAAGTATCAACTCCTGATTCGACTCATATAGAGTTGGAGAACAGATGAAGAATTCATAAATAGATAAAATTGAATTTCAGCAAATAGCGCAAGCGTTATCATGAAGGAATGAATAATGACTAAAATGTAGTCAGGTTCTCACTGATGGGGATCCAATGAAATGATCATCTCTTTAATTGGAAGTTAGATGATGATTTTAGATATAATAAAAGAATATTCCCTCAATGGAGCTCCCATGTGGCTGATGCCCAACGTGTGGGAGAGATAAAAATATATTTTAGATTTAAATAAATATTAAGGGTAAAACAATAATTTCACAAAAAATATTTGGATAAAATAGTGTAGTCACACATTTAGAAAAGACATGTTCCAAACAACATGGTTTGATGTAGCAGTATAGAACATGCATGGTTGCTTTAAAAGGTTTTATAGCTTGTGAAAATGTGAAAAATCCATCATCTAAAGTTATTTATGTTGTCAGGTGGTTGTGGGGCCAAAATCACATGGTTTTCCCTAACAGTGTGGCCTCCCACTAATCTCTACACTTTAATCATATGGTTTGTGATACCATGCGACATTCCCCAAGTAGTTTGAACAAACCATGTACCATACAATTTTCCTCATAAAATCTACGATTCTAGGCTCAGAAAAAGCCCCAAACACCCTTAAAACCCTTATTAATTCAAATGGAATTAAAATTATTACATATCTAAAAATTTATTATCAATATAGAGGATCGTTAAACCATATGAAAATACATGTTCTTATAATCCTTCCCTTAAAACAATTAGTCCCTTAATTTCCGTCCAATGGATGGTCATGATTATTTTGAGGTCAAATTTTTCCACTAAGAACATACATCAACCACCAGCTCAGAAGTCTAATCCTTTAAACCACTATGCATCCATAGATCCTATACTATAGGAATTGACAATCCACGAAGATCCTTCGTGCTCGTATCAATGACAGAAATATGATTCTCATCAAAGTAAACATATTCCAACAACTGAACCACCTCAGGGTGAATGGTGTGAGATAGGTTTGGGAGATATAGAAAAATCTAGAAACCATGGATGATATCATGAATGTATATATACCTCTGATTAAATTTCAACTAATATGCTACCATCTTTACATTACCCATAATCTTGAATGACTTAACATATCACAATTAAAGTTTATAATGTCTCCTAATCAATATATGTTACAAACTCAATGATTACTGTATAAAGACTCTATCCTTGACCTCATACTCTATAGTTTGTATGTGGAGTCGAGTGTACGCTTTTTATGAATACTGAGAAATAGAAAAATAATTTTATATCAACTAAAACCACTTTTATGTCCATTTTAGGTGAAACTATCCCAAAAAATTATGCCTTACCAGCCTCTAACCAGAACGGGGGTGTTCAGTATGGCCTTCCATATACACCCTAATAAGGATCCATCTGAATAATATCATGAATAATATATTTCTAGGTGAATTAAATGGGGGTATATTCATCCCCCAAGAGCCCTAGAATTAATGAATTCATGCTCGTGGAATGTCCTACTGAACCTGTATTGTATGTTCTCAATGGCTATCAGACTAGGGGTGGTATGTTACCCTTAGAATCACCTGTTTACCCAACTCCCACTATAAACTCCTCCTGAAAAAATACATAATCCATACATACCTATTTTAAATGATAGTGTATATGACCCCATTAAGTCACACTATCTCTTAGATATACAACCTCCCAATTTCCCCAACATTGAATGTCTACTTGACTGAAAATAACTGAGAAACCTTCATGATCCTATCAAAAAAACCCACACTGTATCATTACCTTGATAAAACCATAGTAATATAGTAATAATATCCATCAAGAAATCATCCAATTTTAAAGTCAATAAAGTGAAACTGCTTTAGAATTATGACATGTCATTGGTGTCCTGCCTTCATTTACTGATAGATGGATCATATCACAAAAAAACTAGCTACACATATTTTCATACAAAAACTATAGTACTGGTGATCATGTTTAGCAAGATACACGATCATGTCGTACAAGCTTTAAAACTCTAGCCAATAGTGATCCCTATCATGGATTTTATCAAACAGGAGGCCAATTAATAACCAAGGTACCTCTATCCTTGGAATTTACTTAAAACGAAGACTACTAAACAATATAGTGATGCTATGGGCTTGAATTATTTAACTGGGAGTGTCTGACTACATTTGAGATCATATAAATGACCTCACGATAATGTCATAGCCAAATTCTGATCAACCAAAATTAAATTAGTCAGGATTTTAAACATGAAAGACACTCCCATCTTTTTTATCACACCCACCATAACCTTGAGAAAAGATTAAAATTGTTGTTTATGACCTTAAACCCCAAAAAGGGGGATAAAAAGTTGAACCAATCTAATTGGATGTTCTTAAAATGCACGGCATAGATAGTCAACATATTAGAAATTGAATCACAAAAATTCTACCAAGGAATGTCTTATAAAACCTGAACTCATCCATTGAAGTTCATAAATAACTTTTAGTAACGTCTCTTGGTCAAATCATAACCCAACAATTTTAAACTATGAGGCCTCATCACAAAACAGGGTGTTACCCATATCCCTCCAAATTGAATCATCTTTATTTTTAAACATCAACTCAAAGAAAAACATGGGACATGTGTAACCTAAGAATAATTTAACTAGAATTAATGGATATAACCCAAGGTATTCCATAATCAATGTTTACATTTAGATGTTATTAATAGTCCCAGACATTCAAATCAAAACATATAATGTGCCTAGAGCTACATCCACCTAGTGGCCAAGATAGAAGAAAATGGCTGATATACCAGAGTCCATCCAAGGTTCCCCAAAAAGGGAAATATATATTCACATAAGATTAATCATGCCTTGATAAGAACAATGCACATGTTTGAAACACTAAGGAAACCACCTAGACAACCCCAACAAAATTAAAAAATTTAGAGCGATGTAAGGACGACACTCTATTAGTGCAACAAGGATGACATCAGATAGGGTATATCCTCATCAATAAACCAAATAACACTATGTGGATAACAAATATTTCGAAGAAGATAATTTTTACCATTATGATTTGAAATCTATATAAAAAAGCTTGACATCACCTGATGATTCATTGTTATTAACTAATCAAATGACTTTACCACTTGAAGAATTATGTAATCATTTTATCCTTACCACAGACATCTACCCAAGACTAATGGTGTTCTTCAAGGATTACATACCCATCCAACCACATTAATGTTGTGCTGCCGAGTAAGTAATGACACATAAAATAGAACCAAGACAACAATCTCCACCGACGAAGTGTCATAGTAGTCAAAATAAGATATTGATTATCTTCTCATAATAATTCTAGATCAGAATCACCATAAACACATAATTTTTATTTGGTGGAAGATTCATCTATTTCTAGGAAATAGTGTTAACATAGTTTTCAAGAATTATATGAGGAAGATTATAATGTTGATAATGTTCAAGACACTACTAATAAACCATAATATGGGAGGGGTGTGAAAATAATTACTTTAAAATATTATTCATTAAGGTATTATCACTTAAAAATAGTAATAAATGATTTTTAACCAATTATTATGAGTATTATATTAAGAAATGATAATAATTGTGGTCGTAGTGTCCGGAATGTCATGGGTACTATAGGATCCATGTGACATACCCCGAGCTGACACCCTCGCATGTGGCCATTAAGTTGGTAACATGGCCTAGTGTGCCTACCCAAATTTCAGAGGTTATCGACTAATTGTTATGGTGGGGATAATAAATATGTGAGACAATAAACCGTAATATAGAGTTGTAATATTATGGAAGTTGAAAAATATCATAGTATTAGAAATTTCAGAAATAAAAAATCATATAACTAGAAGATAAAGTATATATTAATAAATCCAAATAGCAATGAAACAAGTAATGTTTGGTCATAATTAATATAATTGTAAAACAATAAAAATTTTATATAAAAGACCAATATGGCACAAATAAACCCAACAAACATTAATCCTAAACCCTATGTAATCCCCCCTCTAAGATCATACCTATACATTAAAAAGCAATCCGCAACATGGTATATTTCTTATTTCAAAACGTGCACTCATACAGTCTACATGGGTACTAAACAATATATATTTTATGATGTGAATAAAAAAATTGTTATATCCCACTACGTCTATACAAATACATTCTGATGATAAGTGAATTTAATAAATCAATTAACAATATTATTAATTAAACAATTAATATAATACAATAATCAACCTAATTTAAAACCCTGATGGAATATCATTGAACATGTATCACACACTTTCCAACCATAACCACAATTCCATGGAATAATCACATAATAAGTTCAATCTCTAGAAGCATTAATGTATCCTCAGAAATCCCTCTATAAGAGAATTTCTACATTAAGGAAAAGCCCCTATATAAGTATTTTAGAATTTTAGTAATTACCTACAAATATGAATTTTGGTATATGGGAAAATCCTCCAATATAAGAACACCAAAATATAGGAAAATAACATTATATAATAATTTCAATATCAAGTCTAAAAAAGATATAATGGTATGATTATCGCAATATAATGTCATAAACCCAAATGGTAAATTTAGACGATCATCATTTTTAATTCTATTATCCACTTAACCAATAATAATATTATCCATTTTCCAAGGTGAATCTATCAAAAACAATCACATGAGGTTTCATGTCATGCTAAAGCATATTTGAATCCATAAGTGAGATCATTATTATTAAGGGGTTGGATCCCACTATAGGTATCTACCTTCTTGGTAGAAACACTATTGGATCCAATGGAGTCCAAAGAGTAGTCCAAATAGATCATCATGTATTAATCCATTTACTAACATGAATGCATATTTTGATAAATTCCATAATATTTAAAATAAAATCAATAATAGGGATTTAATGGACCACATAACTTTATCTGATGATAAAAGAAACACTAACCATTGAAAATGTCATTGAGGAATGAAGGTGGAGAATATGAAAAGAAACCCTAGATCATTCAAGTAAATAAAAAATTAAATCCCAGAGTGGACATATTTTTCATAGTGATAATAGATAACAAATACAAATATAGTAAAACCCAATAAAGGGACTCACTGAAGATCAAATTCACATCCCAAACCACTAGAATGAATGCAATTTTCCCAAAATAATCTAAATTAACCATAGGGTTTGAGAGATAATGTTTAATGGTATATGGGAAAAAATTATATGTCTTACATATTTATAAATAATGGTCATGATAAAATCTCATCAAGAACCCTTTTCCATTTTAAAATTATCAATTTATTAGTTCCACAACAGAATTTAACGCCTCAGGTTAGAATAAAATTGTTTGACCATTTCACTATATAAAACTATTACACAAGTGTTACCATTTATCATACTAAAAAAGTTTCAATAAATCTTGTAATAATTATTATTCTATTGCGTAACAGATTCACTATGTGTAAATTCCCAATACACGTCTCTGAACCCAACTTCTCCAGAATGACCTTGAATCACTCATAAATATTTAAGACCCACAGTTAACCCTTGAATGTAATTGAAAATTATATTTTTAGAATCCATTTAGTTGAAAAAATCATACATACCCATCCATTAGGGTTTCATCCATATCAATTTCTCTTCATCCCAAAATGATAATTGACCACAAAGGATTGAATAAGAAGAAAACCCTGAAATTAAAATAGGTTCAAACAAAACACCAAGTGGGATGCACCTTGAAAATATTCGATATTAAAATATTCATGAGAAATAAATAAAAATCATTGATCTATACAATATATCATGGTAGGGTCTTGGTGAAAAAGTATGTACATTATGATCAAATATCAAATTATCTCTCCCATGTCTCCCCTTGAACACACTCATGCTACCATTGCACTCAAATGAGAGGTATAGTCTTTACCTAGAGCAAATTCTAACAATGGTCAAAAATATGCATTAGATGATCCTAAAAGGATGAATCTATACTAATCTATAAGTTAAGAATTTTTATCACTAGAGTAAGATATGGATTATATAAATGAATAAGAAATATTAAAAACAAGTAATTTATGAAATAGTAGCACTATGGAAGAGCTAACTATTCCGCCACTATACTAACCCTTTCCACTATCTCAAAAGGCCTAAAAAACATGGGTGTTATCTTTTTCTATTTCTTAATATTGTATTTACGTAACCTAGACTACTTACAATTGATTATAACCAACATAAAACACTAAATTTCATTTCTAATGGTTGGTATAAGATGCCTTCCTACTATAGGCAGTCTTTAACAACATATTGATTATCTACACATGTTAATATTTGTCATTTACTCAACTTCAACCAGTGATAATATGATCACTTACCAAAAAAAGAGAAGAGAATGACACAGGATGATATAAAATTCCTCATATGGTTCTATATATATTAATGACTGGATTTTTTTATTATAGTTTAACTCCCTTATTTCTAAATTATATCCCTTGAACCACCATAATTCAAAAAAATATGCTCATAACATATCATCCTGTATCTAAATTATTTTTTCTAACTGGACCTCTATTTGAATATGATAGACTATACTCAGAATAACATATAATCATCTTGCATTCTAAAAACATTTCATAAACTGATATATAAAATAATGATATTGATAACAAAAAATTTCATCTGAAAACATTGAAACCAAACTACCTCACACACATAAATACTAGAGATGCCATAAAAAATAAAGGTCTCCTTGATAGAAATGATGTGGGATACCTTAATCAACGGATCCATGATAACTTTTATTGTATCATCCTTAAGAGGGGTCTTAAGTAATCCTTACAAAATATCAATAGTTACGTCATCCCATTTCTATTTCATGATTTGAAGAAGTTGCAATACCCTAGAAATCCTCGACTGCTTGGAATTCACCTCCTCCTATATCAAGACTTCCCCATGTCCAACACTGAATGCTTTATATAAAATATTATATGTATTAACCAGATTATGTAATATAAGGATTTCTAAGAATATTATAATTCTCTTCAGATCATGAAAACACATTTCAAAAGAATATGACCGAAAAAAACATCACTCCTTTATCGGTTAGCCTAAACATCACTACTACATGATGGGGGATTTCATTGATAATGCACCTCTAAAATTATTAAAAAACTAGAAAAAGTAGACTATCAAATAAATTATTTGGATGATCCCATGATACCAAGGATACAACATTATTTGGGTCCCCTAGCACTCTGGACTATGACATAACATGACCGAAGAAGTTGATTAGTACAACCTAGAAACATCATGTGGTAATATTGGCATAAATCATAAGATAATTCAATGTAAACATGATGAAATCAACATGTTGGCTCTAATCATACACTAACTAAGAGTACACTAATGTATTATCAATTAAAATCCAAACAAAAGGTCCATTAATGTATGAAATATTTGATTCATCGACATCATGAATACAAATGGTTCATGAATAAGACAAGTTATATCACTACAGACAAATATAATTCATACCTTATCCTAAAAGTAGTTTGAGGTATATATGATCACCTCAACCTCCTCTAATGTTTCCCTAAACTCGAGTCAATATTATAAAAAATCTTTTAACTTCTTAGATCATCGAAGAATTCATCAATGAGAAGAAGGGTTTACCAGGTCATGACCATCACCTAGTTTAATCTTCTATAATATAATCATCAGAACAATGACGTATCATCTTTATTGTAGAAATGAATAGAATAAAACCAATGCGATGTAATTGTTTATATTAAAACCATAAACTAAAGATCATTAAAATGAACACTCAATTCCTAATGATCTGATGGTTTTATTAAATATGGAAGGATTAAAATTTGGTCAAATCTTAGAGAAACCCAATCATGATCTTAATATCTTTATCGATTGTTAAGATAGATAAAAAATCATGAAAGGAATACTGATAACTATCCAAAAATTGAGGAAATGTATGATGCCACATTCCTTCATAATATTGAGAACAATTTCTATCTGATTCATGAGGTAATCAAATATTTATTAAATGGGTTCTGTTTGACAAGCATTATGATCCCACTCACCATGGTAATAATTATTCATACTATGGACAAAAAAGGTAACCATATAATGGTAGTATTCAATATGATACTGGTATAGAATGATCCAATCTATACCAAGAATAAAATATAACACTATTATCTCTATAGAAAATGGATCCCCATAGAAATAGTATCCAACAATTTCCAAGGAACACACCTTTGAACATTTGATATCCTTTGTTTGTACTCCCAACGATGTCTCGATGGTCAATAGAACATCAAATAATTCCATAAATGAGTAAAAATAATTATAAAAAAATTAATATAATGGATTGAAATTATAATTTATCAAAAACAAACTAGGAAATGGTAGAAAAAACTTGAAAACTACCTTTGATGATAGAAGGTCTTATATTTATGCTTGTGGGTGTATACTAATACATTAATACTAATCGGCCCCTTCCTGAGGGTTTTATATTGAATCCCATGTGTTCTTAAATATGAATTGATATTACACTCTATAATTGGAGAACCATGTCTCCTTCCATGACCTGAATTTATATTAGAACACCATCTTCTTTTCTGTTGCAGGGTTGTTGTATCATACTAAGACTCTGGTACATACCATGCCCCCTACCACTGCACTCATATCGTATAAACCTAAAAAACATCTTTTGGTGTCCTAACCAACCACAAAGAAGACACTTAAAATTGGGGTACAAAAACTCATTCCACTTGTGACCAACGTGCCACACTAATAGAACTAATATGAAACGCAGTCCAAAAATGTGTTCCCTCTACCCTGGCTGTTATTCTCATTGTAATCATGGTTATAATTGTCACATTAGTTCAACTTCCCGCCAGATGAATATATCCCAATTCACCCTACTGAAATAGTTGAGCTGATGATCGGGGCCTATCTCATATTACAATAAAATATAATAGCCGAAATCATCATGTTTTAAAATATACACAAATATAAAACATTAATATATGACATGATATCATAGTGAAGCCCATCCTAAAAATGCCTCAGCTTTGAATTCTCATCAATTACTAAATATGGCATAATGTTTTGTTGGTGGGTGAATATTTTAGCATAGTTCATCATTGGAATTTTCCCCTATGTGAGAGTAATTAACCTGAAATCCTTCTTATCCATCAACATCTTATGATAGAACATGATAAGAAACTTTCCCTCGATGTTCATCAAAGAAAACTCCACATTCTTCCAAAATTTCATTATAGTATCCCTCCAATGATTGGATAGTCCATGAACCATATATGTAGTATGATTCACCATAAAATAAATGGGTTTGTCGTGGTGATTGATGATCATCATGATTCACTCAATCTAAAATTAGGAATCCTACAGACCTCCAACACCTATGAATGTAGAAAGAGTTTGTAGTTGAAATTCTCTTGTTAGATCAATCATCAATGTCCCAATGCAAATAGTCTCCCAATCAATACATAACATGAATCTCAAGAAAATGTAATAGAGGTAAAACTACATCTAATACATAGAATCTACATGAATTACTAATTCAATTTTTTAGGAGTGTGATTATTTTTTCTTTCTTGACACTCAATTCAAAAATAACTAGATGAAATTGTATATACCAGAGAAAAAAACTCCTCAGAACATTGGACAAAAACATGGTAATGTTCTATAGTTGACAAAAACAAAGAATCGCTAGCTCATGGTCCCTCTAAACATGGATTTACAAGTGAATTGGAATTAATGAATAGTTCTTTTATTTTCATTTAATATATATAACACGTATCTCATTTCACAGTTCATGCATAAAAATATATTACTTGTAAAAGATATGTCCCTATCATAAAAAATTCATGTCATGATATATCCCAATGTCTCTATAATGATTCATGAATAGCCATATTGTACTACACAGGGCCATGAGTATAAATCTTAATAATCAATTACATTACACATCATGTGAATTACCAAATGTAAAATATAATAAAATCATTACAAGAGAAGATCGTAAACAGTAATAAAATTATTGTGAACATGGATTCGCCCAAGTAAATTGGTTACAAAATCCCATGAAGATTATTATTTCTAATTTCTATCACATCATAGTCTCCATTTTACCTTTCTCAAATTATATAGAATCATAAAAGAACAACTTGATCCTCTGATGCCACTTTGTTATGTCCCATGATATGACACTCTTTCATATGGCCAAATAATGTTTTTTTTGGCTTTAAGTGCACCTCCATTTATACAATAGGATTATAAATAATAGTGGAGGTGCAGAGAACATAATGGAGGAGACTTTACCGTCTGAAACATTGTTGTTGCAATGTGGAAATAAACACATATTACTCTAATTGAAATTTGGGAAATAAAAAAGAATACTACTAGAAGATAAAGGTTTGACTATGAAAACCAAACTGTAATGAACCATTTAATATCTAGCTAGAATATATCTAAATTTCATATTAAAAATATATAAATACACCCCAAATTAAGACAAATGAAATCAAAAGACATGGGTCCTGAACCCCATGTTAGTCTCATTACAATGCTCCCACCCTTCTTGCAATCCATAATAAAGAATAATATCCTTTTACCATTTCAAATATGAATCCTTGAAATATACTCGATTACCAAATGTTGGACCATATATAGTGAGAGTAAAACATAGTAGGTCACCATCACAATGTCAAAAAAACTATTTTTATAATAAGTGAATAAAATAAAGTGATAATCAATATTATTAAATAAAAATAAATACAATAAAAAAATCAACCTACTTCAGCATCCTGCTAGAATATCTTTGAGAATGTAGAAAAACCATTCAAACCTCAACCCCGTGTCCATGGAAAAAATGAAATTACTAGTTCATGCACTATAAACATAACAAAATATGATAAAATTCCGCAATATAATTATTTTAGCATTCTAGAAAAAACCCTATAAATTATAATTTTTGCATATGTGAAAATCCCTCTATATAATCACTTTAGAATCTAAGAATTTCCATATATATAATGATTTCAGTATATAGGATAAGTCCTTTATATAATAATATTATCATCAATCACAAAAAGAGTAATAATTATAATATTATCATAGTATAACATCATAAGACACAATGGTCAGTTTAGATGATCACCATTTTTTTACTTTCAAAATTTATTCAAAAATCATGTAATCTATTATACCAGGTGAATCTATCAAAATCAATCATAGGTGTTCTCGTTTCATTAGAAATCATATTTTCATCCATTAGCGGGTTTATTGTTGTTCATGGGTAAGAAAACTATATGGGTAGCCGCATGTCATGTCACAATACTATTAGATCCTTTGTGGTCTAAGGAGTAGTCAAAACACATTATTATCTTTTCCAATTATATCATTTGTTAATGTAAACATTTGTGTTAGAAAAATTACAAAACATTCCACATAAATTTAAAATAAAAATAAATCATTATGATTTTTTAGAAAAAATACCTTTGTCTGGTGGTTCAAAAAACACTCTCAACCAGAAATGAAAATAATTGATGAAGTAAAATATTGAGACAAGGAAAAAAAGATCATTTTAGATAGCGATCAATCCTAAATAATTAATTGTTTTATATTTCACTGTGATAATGGGAAAAAGCGAATTAGATGGGAAATTCGATGTAATGCCACTCACCAGAGAACAACCAATCATCCTGAATGCCTTTGAGGGAATAAAGAAATCCATAAGCACTTATAGTATCCATTAGGTTTGAAATATAAGGATTTAAGGTTATTGGAATGAAATAAAATTCTTCAACCATTTCAAAAACATTGGCATTGTGAAATTCACTTCATGAACACTTTTCATGTCATGAAATTCATCATTTAGGAGTTGCGCCAAAAAATACATTGCCTCATGTTTAAATGACCTCAATAGGTTATTTAATGATGTGAAAATATTCCATGATGTGTATCCAATTTTCATCAGAAACCAGTTCAATGAAATCTTCCAACAAATAGTTAAATGTTGTGTATCATTTTCCAAAATTTTCAATCCCCAGAAGACTCCACATATTTGAGCTTCTACAGAACGATCTAGAACCAATTTTGAAGCCTTAAAAACTGAAATAGAATCCTCAAAATTCATTGATACATTTATATCCAAACATCTTTAATGTTGGACAAACATACATCCCTGAAATTTAGGAATTTTTCCCAAAATATTTATCTCCATCACCAAAAGAGACTCAACCACCAAATATTAAAGAACAATAAAAACCCAACTCAAAATAGGTATTTGTATAAATCAAAGAGGAACACAACAAAAAGATATAATATCATTTAATTACTTAATAACAATTAACTAAATTCAATAAATAATAAAATATCAATAGAGTAATCATGTAATGATTTGACAAGATATGTGGTTGGTGAGGATGATCCTCTCAATTGACTTTCATATATTAATTTGTGTGGAAGCCATAAACTAGAAATAATTTATATTCTTTCATTATTAATTTCATTAAAATACTGTAAGACACACGAACCACGTTTTGATTGGGTTGTTATTAAATAGAGTAGTTAATTATCCTTTTGATTGGTTAACACATCTACCTAAACTAATAACACGTTATATACTAAAAGTGTATTTGAAAGTAAAAGGGTACTAAAAATGAGGCTGATAAATATGACACTATGTGATCTTTTTCATTCATTAAAAATGTATCAAATAATAGACAATACACCATTCAGTTTATGAAATATGTGTGGGAATGAAAAAATTTCATGTGACCAATATTTGACAATAAAATTCATGTTGGAATATATATACATATTATGTTGTGTATATTTATTTTCACCCAATAGCATCACATGATCATTATGTACTAGTTTTGGCATTTATATATTCTTATATAATTGAGATTAAATGAAAAAAATATCATGGTGATGCCTCACTTATCAAAGAAAAAATAGAATAATATTTACAATATAAGATATCCATTTGAAATGATTGACTAGAAAATAAAAATTGCTATTATAAAAGTGTATGGTTATTATGATGAGGAATATAATATTTTTAATCATTTATTTGTATTATTTCTAATAAATAATCTGGGCATATATCTTATTGATATTATTTTATATACACCTGGGTAATCAGGTTAATTAATTGATAGTGATGTTCCATAGGCTATTATAGGAATTCAATCGTTGTATTTATGAATATTCTCATGGAAAATATTTCAATTTTATTGGTATATTTTTTTAATTTAATGTATAAAGGTGTAATAGTCATTGATGCATCATAATTTATGTATTATGTGCCTTCTTTTCAAAAATTGTTCATTCTTTTTGGGGGAAAACATTACATCTTTGACTTTTTCGTTGCATGTAAACTCTCCCATGAAAGGAAAGTCCTTGGTTTTTGATTGATATCTCATAATCTGTGACATATTATACATTTTTTGAATTCATATTGAATTATATGATATTAGCCTAATTCTTAAAATTAATATTTCATTAAAAAATTTCCATAAATGATTATAATCATTTTAAAGATGAATTATTAATGAGGACGATCATCACATTGTATATGTATCCACAAACTTATATATATCGTTATAATTATTGATATATTTTTTATTTTATTTTATATCTAATTTTTTCTGTATTTCAACCACAACTAGGTGAATTGGATGAGGTTATAGGTGGAATTAAAATGGATAATTTGGATTTCAATGATAAAATTATACAAATTCAAAAGGAGAAATGGTTACTGGTACATGATGGTTCTATAAAATACGGTCATATAACCACTAATATTTTGAAGGGAATAAATACAGTATTCAATTGTTTTCGTAATGTATTAATGACTTGATTAGTATATGATTTTTCTTATTGATATGTCAATTTCATTAATTATATTTAAATCTACAAACCAGATAATCATGGGGTACAACAATGAATTCTCTTTTGATAATACATCTAAAAAGGAAACAAATGAAACTTATCAGTTTGAATTTTCATCTCATGACCAACGATTTATCTTAGAAGGGAGAAACGTTAAGGTATACACGAGTCACCACCAAATCATTTGGAGTATGTGTCAACTGTGTGTGATCTTATTAAAACATAAAAATTCAATTAAAATTATTTCAAGGAATTTAGTTATCCCATTGAACATTGAAATATATCCCTCGCATAAATTAACCTATCCTAGGAATCCAATATCATTATAATATATCACATTATCACTTTGGCAGAATACTAATGTGTTCCTTGTATTAATGTTTATTATTTTAATAAATTTACCTTGTCTATGAATTAACTGACTCTGGTCCTTGATATTAATTTGTTGCACCTCCTAAGAAGGAAAAAGTCTACACGGACAATAAATGATATGGAATATGTTCAATAATGTGTAATGGGAATATGATGCACCATTTGTCACATTGATGGCCACAGTTGAAAAAAAATGTATCAACATTGTCATAAGAGGGTCTAAATGTTATCAATATTGGTAACTATTTTATGAATTTTATGACTATTTTTTAAAATATTAATCTACTCGTACTTGTTTAATATATAATTAGTAACACATGATTCATAATCATTTTTTACCTATATATCATGAATTAATTTATAAAATGAATTATTGTTAGTATAAATATTTTAAAAAAATATATGTATGTATAATAGAAATTCAATTACCCATGTTCTAGAACAAACATGTTTCTATGGTTTTCATATAAGACTATATCATTCTCCGTTAGAGTGTATAGAGGTCACACAACATTAATCTAATTTCACCACCTCCAGTGATCATTCAATATCTTGTACATACAATGTTCAATGGTGCTGAGAGGGGAAACATCACATTTATCGATCACCGTCTCTTCAAAAAACTTGTAATGAGATAAAAATATATGATTTATAATTTCCATTTACCAAACTGACATATGATTATTACTCTTTAGTAGGTATCCATTGTAGTAGGGATCCCTCTCAATGTAAAATTTCTGATAGGATGAGTTGTTAGTGATTGTTGGCATTTGGTATTTAAAAATTTAAATGTATAAGTTTTGAATGACTGAAACCCCATTATCATACACAATCTACAATGACCATGGATCGAAAAAAATATCACTCATAAAGCTAATGTAATAGATGAGATCAATTTATTGAGATTTTCACACACTTAAATTTAAAGACATATTGGTGACAATATATTTCCCTCTCAAACTATTACATCCATCTATACGATTCCATCACAATTATTTGAGAACTATAGCCAAATTAAGAGATACCACTCGAAGTCAACATGTCTTGTATATTAATACAAATGAATATGAATCAAATTCCAAATAAATAAGATATATATTATAGGATTTTTATTTCTTATTATGATATGAGTATTGGAGAATAATCCTCACAACACTTTGTATGTTCATGTAACATTGTCTATGATTATTCTGTACGATTCCCCATTCGAATTGGTTTTTGTCAGGATTACTATAAGAAAATAAAATATATAAATATATCTTATTAAAATATAATTGCATGTTTTCTATTTATTAGTGTAATAATACAGATATAAATTAAAATATTGGAAAACATGATTTCCCCAATTATTAACTTATATTTGATAGTATTCATCAGAAATATGTATAAAATTATTAATTTAATTCATAAAATTTACAATTGGTTTTAATAGATTTCTATTATAAACTTTACATTAATTTTATATTATATTAGGTTTTAATAATTCCTAAGGATATGAGTCTGTTCTATAGTATCAAATAAATCAACTCCAAAATTCACTTTTCCAACTCATGTGTGATGCCATCATATGAATGAGTGGAACCCAAATGATCAAATTATGAGATATTTCATGTTCCATCAACCAATAATTACACCAACCAGACATTTTTAATTACATAATTACTAAAATATTTCCACATAATGTGAATTAAATTATAAGCGATAGCATGCATGATATATTGAGATGTGGGACTGAAGTGCCCAGATCAGTGTGAATCACTGAGAGGATGAGGGGGTGAATCATTGATCCTTTAAAACTTTTTACTAATTGATTCGTTATCAATAAACCTCTATGGCTTGTTAAGGCCTCGATCCACACTTCTTGTATCTCTCAGCCTTTCCTCGAGTAATGCAGTAAATGTAAAGGCATTGGACACAAGTATTTACAAGGTTCAGCACCAAAGGACTACGTCCTTGCCATGTTGGTTATACACCCCAACATGGTTTCTCCAATATAACCTGTTAAAATTACAATGGTCGATACAGAGTCCCACTATATCTCTCCTGAGTCCCACAGGAGGGTCTTTATACTGTGTCCCACAGTGTTACCAGAGTCCCACTGGCCTGCTCTAGAATCCCACTGAAGACTTCTTCAACCCTGAGTCTCACAGGGGGCTTCTCCTGGCTCCTCGAGTCACACGAGTAGCTCTTCTTCACTTTAAGCTTCTTCAATTATCTTCAGCAGTCTGGGATAAAGACTGTTGGCCTTGCTCTGTACCTCTAATCACTTGTGATGAACAGGTGTTCTCGTCTTGCTCGGGATTTATCTCCTTTCTCTTAGGATGACCTGGACTCTCTCTTCAAGAATCTTCAACAGCCTCTGAAATGGTCTATTGGTCCTTCTCAACAACTTCTGATCACTTTTGTTGATCAGGCTCTTCTCAATCTATTGAAAACTCAGACAACTAATCTCTTTAACATTAGTCTGGCTTAGTCTCACTTCAATTAAACTTCATGCACTGAGTGCATGGCAACTATGATTCCTCATGCACCAATTGCATGGCTTCTCAATATTCTTCAAGAACTCTTGGTCTTGGACAACTCAAATGCACACCACTGATTTAAGCTTTATTCATGTGTGCACGTGCATGCATGCAAGCATGCACTCCCCTTTCCTTCTTCTTGGTGTGATAAACCCCCAAAGGGGGTAGTCTCTTTAAGAACACACACCACTTCTTCCTTCACACACTTTATCCACTTTTCTTACACACATGAATGTGTTTTATACTTTAGTGTGGGGGTCCTTCTTATTCCTTCTACTACGTGTTTACACTTTTAGTGCACACACTAGGTTCATCCTTCTTGTCTCTTTGCACACACTTGTTTCACTTTTG
Organism: Viscum album; assembly: GCA_963277665.1. NCBI lineage: Eukaryota > Viridiplantae > Streptophyta > Magnoliopsida > Santalales > Viscaceae > Viscum > Viscum album. Next base: position 1,645,454,617 of record OY728155.1, on the reverse strand, counting down.
CACAAACATGATCTTGGCCTCTTCTTTGTTTGTTAAGCACACACACAACTTAAATTGTGGTCTTCCTCTTGTCTTGCACACACAACAAAATATGTCCTTTTATTTTTTCTTCAAAGTGTGCACCCACAAGGCTACGACCTTCCTCCTTTGCACACCCACTGCCCGTAGGGTGTTCTCCCAAGTGACACACACACATGGTGAATGGTGCGGCCAACCTCTTATCCACTGCCGCACAGGGTCACAAGGCGCAAGGTTCGTGCAAGGCCTCAGGTGCAAGGCAGCCCTGCAAGGCTCAACCAACCGCGGGGTGCGCAAGTGATGCGGCCTCGGGTTGTGCAAGACTCAAGAGGGAAATAGCACCTCGGGCGCGCAATCTACTCATGCCGCGCAAGTATGCGGGCAGAGAGAGCTCTTCTTGATGTGCAAGTGAGGCGCACAGGGGACTCCTTCAGGACCTCGGGTGGCCCCGAGAACTTCAGCCGCACAAGTGGGTTGCACGGGGCACCAAACGTCGTGAGGCACAGAGGCACTCTCACGGGATTTCAATCAAGTTTTCCAGCAAGCTTCCTCGAGGGCTAGACCTGTCTTTATATAGGTATAGGAATGCCTTTGATCATCCGCGTGATAATTTTTGATCTCCCGAAGATTTCAGATCTTCAATATTTTTCAAATCTTGATTTTTATCCTCAGTTCACGCGGGCTTCTTCCTTCTTTTATTTTTCCTCAGCCTTCTTCACATGCATGCACATTCGAACGTGTGCATGGACTCTCTTTTATAATCCATGCAAAACACGAACTCACCGAGGCCTCGACATATTTTCTTGCCTCGGCCGAACTCTAAATACCCCATTTGTTGCATGGAAGCTCGTTTTTAAGCATGGTTGTGTTCGTTAGATTTATATGAACTCATTGGTGTCTTCGGCTTCTTCAAAGGTGTCCAGAATCTCAAAATCCCTCATCAGAGGTGCCTCTGGTTATGGGGGAATGCGCGGGGAGCTTCGATTGAGCTCGAGGAAGGAGACAAGATTGCAATCCATCGGATTGGGAGTTTAATGAACTTCGACGGCCGAGATTAGATCACGGCACCGCGGATGCGATCAGCAGTCAAGATCATATGCGTGATGGCTCGGACGGCCAGGATTAGATCCTGACCGAATTTTTTGATCCCACATCGAAACGCGCTGCTGTGTTCTCGTGGTTTATCAAATAACTCCTGCCGCTCAATGCTCAGTTGTACTTCCCCCTCCACGGTGCCGCCCTGCACCGTGTTCTCTTAGCGGGCGCGCTTTGCGCCCACCTCTTCTCCCTGCGGGCATGCCACTGGCGCCCACTATGCACACACGGGCGCGCTCCTCGGGCTCATGCTGCGCGGGCTTCATCACCGCGTGGCCTCTGGGGCTTATACACGGCCCCGGCCTCTCTCAGGCTGGCCCCATGGGATGCCCTTGGGCGTGGTGACCTAGTCCCACATGTGCCTTGGGTTGAACCCTTAAGGCTGGCCCTTGGTGGCTTCCTTTTTGCTAGAGTAGAGACTTAGGGACTTTTTATAAAAACAAAGTGACCAAGTTCAAATGCCAAATGCCAAGCCACTTCTTCCAAGCCATTCTTCCTCTTCTCCATTCTTCTTCTTCTTCAAAATAATTCCTTTCTTCTTCATTAGAATTCCTCCATTCTTCTTCAACATATAATCAACATTTAAGAATGGAATTCCCAAAGGGTCTTCCTTCAACCGATGCTCCTGAATCAAATAATTCATCAAAATGCTTCAATGATCCAATCAGAGATCAAATTGGAACATCTTCAATGCATCATGAACTAAGAGATAGTGCATGGTTTTCATTAATCCACATCATCCACTCAGTGAATGTGGATGGATCATCTTCATCTCCTCATGCATTGTTATGACAATGCATGGTCTTCAAACAATGGTGTGACATTGTATCCACTTGATACAAGTTCTTGGAACTTAAAGATCAGCTCATAAATTGTCGGATGTTTGAGATAATGTTCCAAACCATCATCTCCTATGCCACATAGTGAATCTCCTAAGTTACATGCATCTTAGTGTTGGGTCGTAGAGGATGGAAAGAGGGGGGGTGAATTTCCTTTTCAAAAATGATTAACAATTTAAAACAATTATCAATGCAGCAGAAATAAAAAAGGCAAGACACAATTTGATAACGAAGTTCGGCTTAATTCCCAAGCCTACGTCTCCGCTCCCAACAAGAACCGTTGAGAGATTAATTACGTCAGCTTGATTTTTAATGGTTGTAGCAAGAAACCCACTAGCCATTTTAAGGTAGGCTAGAACACCTTCGTACAACTTGCTTTTTTATTATGGTTGTAGCAAGAAACCCACTAGCCGTTTTAAGGTAGGCTAGAACACCTTCGTACAGCTTGCTTTTTTATTATGGTTTTAGCAATAAACCCAATTGAAAGAAAGAATGGAAATGAGAGGTTTGTTTTAATCCAACCCCAATGAAGGACTAAACAAATAAAATAATACAAACACACGGAAGCCTTGAGCGCCAAAAGTGTGAGAGCAGCTAATGGAGAGGGAGCTCAAGCTTCAAGGATGGAAATGGATCACAAGAGGCCTTGGACATTTGTCGTTAGAGCGTCAAGACATAAAAATATAATTCGGGTGTGTTCCCGGCATCCATGGTTTCTTATTTATAGGAGAGATACCCATAAACACTTCAATATGGCCATTGGAGGGCTTCCGGATCTGTTGGGGGTCAAAAGTACAAGTCTGGTCAAAGCCCAACGGCTAGTTTGACTGGGCACACCGGCTAGCCGGTGGTGTCTCACCAGCTGGCCGGTGGTCCACCAGCTGGCCGGTGCTGAGCTCCCGGCTGGCCGGTGGTCATGACAGAGCAGGCTTTCTGTCTGGGATCCACCGGCTGGCCGGTGGGCAAGAACCAGTTGGTCGGTGCCCATACCGGCTGGCCGGTGCGCTAACACTGGCTGACTGGTGGCTCTGGCAGAAAGCAATGCTTCTGCCAGAGACCACCGGCTGGCCGGTGGGAATCCACCGGTCGGCCGGTGGACTCAGAGAGTCCACTATCAGCCTTCTTGGGCCAACTATTGTGCAACCTTTTTCCTAGAATCAAAACACTTGAAAACACGTTAGAACACGATAAGAGTGATTGTGATCATTAAAATCCAAGAGAGAGGGGTACAACACTTAGTACCATGGCCATTCTCCATTCATTACCAACACCATCACATCCTTTGTCATTCACATATTGAAACTCCTTGACATCCATACATTCATTCCTTGACAACAACATACCTCATTGACAACAAATGCAACGCAGTGCACTTCAATCTCCCCCTTTGTATTTGTTGGCAATACACTAGAGCACATATGAATGGGTCAATATGTGTGCCAATATTTTCTCCCCCTTATTGGAAATCAAATGCAATGATGTGGTGTGGGTCTCTTCCAAAATATATCTTCCTCCCTTTGAATAGCATTTTCTTGAAAATCACTAAGAGAGGGATGATGTCACATGTTCTTCTTTACCAAAGAACCTTTAGTAAATCATCTCTAAGACTACTTGGGATAACCTGATGTAGAAAACAAGAGTGATGTAACCAAGATTTTTCAATGCTGTCCACATTTCACTATACATGTGAGATCATGCTTAGCTTCCAGGGGTTTGAAATTTTTCAGATATAACAATAAATTGATAAATCCTGCACATACTTCACAAAACTCATTAGAAAGTTCAGTGAAAAGATAAAGCTCCCCCTTTCATCCATTTTCCTTCAATCAATAATCCCCCTTAATTGTCATGATGAATACAATTAAGAAACAAGGAATGAAAGTATGATTGGAATACCTTCAGCTTTCCTCAAGATGGTATTAAATCTTAGAATACCATCTTCTCCAGATTGGCTCCCCCTCAAGGGGTGCACTCCATTCTATCCAAACCACTCTCCAGATGAGAATGATCATCATCTTCAATTCCCTGCAATGTTAGCACATGTAAATACCAGAAGTATAAGGGAATAAGATGGAACATCCTTGGTTCATCAATGTGAACAACAAGGTTGAGAAGATTCTCTCAACCGAGATGTCCCATTTTCACCATTCTTCACACTTGAACATTTGATCTTCGATGATGTTTGTGCTGGTGTGGATCTTAACACCTCTTTAACTTCTTTGTGTGTGACTCCTCTATTTCTAGGTTCCTTCTGAGCACTAGAGTCTCCTGGTGCTATCTTCATTCTTTTGAAGAATCCCTTCTGAACTTGAATGAATATCATGCATTTATCACTAGTATGTCCAGCTTGATTTCACCTCACACACAGAACTTGATCTTCATGTGAAATCTTTTTCTTTCCTTTTGCCTTAGCAATTGCCAGTGCTTTATCTTCAGCTCTCTGTAGCTCTCTGGAAAGTTGCAACTGATTAGGCCATATGACTAACAAGTCATTTGGAAGTGAGGCCTCAGTTTTGGAAATTCCACATGGTTCATTTGATGCTGTTAAGCTACCTTTCATAGGCAACTTATTTTCAATCAATCCCTTCTGCTTCTTCTGGATTGATTGTCTTTTTGAGTCCAGTCTGCTTCTATTCAGTTCTGTGGCTTGTTCATAGAGAACCATGGTGTGCCCTTTCTTTCCACAGTAGAAGCAAGTTTTCTTGGTGGTCCTTCTGGATGCATCACCCTTCTTGGATTTAGAATCCAAGGACTTCTTTTCCTTTTTCAAAACCTTCTTGGGAGAATCTTCAACTTTCTTCTTGCTTCCCAAGGATTCCATTTTAGCCAGGTTCAGTGATCTTCTCTTCTTTTTAGCTCTGGATACAGTTGGAGATTGACATGTATCTTTTTGACCACTTTTGCAAGCATCCCAGATGTTGTCAAGCAATCCAAATCTGTTAGCAGTAAACAGATGTCTCTGGACCTGTGGATGCTGCTTTTTTCCTTCTGGATTGCTCCCCCTTGGCATGGGCTTCCTTTGTGCTTTCACATTGAGTGGATTGTACCAACAATCATTTGCACAATGCCCATACTTGATACAACACCAACATTGACCCACAAATCTTGACTTTCTGAGTCCTTCTGGTTGTTGGGTACTTTTCTTGACTTGTTGTGTTGTTTTAGGAGAGCTCTCTTTCTTCATTGTCTTCATCCATACTTGTTTGGAGTTATTCTTCCATCCTACACTTTTTGTGGAAACACAATTAGAAACATGAGAACAAGACTGTATGGATGGTACCTTCTTTTTAGAAGATGTTTCCCTTTCATTAGAGGATGTATTTCTTTTAGAATCATCCTGCTCAATGCACACTTGTGTAGCAACATTTATTCTATCAGCTGACTGGGAGGTTTCAGCTTTGGGTAATTGCAGATTTTTCAATATCACCTCTAGTTCTAAGCCTTTCATGATGAGGGAGTTCTTCTCATCCACAACAGTTCATAGCCTTCCTTCCCAATTTTCTTTCAGCTCTTTTATCCGGTCATCATGCACCTTCTTCATTTCTTGCAATGAACTGTCAAGCTCCTTCACCCTTTTTACTTTGTCTTCAAGTTGATCATAGTTGACAATCATTGACACTTTGTGTTTCTTTTCCAGTGCATGGAAAACATCTTTGATCATTATCATAAAGATTTCTTTCTCAGAGAAGCTTCTTTGAAATTCTTCAGTAGTATCTTCAAATCTTTCATTGCAAAGGGAAACAGTTTCATCCTTAGCCTTCACCAGCATTTTGAGAGTGTTGGTTATGCCAACGCTTTTAGCTAACCGATCTTCCATTGTATTGGCTTCTTATTCTAGCTGTAATTTTTCATCTTGAAGATCAAGGATGCCTGTAGTAATATAAATTGACACTTCCTTGGGGACTTTCTTCTGATGATATTTGAGTGCATTTTGAAGATCATTCATTGTTCCAACACCATCACAGCTAGGACATGATTTTTTCATCTTCTTGGCCCGTTTCTTCTTTCTATTTTTCTGAGTCTTGGCAGATATCTCCATTTGAGGCTGGTTGCTCATTTCCTCAAATATGCACTTCATAAAGACTCCCTTGGATCTTTTAGAGGTAACCTCCCTCTGATACCAATTGAAGTTCCCAGATCAGTGTGAATCACTAAGAGGTGGCGGGGGTGAATCAGTGATCCTTTAAAACTTTTTACTAATTGATTCTTTATCAATTAAACCTCTATGTCTTATTAAGTCCTCGATCCACTCTTCTTGTATCTCTCAGCCTTTCCTCGTGTAATGCAGTAAATGTAAAGGCACTGGACACAAGGATTTACAAGATTCAGCACCAAAGGCCTTTGTCCATTCCATGTTGGTTATACACCCCAAAATGGTTTCTCCATTATAACCTGTTAAAATTACAATGGTCGATACAGAGTCCCACTGTATATCTCCTGAGTCCCAAAGGAGGGTCTTTATACTATATCCCATAGTGTTACCAGAGTCCCACTGGCCTGATCCAGAATCCCACTGAAGACTTCATCCACCCTGAGTCTCACAGGGAGCTTCTCCTGGCTCCTCGAGTCACACGAGTAGCTCTTCTTCACTTTAAGCTTCTTCAAGTATCTTCAGAAGTATGGGATAAAGACTGCTGGCCTAGCTCTGTACCTCTGATCACTTGTGATGAACAAGTCTTCTCATCTTGCTCGGGATTTATCTTCTTTCTCTTAGGATGACCTGGCCTCTCTCTTCAAGAATCTTTAACAGCCTCTGAAAAGGTTTGTTGGTCTTACTCAGCAGCTTCTGATCACTTCTGTTGATCAGGCTCTTCTCAATCTACTGTAAACTCAGACAACTAACCTCTTTAACTTTAGTCTGGCTCAGTCTCACTTCAATTCAACTTCATGCACTGAGTGCATGGAAACTCTGATTCCTCATGCACCGATTGCATGGCTTCTCAATATTCTTCAAGAACTCTTGGTCTTGGACAACTCAAATGCACACCACTGATTTAAGCTTTATTCATGTGTGCACATGCATGCATGCAATCATGCACTCCCCTTTCCTTCTTCTTGGTGTGATAAACCCCCAAAGGGGTAGTCTCTTTAAGCACACACAGCACTTCTTCCTTCACACACTTTATCCACTTTTCTTACACACTTGAATGTGTGTTATACTTTAGTGTGGGGGTCCTTCTTCTTCCTTCTTCTAAGTGTTTACACTTTTAGTGCACACACTGGGTTCGGCCATCTTGTCTCTTTGCACACACTTGTTTCACTTTTTCACAAACATGATCTTGGCCTCTTCTTTGTTTGTTAAGCACACACACAACTTAAGTGTGGTATTCCTCTTGTCCTCCACACACAACAAAATATGTTCTTTTATTTTTTCTTCAAAGTGTGCACCCACAAGGATACGACCTTCCTCCTTTGCACACCCACTGCCCGTAGGGTGTTCTCCCAAGTGACACACACACAAGGTGAATGGTGCGGCCAACCAAGTCTCCACTGTCGCGCGAGGTCACAAGGCGCAAGGGCGACGCAAGGCCTCGGGTGCAAGGCAGTCGTGCAAGGCTCAACCAACCGCGGGGTGCGCAAGTGATGCGGCCTCGGGTCGTGCAAGCCTCAAGAGTGCAAGAGCACCTCGGGCGCGCAAGCTACTCCTGCCGTGCAAGTATGCGGGCAGAGAGAGCTCTTCCTGATGCGCAAGTGAGGCGTGTAGGGGACTCCTTCAGGACCTCGGGTGGCCCCGAGAAATTCAGCCACACAAGTGGGTTGCACGAGGCACCATACTTCGTGAGGCATAGAGGCACTCTCACAGGACTTCTTTCAAGATTTACAGCAGGCTTCCTCGAGGGCCCTGAAAATCTTTATATAGGCAGAGGAATGCCTTTGATCATCCACGTGATAATTTTTGATCTCCCGAATATTTCGGATCTTCAAGATTTTTCAAATCTTGATTTTTATCCTCGGTTCACGCGGGCTTCTTCCTTCTTTTATTTTTCCTCGGCCTTCTTCACATGCATGCACATTCGAACGTGTGCATGGCCTATCTTTTATAATCCATGCAAAACACGAACTCACCGAGGCCTCGGCATATTTTCTTGCCTCGGCCGAACTCGAAATACCCCATTTGTTGCATGCAAGCTCGTTTTTAAGAATGGTTGTGTTCGTTAGATCCATACGAACTCATTGGTGTCTTCGGCTTCTTCAAAGGTGGCCGGAATCTCAAAATCTGTCGTCAGAGGTGCCTCTGGTTATGCAGGAATACGCGACAAGCTTCGGCTGAGCTCGAGGAAGGAGACAAGCTTGCAAGCCATCGGATCGGGAGTTTAATGAACATCGACGGCCGAGATTAGATCGCGGCGCCGTAGATGCGATCAGTGGTCGAGATCATATGCGCGATGGCTCGGACGGCCATGATTAGATCCTGACCGAATTTTTTGATCCCACTTCGAAACGCGCTGCTGTGTTCTCGTGGTTTATAAAATAACTCATGTCGCTCAACGCTCAGTTGTACTTCCCCCACCACGGTGCCGCCCCGCACCGTGTTCTCTTAGAGAGCGCGCTTTGCGCCCACCTCTGATCCCTGCGGGCGTGCCACTGGTGCCCACTATAAACACACGGGCGCGCTCCTCGTGCTCACGCTGCGCGGGCTTCATCACCGCGTGGCCTCAGGGGCTTATACACGGCCCCGGCCTCTCTCGGGCTGGCCCCATGGGATCCCCTTGGGTGTGGTTACCTAGTCCCACATGTGCCTTGGGTTGAACCCTTAAGGCTGGCCCTTGGTGGCTTCCTTTTTTCTAGAGTAGAGACTTAGGGACTTTGTATAAAAACAAAGTGACCAAGTTCAAATGCCAAATGCCAAGACACTTCTTCCAAGCCATTCTTCCACTTCTCCATTCTTCTTCTTCTTCAAAATAATTCCTTTCTTCTTCATTAGAATTCCTCCATTCTTCTTCAACATATAATCAACATTTAAGAATGGAATTCCCGAAGGGTCTTCCTTCAACTGATGCTCCTGAATCAAATAATTCATCAAAATTATTCAATGATCCAATCAGAGATCAAATTGGAACATCTTCAATGCATCATTCACTAAGAGATAGTGCATGGTTTTCATTAATCCACATCATCCACTCAGTGATTGTGGATGGATCATCTTCATCTCCTCATGCATTGTTATGACAATGCATGGTCTTCAAACAATGGTGTGACATTGTATCCACTTGATACAAGTTCTTGGAACTTAAAGATCTGCTCATCAATCGTCAGATGTTTGAGAGAATGTTTCAAACCATCATCTCCTATGCCACTTAGTGAATCTCCTAAGTGACATGCATCTTAGTACCATGGCCATTCTCCATTCATTACCAACACCATCACATCCTTTGTCATTCACATATTGAAACTCCTTGACATCCATCCATTCATTCCTTGACAACAACATACCTCATTGACAACAAATGCAACACAGTGCACTTCAGGGACAAACATCAGAAGACAAGTTTACTATGGGATGACATGGTGGGTATAAATCTATCAAAAGTGTTGGATCATGATACATTGTACCTCATGATATCATATTTACAACTTTTATGACATACGAGAGTCTATCAAGACATTATAATAACTCTATCCACTTTTTAATAAATCATTTATTATAATTTTTTAATCCGCTATTTTTTAATATGAATCCCATATCACACAACCCATAAATATCTCTGATCCGATTGAAGGATTGGAATTTTTCTATAGATAATTTGAAAAATTGGTGGAAATGCTATATCATCCCAAGAATGAGAATTATTATACTGGTTTAATTATTGTTCCACATGATGATGAGCACCATGTTTTTGGGATGAAGGATAACCAGCCACATTATCATGTTCCACATATGGATGTGTAATATGAGTATGGTGTATAAAAAATGATCACTATGCTCCTCCATGACCACATCTTAGTCCACTTAAAATATCTCATGATCTTCATTCAAGGATATCACTTTCAAAATCTATTCTGAGGGTTAAAATTAAGGGGATCATGACATTTTTCGACATTTGTTTTTGAAAATTTCTTTCCATATAAAAATTAACATATCATGGTTTTTCTGTCTATAATGTATGCAATTCAACGTTATTCCAAATAGTCTTATGATCGTGGAATAAAAACAATCCACATCTCTTGTGAGAAAAGGAATTATCCCGTAACATTATTCTTACCACATTGATTAGTTTTCAAGAAATAAGTTGTCTTCATTCTATATATGATATCATTCATTTTAGGGGATGTTTGATGCAACACCCATCACAAAATATTATGTAGAGGTTGCTAGAATTTATTTTCTAAGAAAGTTACTTTTGAGAAACCAAAAAAAATAACATACATAGAATGTGTTAACTATCTACACGCATGCTATAGAATATAGGATCTTCAGAGATAAGGGTGAAAATAAACAAGCTACTTTTACCATTGTTAAAAAATTTAGAATTGAAATTTATATTTTATTTTTATTTTATTTCTATTTTATGTTATTTTCAAATATATATTTTATAATAAATTATTATAATTAATAATTACTATTATTATTAGTATATGATTTTTTTACGCAATTTTTATTTTATAACATAATTAGTAATTTAATAGGTAATAAATTATAATGATCCATCCTAGGTCAATAGGAATCATCACCAAATATCAGTCATTATAAGTCCCAAAGAGCATACATGATCACCACGTGATGGAGAAGAGAAATCAGATATTGAGGTAAAAACCAACAAGATGATTTTTCCCTTAAAGAAAAAAATTATAAATCATGTATAATAATAGAAAGATAAAAAATTATTGAACAATTAGTGGGAAAATGTATATAACCATTAGACATAGTAAACTAATCCAAAATTATATTCTTATAAGTAAAACCATCCATTGAAAAAAATAGTGTCTCTTGGTGACTATATGTCACCACCATCCAAAACCACCATGATGGTGATATGAACGGAGAGAATACTCCATGCCACATAGTGCTTATAACGTTAAAAATACCCTGGAAAAATGAATATAAACTAACTGAGGATAAATTAGGTAGTATTCAATAAATCTCAATATGATTCCACCATGGAATATATATAAATATTATCTCTATGTAATTGTTAATTCTATCTTAAAAAACAATATAATGTAATTTCAAATGAAAAGATGGAAGATATAATTTGGTTTCCATAATAGAATATCATTATCCTATAAACCAACAACTTGATGATCTTATAAAATATAATAAATAAACTAATAAAATCATCAATGGATGTACCATATGTAAAACATTTGAGGAATAAAACATGAAACCTTACCATCATTTATAAAATAAAGAAGTAGTTGTATTGGGCCTATTTTAAAACATTCTCAAACACATTATCGAAAAATCTACCAAGAATTCCATAAATCTTACTTATATCGAGTCTCGCCACAGTCCATCAAAATCACAAGAATAACACCCTATGGTTCTTGACTCACCATGGTTTTCATATGTTGATTACATGATACACCCATAGATCTCAATGTACTGTGATTTGTACAAATTTTGAAACCCCATTCTTAATATTTTATAAATTAGTTTCACAACACAGAATCATTGCTCTCCTTCTTGAAAATCCATTGTCAAGTTAAAATCATCATTGTTGTATTTCATAAAAAAATAATATTAAAGGAATTACCACTTTAACAACCCCCTTTTCAGGCCACCATTATGAATGACATAAAATATTTCATATTTGATACTAAATGAATCAATTTCAAAAACCAAATCATAAAAATTTAAAAAATATTATGAAACTCTTGTGTTATAACCACTACATAGAGAGAACTTACTCACCAATAAATGAAAACTAGTCTCCTTTGAAAAAGAAGACATAAATTTCAAGAATATGGTTCTCATAAGACTATAACTAAGAGAAACAAAAAATATAATTATAAATTGTAGATCAGGTCGTCATACCCCATATAGCTTTTCATTACATAGATAAGTTTAGATATAAAATGTAGATCTCGATAAAGTAGAATTAAATAAAGAAACACACATGCCTCAGAGTGATCCATCTAGATTGTGGTAGATTCTCCATGATACCAAATAGAGAACCTAATAGAGCATCAAGGATAGGAGGGTTATGTATATAATGAATCTAGTAGGGGACTCGAGTTTTAAATAAATAAAGGGAATCCAGTAATTTTCCATTTTATGTTGTTCTGTTCATGAAACAAGCTTTGTCCACACTATTAATCAAACCATGTTCTAATATATTGACTAAACTGACATTTGAAAACTAAAGTGCCAAATTACCATAGAGTCGCCACATGGTTTGACAAGTCATTCGACAATAATTGGAAAAACCGAAATACTTACATGGTCTGTCTAGAATTCATCATTTTTAGTCATCCTAGGGTAAAAATGTTCTAAATTCCTTGAAAACCAATATATCAATTATTCATGGTCATGGAATGGTTAATCATAACAATTCAAAGATGATGCGGTAGAAATTTTTTCTTAAATGAGCACATTTCAACCATCGACCACTGAAATCATTTACAACCTCCAAATAGATAAAAAAAATTCAAATTTGAAACAATCTATCACCTAGAGGGAATTACATTAATTATGATAATTAATAACCAATAATATATTTTAATATTTTATTAGATAAAATAGGAATTTTTATATTTTTTAATTAATAAATACTAATATTAAATCCCTAGAATAATTAATACTTAATAACAATTACTAACACCTTTAATTTTGACTAAATATAATTTATAATGTAATTTATAATATAAATATTAATAAAAATACATATTATTTTAAATAATATAATAACTAATTGAATCAATTATAAAATTACATGATATTTAATTTATTAATTATTAATATTAACAAAATTAATTTTTGATTATTTTAATTAATTATTATTATAAATGTTTAGATATTTTCTAATAGTTCAAATCATCATTATTTTAATTACGTTATCAATTTTATTTATACTTATTATTAAATAAATTATAGATAATTAATAATTATATTAATTATAATATTAAATATTAATTATATAATTACATTATAATTATATTATTGATTTAATTGTGTAATTTATTTTATTAACTTTTATCAAATATATTTTTTAAAACAAATTATTTAAAACATGTTATTATTTAACTAATTTTAATTTTTTATTATTATTAATTTTTAATATATTATTTAAAACTTATTTCAGTGAATTAAATAAAACTTCCATTTAAAATTTATTATTTATATTAACTTATATATATATATATTTAAACATATCCAAAATTAGAAAATTTAAATGATTTTAAAAATATTAAAAATGGGGGAGGTGTGAACCCAATTCATACCAATTTACAAGGTCATGATTGAAGAGGGAAATAGTTTCACACTTCATGGGTAGTATTTTTCAAAATAGATCCAATGGATATTAATATTACTATTTAAAAAACATTAAAAACTAATATTTCATAAAATAAAAATGATAAATTTTAATAAAACTTTTATTGGACTTAATATTAAGAATTATTATATAGAGGAAAAAGTGAAGGAGGATTTAAAAATAATTTTGGGACACTGTTTCTCGGAATATATAGACGGTTATAAATTATTATGTTTTGATTTCAATTTTACCCTAAATTATATATTTAGATAGAGGTAGTTTTCATTTCACCAAAAACATAAATGAATACACATTATAATTATAAAAACATATATGTCATATTATTTTAAACCCAAAAATTGATTGTAACAATTATATGTGGTAGGTCCTTATGTTCACCACAAGGAAACTGTTGTAAAAGTGGATAATAAATACATATTTTTGACTAATATAAATTCTGGATAATTTAATATCCTTCATTGCACATGTTTCTACATAAATAATGTTTATTATAATTTTATATCCATCAATGGACATTAAAGGGGTAATTTTATATTTTAAAATATTATTACCATGGTCATTGTTGGTGTTTCCCATGAAATTATTTAAGTAGCCCAATTAACTCTATTTAATTATATAATAATAATGAAACCATGTATTGTACTATTTAGAGCTCCCATTATTATTAAATTAATAAATTGACATTTTTTATAGAGTATGAGGGTAATTTTTTTCAATTCATGCCATATTAATTACAAAAAAGAATATTTCAATCGCACCCCTTACAAGAAGAATAATAGTGAAAACTCATTTTGATTACTGATTCAAAAATTAATAAGAATTTAATCATGTTATTCAAAATAGTGATGGATTAAACCCTATGTAAATGTATTAGTGATCAAGAAATTAGCACAAAATAATTGATAAAATTTATATTTTTTCACATGTATATAAATTAAATGATACTCTAATTCCTAATTTGATTTATATTTTAATGTCCCAATGACACTAACTACTTTTGGATCATAGAATTATGATATCTAATACACCATAGCAATTCCTTCCCATTTGACAGATGAAAATGACTAGTAGTGTCGGTTTAATGCGGTATTATGGGTAGACAATACCCCTATATCATAGTGCACAATTAATGTAAAATTACTAAAAAATATATATAAAAATGAATAATTATATTATTCATAATACAAAAATGACCAACATGATACATGAAAAAGAAGTAATGGTCGGAATATCACTTTGATATGTACAACAGACCTCCCACAAGTATAGTTACATATACATTCCAGAAAAAATGAAAATTAATTACTCAAGATTAGTGAATATCGTAGACAAAACTCATACAAAATAAACGTACATATTGGATCCACCATAATTGATCAACCATATGCTTCATTATAATCTCCTCATATAACCATGTGAAGGTCTTCACAAGTACCCACATGTTATGTTGGAATGTGTAGGGTGTGAGTACAAAACTCAGTAAGGAATCATCAATATTGTATTATATTAAATAAATTTTTTTATGATATGTCATGTGATATACTATTCGATAAAATAATATTAAAATAAAAATAAATTAATAAATTTGTCTTTGATCTATTAATACATGATCTCAGTTGATTATAGTTACATAATTATGTTATGGGGTGTCTTAGATCAAATCATGTGATATTGCCAAACATAATACAAAAAAACGTTTAATTGATTTTCTTAGTAAGTCATAATGGACCTCCCCTGCATGAGTTTTCATAACCAGTTTCATAAAACATTGTAATGATATTTTTATTATTCGAGAGAAGCCTAAAATATTCACAAACCTATAGACAAGTTCACCCTAGTATACTACACTATCCATGATTATATATAATGTAGTCCTCAAGAAGATGACATATCCCAAGACCCCATCGTTAGTCCTTTCCTAGGTTAGAAAGTGACAATCCACATTGAAACATAATTCCCTCAACTACATGGTTTTTGATCAATATAAGATATTGAAATTCATGTAATCTATTCACAAATCAATCTCTAATCATAAAATCCCAACCATTATCTTAATCCTCCACTATGGGTGATTCCAATCAAGGGTGTACACCCTAGAGGCATTTAATCCCAATCCTATGGTAGTTTTCAACCAATTTTAAAACTATATATTGATTATACATATCAAACATAAATACAATAATTATAATTCTTGGTCGTATATGTGAAGATAGCTCTAGAAAACACACAACCAGACACCCGAGAGTGTGACATGGCTTGCCAACATCTAAACAAGCTCAAACCATTAATCAATGTTTGAGATAACACTTGTAATTATCCACAACATTTTATATCAACCCTCTGATGTGGTTAAAATGGTCACCAGACACTACAAGGGTTTCCTTTTTCATGGTAATGAGGAGGCACCCCACAAGGGTCCTCGGTCATAGCCACGATCTCGGGTCAATAAATGGTGGTCCAAGATGATACATCAGTCGACCTATTCAAAATGTTGATTCGATTTAATGAATACAAGGTGTAATTAAACAAAAAAATTAGTCATGATATATCTCAAAACCCATATTGGTTTACAAGGTATCTCAATGTATGTTTTCTCAACCAAACCAATCCCATTTTTCAAATGTTTTATCCACATAGGCCTAGTCATGTCATATAGGAAAATTTCACTCATTATTTCCTCATATTGAAAGGATCAAATAGATCATAATCAAAAAGGGAATACTACATCCTACATAATTATTGAAATTTTAGGACAATCCCATTACTGGATTGGAGGTGTCTTAATTCCCGAAACATGTGTTAAAATGTCTCATCAATCCTTACCATGATTTTTCTATATTTTGGCAAGAAACTTGTGTCTCAATAGTTCCAGCATCCCCCATAAACAATCAAGTAAACCCACTAACATATACTAGTTTTGTGTAACCCTTGGTTATTATAAATATCAATAAATTATTCTATATTAAAAAAATTAACTTCATTAACAAGGGTAACCATACATAGTGGAATGTATGATTTTGAAAAGCTACATAAATACACATTATCAATCGGGCTAGCACATGTAACCAACTAACCTTAAATATCATTCCATTTTTATTCCCATTTTGGTGGGAAGTAGGTATCATGCCATATCCTAGCCCATTATGAGTAATCCATGAACTAATGATCTTTTAACTATGACCAAAACACCTAACGCATGAAAAAAATCCATAATCAACAATTTATAATAATAAAAGTATTTAATTAATTATATTGAAGCATGTTATAATTGTAGATATCTCAAATGATATCTATTTAACATTATAATTATGACCAATGATTCCCTGATGAGCCATCTCACATACCCAAACCTTTGATAAACAAATTACCAAAAAACAATGCTAAATAAAATATAAATAAAATTAAAATTAACTAAAAATACATGCAAGAATCAATGTAACAACATTAATAAACCAAAAGGTTGTTCCACTGAATGAATACTTCATCTTAGGACATCCTCTTACAATGCTATGCCGATGACAATTATCATTCTATGATTCCACCATGCACTAGTATAACAAAAATGAAAACCTAAGTGGAAGACAATAAAATAAACTGAAAACATTAGAGAGGATCAATGGGACTATTACAAGAATAAAAACCATAAAACCCTAAAAATTCATCAAAACACACCCATAAACTGAGGGGAGAAGGATGAGAAAACTTGGAAATAACCATCTCTAGTATTCACGTGAGTGGAGAAGAGAATTTTAGGACTTTGACCCCATTAACCGATAACTGGTGTTTTCATTATTATATTATCCTATGATATGTGAAACTTCATCTCTAAGTACTAAATTTTTTAATTAGTATCATAGATATATTAAAAATTACCATATATCATTTGAATATATAAATAAAAACATTTTTCATAAATATCATTATTCTATATAGTATATCCTTTAATATCATTATGAGTAAACATCTAGGAAACCTGGTAAAGAAAATAAAATAAGGGCGAGCTCAAATCATTTCTTTGTGTTAAGTGATGTACATGCTATCACGAATGAATTAGCATAATCAACATTGAAAGGTATATAAATAAGTAAACATTTCCTATAAATAAATTTAATATCACGATAATAAAAGACATAATCAGTATCTAAATGTAAATAAATAAACAAAATTAAAAGTTAAAAAATATTGATATCATGATTAGATAATGAATAATCAATATGGGAAGGTAAATAACTGAACACACATTCCTTTTAATCTATAAACTTAATATGATATCTAGTTAAATCATAACAAATATAATAAAGATTAATAAAAAAATTTATTCCATTAAATCAATAAATTGATAATTAAATGCATCTATAGATAATATAAAAATGAATTTTTCATGGATAATAACAACTGAATTCCCAATAATGTAATTCTTAATTATTTGATGTTATTATCTCAGGAATAATGATACCTTTTTTAGACCATTCTAAATATAGTTTTAAATTGATCAGTTTTTATAAACCATAAACCCATTTCACCTATATTGGCCTTCTGATTCGTTTCAAGAGACTAACGATGCATTAAGGGACTATCTATAACTGGGGACCTCCTATATTTTCCTTTCCAAAACTTTTCTTAAATATGAAATAAATTATTTAATCCATTAACATCACTATGTATCACTAAATATCAATATTTAATTAAAAATATAGGTTATCTTTTTTCCCAGCAATCCAAATAACAATAATAGTAAAATATATTATCAACAATTGATACATAGTTCAAGAAATAAGGTAAAATTAAATTTAAAAAATTGTATATACAAATTTTATATCTTTAAGAAAAAATAACATCAATGATAAAAAATGGAATATCCAATGATTAAGGTAAAGTGAATAATAAAATGGAATTTTAATGACTATACAAGTGAATCAAATAAGTAAATGTAAATTCTGTCAATTGTCAAAATAATCATAAACCATCAAAAGAATTAATAGGGGTGAAATAAATATAATTTTCCATAATGTATTAAATTTAAAATAAGGGGTTCTCGTCACAAATTAATTGAAACATTCTAAAAAGATCTGTGAGATCATTCATGAAGAGGAAAACCTTTTCATTTGGAAGAATTTATTCTAAGACTAAAATTTCATAAAAACAATTTAAAAATATATTTCATTATAAATAACATTAGAAAAGTATAAATGGAATATTTAAAACATTTAATTTTTTTTGAAGGAAGGAAAATATATTCATTTTGTACTCATTAAATAACGATTCTTTTCTAATTTTTGGTAAAATAAAAATAATCCTTTTTTGGGAAATAAAATTATGTTTTTATTCAATTTTATTTCCTAAAAAGATTAATTATGTTAAAATTTTTGTTAATATATAATTTGATAATTTTTAAAAAAAAATATATAATTTTTTTTAAAACATGTATTTAGAAGAAAAATTATTTTTGATTTAATTTAAAAATGATGTCATATTTTATAAAATAGCATTTTTAATCATTTGTTGTATCAAAGAGTTGATAAAATAGTAGTTTTATTGGTACAAATCATGAATAACTATATGAGAATAAACTTATTGGGTTGTATTACCATATGTTCAAATAATTTCCATTAATTCAAATTCAACCATAAACAATCCTAATTAAAATGAGACTGTGAAATAATCCATCACAAAGATCATAATATTCTATTGATAATTAATAAATCAATCAATTATGGGTATCAAATTAAAATACAAATAAAATTAATAGAAATTACACATGATATAATGAAAATTCATTACACACATAGAATTATAACATTAAATACAATGAACTAGTAATAAAAACCATGGAATTGAAATATATTTATGAAATTATTATCAAATTGGTAATTTTGATGTCAAATAAACATTGATAAATTAACATAAATTGAAATATAAAATAGAAATTAGTATGAGGGATTAAATATATTACATGTAATGCATATTTATATACACAATATAATAAAAATTAGCATCAAAACATTATAATTTGCCTCATTGATTGGAAATTGAGATTTAGTCCCTTACCTCATATTTCTTTTGGGTTCAACGAGCCTTAACTTCTTATATAATGGTTATTATATTTTTATTAATACATATAAGTACCATATTGATATTTATAATATTATATATGACCATATTATACAATTTTACAACCTTATAGTTTTCAATATTTATTTATTTTCATTGTTTTGAGTGTTAATTTTCTTTTTTTTTCTCATGCATGTTTTGTCATGAATGTTTTAGTTCTGGAAAATATTAAAAATTTACATCATCTCTAGTGTGATATAAATTTTATAAATATCATCTTTTTTTAGATATATCTTTATAATGAATAGTGAATTTGAACAAGGAAAATGGATCACATAGCTTCATAGAGACGGTAGATCGTACATACACATGAGCGACATCATCATTTCATTTACGAGAAACATGCTGAATAAGTAAGCCATAAATTAACTTTATGATATAAATACCAGGATGTATAAATCACATATATTTATCACATTAACACTTATTACATTTTATATAATTAAATAGTTGAAAAATAAAAACATAACTTCAGGAGGCGGTAGTCTGCTGTACACACGAGCGACGCAATTATATTTTAAATAAAATAGAATTTACGAAGGAATAAGTTATGAGACAATTGAAAATGTTTACTAATATAATAAATTTCATATTAATTTTTTATATCCATTTTTTATCCATCATTGAATGGTTTTGATTGATAATTAATAATATCAGTTCGCGAGGCAGTCTGTCATACACAAGGTCAACATTATCGATATACCATTTTATAGAAGAGGATATGGATATAGATCATTACATTAACATAATTAAATATCAGTATATTGATGAAAATGATTTTATTATATAATCATTTGTTAATAATATTGTAATTAGAGTAAGTAGAATCAATGTAAAAACACTCGTTTTAGAACAACACGTCTCTTTTTGACATATTATTTAGTTGGAACAAAAAAAATAATAGGTTAAATTTTTTATCAGAAAAAGGTTTCTATTATTTTGGGAGGTGATTAAGGATGTTATTTGGGTATTTATTTTCCAATAAAAATGTTTATTTATGTGTTAATTAAAGGGAAACATGGATTTCCTTTTATAAGTGAGGTGGGTGGAAAATTTTTAATATTTGAATAGAAATAGTTGTACCAAATTTTTTCATAGAAAAAAGAATAAAATATAGTAAATCGTCAAAAATAGAATATAGTGGGACCATATATATCCACACAGTGTGTTTTGAAAATTTTTAGAAACATTTTAATCCCTTTTTTGTTTAATGTAATCCAACTGTATTCCCATATTTACATATACTATGGTAAATATATTTTTTATATTATTTACAATTCGTTAGAGAAAATAATTAGTTGAAATTATTAGATAATAATAATAATTATTGTACAAATTTTGGAATAATTTTTTTTAAATTAAACTCATATAATTAGAATAATTTAATTTATAATTTAAACACACCCTTATGATGAGAAATGGGGTTTTCAATGAAAAAATACTCAAATTTGTAAAAACATTTATACAAAAATTCAATTTGAAATTTATTAAAAAAAACAAAAAATGATTAATATATTAATATATTTATAATTTTACAATATTTATTTTTATACCTATCACAAAAAGAATTTAATGTCTTTTGATAATTTAATATAAATGAAAATTCTTAATAAAAACCAGTACATTTCACTATTCGTCGAAAACGTTATCTTTTCAAAAAATTCTCAAAAAATAAATCCAATAAAAAATTTTCATGATTATTTAAAAATTTATGTTTATTATGGGATTTTTTTTCTAAAAGTTAAAAAATAGTTATAAAATAAAAGTGAAAAAGGTGAAAATAATATTATCTTTTGAAAATATAGTTTTTTGGAAATCATTGTTTCTCATTTAAATGAATCTTGTTTAGTTTCTTATATATATATATATCCATTGACTTTATTTGATAATTTTTTATAACATATAATTTTCATAATTTAGAAAGTAGAATTAATATCCACTATTTTAATAACTGGGTTTTAATGACACAATATATTACAGTCCATTTATACTGGAGGTTGCATGATCTAAAAGATATTTAATTGATGAAATTTATTTTCAATAAAATATATCGTAACGTCTTATGTTGTCATGTTTTCATATAATCTCAATGATTCATGTCATTTATTCCATCAAACCAAATATTATTTTGATAATTTATTTGGATGTTAAAGACAAATGAAAGGGGATAAAAAATAAAAAGTGTAAAATTGAAAAATATAAATTTATTGAGATTCTATGAGAAAACCTAGTATGAATATATTGTTTTTTAAACCTAAAATCAATGATTTGGATGAATCACCATCAATTGCATCATGTTAAAGTGACTGGAGACAATGTTTTCTAAACCACGTAGCAACCATTATGGTACATTTTCTACTCCTTTCTATACTTATATTGTTTCATCTTAATCACACATTTTTTCTCAAAAACTAATAAATAGTGTTTTTAAACAATTTGATTCAGAAATATATCTATAATTAACCTCTCGCTTAGGTTGTTATATATTTTCTATCTAAACTGTGTTCCCTTTAAAATTTACCATGATTGGAAACATCCAAAAAACATGAAACATAATCTCAAACATTAAAGACTCACCCAAGAGCCAAATGATCCATCTAAGACTCATTACACAAGTAAAAAACATAAATTTAAGATATTTTATGACTCTTAATTATATTTTGAGTATCAATTCAAAATTCAACCAATTTATTAATGAAAATCCAAAATAAATTTTAAATTTTTTACTCAAAAAGATATGAGATCGTAAAACATCACCTTTTTAGCCCTTTTCATTAAAAATAATAAATTAGTTTCATCATGAATATCATCTTTATGTACCTTTATTTTGTATACCATCTCAAATGAATGTGTTCAATTCCTAAATCCCCAATGATTATCCAATGAACAACCTCTATCTTATAGTGATCAACCTTATAAAACACAATCCAATTTCTATGATCACCATTGACGAAGTTATACAATACCTACCAATGTCTATCTAACCTAAAAAAGGCCCATGTCACCATTTGATACATCACTCAGCCCATAGATCTCCCCAACATATGAATTAGTTTATAAAATCAAATTACAAGCTATGTTTCTTCCTCAGTCAAAATTTCCTATTGAAACATGACTAAAGAATCTTAATAATTTTTCTCATGTTGGTCCCAAAACCTGAACCCTTACACAAACAAAACATTTCTCCTGACTCTTAACTTAGTTTTGAATGTGTGAAACACCATTCCCCCAAGGTCAAATTATGATCGTGTTGTATTTCCCCTAAAATTCCATGGATGAAACATGATAACTCCCATCACTTCATGTATGATGTGATCACTGTAATTGTTGACTCACTACAATCCACCTTTTTCAAATCAATGGCTAGGCCTCCTCTAGATTATATTTTTTGTTGGGAAATATCAGATTAAACTTCTAACACATTCAATACTACTTCCCCCAGTGCTCCTAATATTGGAGACACCCCTTAGTATTATAATAATTTTCATTATAGTCCTCTCCCAAATCCTAGTGTTTTTCTATTGATTATTCCTTAATCAGTTAAACCATAATCTGGTCCTACCAAATGTGATGACATAACCTCGTTCTAACACTCTCTTGGTTTATCATTAGTCATCTCAGGCCTAAAACCATCAGTAAAACTATATTATTATAAATTTTAACCATTAAATTGAATTATAAAAGGAATCCAATAGTAATCAGTTCCTTTTATAATCCATAATCTTTTTCCGACCTTTTAAGAATAGTTTTAATAACCCAACCGAGAAACTTTAGTGACCACCCTTTCCAAATACTCATCCACCATCAGACATATCGACTAGCATCTCCAACATTATCATCCTAGAGTACTAACCCACAACCAAAAAAATTCCAAATTTCCATCTTATGGGAAATGGTTTACAAGGAAAACACTAATTTTAAACTCTTAATGGGGATCATGAACTTCAACCATCAATTGGAACATTTCCTACCTCATGTCGATGCTCAACCTAAAACACTAACACACTCTTAATATATTCAGTTACAACCATTCATGTTAATCCTTCCAATACTTGTTTTTCATATTATCATTTAACTAGACCCATAGTAGAGAAAAAAAATCAATTTTCCATGATCCATCCATGATAATCACTAATAAAAACCTAACAAAAAATTATGTGAGTCTTGATACATTAATACAAGATGACTGTTATCCATTAAATTTCATCTGAACACCCATGAAGATCCATTGGAACATATATTAATTATTTGGTATGTAAGTCATTCCATATTCCATCAAATAACATCATCCCTCACTACATAATTCTTTTCCTCGACAAAACCATATAAACCACATCCACATGATTTGCTTTATCCCATGTTTTTTCCAATCATTATTGTAAACCCTAACTATAACCTTGTTACTAATCACTCAAAAAACAATTTATCATACAGATCAATGAACATTAACACCCCCAAAATCTTGAAATTAACTTGTACCTTTTTCTCACACCCTTAATGACCTACCCAATATTCTCTCACTAAGGAAACAAAAAATATGACAAAAACCCTCCCATCGATCAACCTCAACCAAGAAGCCACTGAATTACTAATGTATGAGTCATAGCTAAGTGTCTCTTTTCCTCCCGCATATACCCACAAATAATTTCACACCAGAAAGTCACTAGAATCAACCACCTATCCCAAATTTCAATCTATTTATTGAGGTCTCATTTCGTAAGATTACATACATCCTCTCATTTCAACATGCAGAATATTCATGCTAGGAATATGATCACATAGTCTCATAAAAGATGAAATCACATCAAACAAGACTGATCACAACTATGTAACCCATCCAATCTAATAATCATATCATTAGATTAAATCATAGAGAATCATGTCCCATTTGTCATCTCTTTTCACATAACAGGACACATCTTAGATGATCTTTATCAAAGATGCCACATAGGTATTACTAATATGTATTGACATTCAATGATATACATTGGAATACCATTTATGTTTGTATATGACACATTAACTAACTGAAAATAGACATGATTAACCAACCTCGTGTCAAACACTTAGGCACTATGGGCCTTCCCTGACCCATAAGGTCACTGGACCTGATTTGCATAGTGATTTAATCAACTTCCTCATCGTCTATGAGCATATCAAAAAAGGCCCAAATGACTTTATAAAAGGGTGAAGTATATATCCATTTTTCCCTGAGTATAATTACACTTTGTACATATATGGGAAACAACCATATATTATATTTTATACACTTTAAACAACTCCGCTTTAGTCATTTGTGATAGAAATCACACTCTTTCAAGAATATATAATTTTATTCCTAATTTCCTAGTATGATGTGTGGGATGCCTCTTACCTCCATAGGAAATGTGATAAAATTATTACACAGCCTCTTTAGAATGGTAAATGAGCCTAAAAACATAAAAAACATAGAATGAATATCATTGATTTGATCATCCCAAAGTGAAAATCATATAAAAATCTAACAACATTATCAAAAACCATCCATCTTATATCCCTGGAAACCTAGAATTCCTATCTGGATAAGTGTTCTTGATTCAGAAACCTGATATCAATCTCATTCTCTAATAAATACCAAAATGTATTTCAAAAAAATGTTAAAAAAATTAAGATAAATGAAAAGAAAGGCTTTGATAAAACTATTTAATGTACCACAAATAGAACCACAATCCCAAACATAGAATAAAGGCTTCAATTGAAAATTAGGCGGGAATCCTCAAACACCAGAGGCAACCACCTAGAAGTAGGGGTCTAAATTTTTAATCTAGGGAGACTATTCCACCTATTTCAAAGTGAACAATAATTACAGAATAACCAAATACCACCCATAAAAATAAATATTCATCTAAAATAGAATTAATAAAAAACCAAAAAAAATACATAAAATCTGGTAAGGGACCAAACATTGATTTCATATTTACAAATGACCTCATACGTGGCTGATTACATATACAAACTTAAATAAATGAAAAGCGAAGAAGTTTGGTCCTGGATTTCTATAAGGAAAAACTAATCCCAAACATAATGAACATATCTACGCCATAACACTTGATTAACCATGGTCCCCAACCCATCCTATACCTCCAACTTAGTGAATGTCTATTCTGGTACCCATATGTAGTTGTGACCCAAAAGGCTTTGAATTGAAAACTCAGTATCGAACCACTGGCGTAGTCACATAATTACTGTAATATTCCATGATATGTGCTTGTGATTTAATACATTATTACAAAATATAATACTAAAAAATTAAAATAAATAAAATGTTCATCGATCCATAGTACCATGGACCTAATTACCCTTACCTACATTGACCATTGTTGTTTTTTCATTGAGTACATTATGTGATCATCATAAATTTAATATAGAAACCCCTATCTTAATTATTTATGAATTATACACCATAGAACTCCCATATGGTGTTTTTAGTTATCAATCATCACAAACGTCCCCTATAAGAGTTCTCTCATACATCCTTGGATCATTAGTATATGAAACCTATACCCATTCCTACAATATATATCAAACTAGCTATGATGCGATATATAGTCGGACCATGACAGATCACACACCTTGAGCCCTGAAAGTATGTCCCCCACCATGCTAGAATCTGATGTCCTGCCAGAAAATACCTCAGCTATAAATCCCTAGGAGCCTGACCATAAATAAAATCTAATACAATGTAATCTCCACCCATATTTATCTCAAATAATGGAATCATACCAGAATAAGATACCTCAACTATTAAATTTTGTAATCTAGGGATTATTCCACATAATAATTTCATCCATACCCTATGGGGGTTCTCCATCCATTCAAAAAAACTGCCTTTGAAATACACCCTATCAATAATAAGTATAAAAATCCTAACAAGGGGTGGCCCTATTCCTCTACACCTTTGAAACAAATTTGCAGGCACACCAGAGCACAACCAAACGTTTCATAACCTAAACATTCTCAAATCATATATTCATGTTTTAGGTTACACATGAGATCCATCATATTCTATTATATCAACCCTCTCACTATGGTAACATGTAGTGAGGTAGGTGTTAGGTTTTCTTCAGTCCCAGTGTAATATAGGAGGCCTTCTTCAGTCCTCAATCATAATCATGGTCTTGAGTTAACAAATAAGGATCCATGATGTCACATTAGTAAACATTGTCAAAATATATCATGACATAACTGAATAAACATGGTTATTTCACATAGTAATCATTCAAGAGATGACATATGTCACATATCAATTTATATGGTTTCCCATGGCCATTCTTCAAACTCAGCCTGATTTTAGACTTACAATGTTCTATACACATAGTCTTAGTGATGTCAGATGGTAGTGGGTCACTTGAACTACCATATTCTTGGAAATATTGAAAATAATGAAGTCTAAAATTGAATTTAATAACATAAATATTCATTTTATAGAAATCTTGATCTGATAGCCAATATAGAGGAGCCTCAAACCCCAAAACATGGGATAAATAGTCTTGTAAAATTCATCGTCACCACTCAAGATGTATTGAGGCCAATCAATGTATCAAATATCTCTGCCTTTGAAATCAGTGCCTAATGAAACTAGAAAGTGAAAAAGGGTTCTCCATGGCTGATATCAAACATTAAATTTAGTTTTAAATTATATTTTAATTGAAAAATAATATTTAGTTAAATAAACATGGGAACCACTTTTAGTTGAATGGATTAGAACCACATGAAAAAATGAAAATAATCTTTAGGGTTAGCATTGGAGACCACATATCTTTAAGGATCATTCCAAATCTATTCACAAGTGGTCAACAATAGATAATAAGGCTCATTCTTTCTTAGATGAACTCTTCAACTAAAAACTGATCTCAGCACCACAACACAATCACCTAACTCAATCCAACAATCAATATGGAATTAATTACAATATTTTTGATTAATAATTAAATTAAATTCCATATAAGCATAATGATTGATAACTCATCGAATCATTATGAAATATCAGAACAATGAAAAAAACACCCTGAGCATCAGCCTCACATATCTTGACCTAAGTTAAGAGAAACCCACAAACCCTATGACAAATCAAATGTAATATTTATTCAATTTTTATAATACCCCAAAAGAAATAATA
Source organism: Viscum album (assembly GCA_963277665.1). Taxonomy (NCBI): domain Eukaryota; kingdom Viridiplantae; phylum Streptophyta; class Magnoliopsida; order Santalales; family Viscaceae; genus Viscum; species Viscum album. Next base: position 1,645,426,961 of record OY728155.1, on the reverse strand, counting down.
TGGAATGACATAACTCAACCCAAAAACAATTCCACTATATCCAAACCCTGTCTATGTACACCCACTAACCACGAAAAAACAAAGTCCTATCATTATTATCTAATCACACTGTGATCTAGTTGAATTAGATCTGAAACCCTAAGGGGGAGTCGTTAATGTAAGACATAAATAAGTTATGGGTGAAGTGGATAATGTGAAGATGAATAAAAAATAAAAATATTGAATAACTCTTCAAAATAAAGCCCAAATATTTGTGGAAAAGTTGAAAACAAATTAGGGATTATACCTCTTCAAATTCATGAGTGTGTGTGGGAAATCGAAGGAGGAGAGAATTAAATGTCCAAAGGGGATATATATATATAAACTATTTATTATACTATTAAAATTATTACATATTATGGTTATGTGATATCCATATATGTAAAAGCAACAATAGTCATTTTTTTGGTGGTCATCTCTGAATTCAGGACCACTACCGACACAAAATAACTTTCCACCGACACTTCTCATCAAACCATGAACTATGGAAAAGGGTGAACTACAGAACAATGTTTCTAATGGGAAATTCTACAGAAATATGTTTTTACACACAATTTTTTAAATTTTATACCAATGATGTAGATAGAACCTAATCATGTCCTTCAACATGCATGGTACGACCACACATTTTCCAAACCACACACCTATTATGTGTGTGGTTCTAAAATTCCCCTTAACCATCTCATTATTTAATCCTAACATCACGTTGTTTTCTAAAAACAGTGAACCTAAACGTTTCATTTCAAATATAGAACAAAAAGTACCCTCCCACTCATGCGTCCACAAGGTTTCTATTAAACCATAGATCCCAAACCCTACAACTTGGCTATAAACCACCAAAATAATAAAATCATAACTCGAAGCTTATAATCCTCCACTATGCCTGAGAACGACCTTCTGATCCTCATTCCATTTTTTGAAATGTGACTTTAATACATTAAAACTCACTAAATTCTATTCCAAACATTGAATAAAAATTTGGCCAATATTATAATTAAATTAAAATTAATCCTAAAAATTATAACTCCTACAAATAAAGTATTTTTATGAAATTATTAAAATTCATTAATATTAATTATGTTGACCTAGAAACGAGTTCAAAGTTGAAATATTAATGATTCATGATTTATGGAAGATGAAATATTTTTACATGTTTTAACCACACATATTATGATATTTTTATCCATTATATTTTGACTAATAATACCTAGATGATATATATTGATAGATGTGTGGATTATTTTATGTTATTTTCATATCCACGACTATATATCATGTTCTTTGAATAAAAATATTGATATATTTTTGAAGAACTCATTTAATTGAAGTGGATCTACAAGGAGATATTTTATCCCAATGATTTCATTATGAAAATGGTGTGGAATATATATGATGGTGATGTGTATTTGGTTTTTTCCCTAGTATAGGTTTCTAAGGACTTAAGATTTAGGAACCATTAAATTAATATTATCATCAATAGGGTTTCCAATAGAAAACACAAGACTAACACAATACCTAAATAAAATGATCCATGAAATATTTAAATTACATAAAGAATATAATCGGTAATAGAGAAATATATAATAATTAACTAAAATAATATAACATTATTTTTTTATTCTAATTAATATTTTAAAATCGATACATTTCTAATTACAATTTAAAGAAGGGTATTATATTTTACCTCAAAAAATTAAATTCATCCTAGTTATAAGTTTATTATAATATTTAATATTTAAATTTTTGAACTAATATGTAAAAATAAAAATTTTGTCAAATTTTGTAAAATAAATATAGTGTTTAAAAATGTAATTTTTTTGATAAAATCATTTATTAATATATATCATTTGTATTAAATTCATATATTTATAATGTAAAACACAAATTTTTATTATAAAATAGTTTTTTAATAATTTTTAATTATTAGATAGCTTGAATTAAGGACAATAGTGAGATTAAATCAACTGAGAGATTCCCATAGTATAATATAACCATTTTAACTTAGTCGTTAGGTAATCAGGAATAAATATAACTAACATATGAAAATTTATTGTGATGTCATTCACTACCAATTATTTATGAAAAGTATAAATCAACTATATATTTTTTTAATATATTGATTGAATAACTACTATTAAATGAAATTAAACATATATATATGTCATAGACATAATAAATTAATTTTTATATTCATCCATTAAATGATTTTGTCATCGGGTTTGAATAACCTCTATTTGATGTATAAAAACAACTATTTTTTAAAAGGGTAGTTTTAATCATTTTATTAAAGATCCTATTTTAAATTAATACATTGAAAAATTGAAAATATTTATAGAAAAAAAATTATATAGGATGTGGGATATAAGAATTTACATGGCATGAATTTTTAATATTTTTCAGATATCTTTCATGTTTTTATGAATAGAAAAAATATACTAAATGTTAATTAAAAACAATCAATTTTAATCAATGTAATATATATGCATAAATTGTCATTTTTAATGGTTTAAAATTAAAAATAAAATATATTTTTATCATTAATTATAATTTATTAATAGATCATTTATTTTACATTGAATTCACATGTAAGAAATTTTTAATTTTTGCAATGTTTTAACATTTAAAACATATTCTCTCCTTCCAACAACTATATTAATTTTAAATTAATTACTACAACTTTGGTGTTTTAAATTTTGAAAAATATATAATTTATTTATAATCATAACATACATTTTATTTTAAACGATTTATTTTTTGGGATTTATGAAAAATATCTTTGCTAATTTTTATTAATATAGTAAAAGGTTAAATTAGGTAACTATGGATAATAATATATTTAAAATGTAACCCTAAAACATGTCTTAGTATAACTAGATGATTTTTAAGAACTAAACATCCTTGGGTAAAAATAGTTTCCTATGGATGCCACATGAATGTTATTAGGACATTTAATTTATTTTATTTAATGAAAAATTAAATATGTCTTTAACAAATTTTAATAATTTTATTAATTTTCATATAATATTATAAAGAAGATAAATTATATTTTATATAATAATTTTTTAAATATTATTTTTATAGTTATCATAAAAATTTATTTTATATTTTTAGGAAATAAATATGTATCTCAAAGACATATAAAATGAAGATGGAAAAAATAATTAATTAACGGGACATCAATAATAAAATTTAATAATAATTATAATAATAATCAAAATATCGAAACACGATAAAAAAATTATTAGGTTAATATATCTCAACCATAAAAATCCAAGATTCTAGTTAGTAAAATTTTTCAGCCTTATAGAAGATATTATGACACTTATATTTTTTTTATCTAAAATGATGTTAAAATTTTGACCTACATAGTTGGATAAGTTTAACATATTGAATGATATATTTTCCTGAAGAAAAATTCTACAAAAAATATTCTAATAAAATCTATGTAATTTATCATCATTTTAAAATACATTTTTAATTTATATTCAAAAAATTATAATTATTAAATAATTTCACACAATTGATATAGTAATAATTTTATTAATATAGAAAAAAGATAAATGTTATTAAAAATATTAAAATAAATATATTTTGGGAAAATTAATTTTTCTAATTAATTTCATTGATTACCATGACCTCTTAGGAATATCATAAATTAGTTGGTCCGAATTTAACAATTTATCTACATATTTTTTAAAAACCAATGAACAGAATAGGGTCCAAATTGAAATTATTGACTATTTATGAAAATAATGTTCTCTTAGATTATTTAAAAATATTAAAACATTTTTTTAAATTTTATAATATTTAATATATATTATAAAATTTCTATGGTGTTTGTTTATTGTATAAATGACATCATAAAAATAAATATAGCATTCATTTAATACTGAAATATTCGTTAACCTAGTTTGTAATTAAATAGAATAACTAAGTGTTAATTAAAATGATGAGGTTTAAAGTGAAAGTAAAACATGTATAAAATTTATTTTTTTGTGAGAATATAATAGTATATCATCTCATAATCTAAATTGTTACATTTTTATGTTTTTTAATCAGTTTTTAATTTATTATAAATTAATATTCATAGAGAATCCAAAAGTGCCCCTCACCAAAATTATAAAATGGAACCTCATCACTCAAATCTTCTCATCACTTTAATCCATCAATCACATCCATACCCGACCCTTTTCCCTAATTAAATGATATATTTACATTATATAGGTTTTGTTAATCTTTAACAACCCATTATAGTGCTCTATGAGGAGATATAGATGAAGCATGTCGAAGAAGAGTTAATGTCCTCTACAGATTCGTTCATAATTATTTCTTATTCTACTTCCATTCCTTGAGTCTATTTATTATAAAGTAATAACTCCAGACTTAATTATATAATAATATTTTATTACGACTATGGGACAAAAATATTCCACATACATTCCATCCTACAAAAAAATTAAATCATCACCCATGTGTATGTACAACTTACCGTCTCTACGTCGTACTGTAATATTTTTTTCACCACCAACTTACATGGATGGGTATACTATTGCCAATAATAATAATATATGATTATTATGACATGATACTTATTCTTAAATACTATACCCCATTCAATTAAATACCATTCAACAATAATGATAATGATTTCTTCGTCTTGCATACATTGGGCTTACCATATCCACAATGTGATGTGATACATTCTACATGACCATAATTGTAGAATGATTATTCAAATGTATAGAATGAAAAAATATTATATATATAATATTAATATAAAATTTTAATTCTATAAATATGAACTATGATGCATAATCAAAACTTATTCAACCAAACATGCATAAGAAAATAAACCGATTAATACACGAATAACAAGTAATAATAAAATGTTATTAAAAATTAGATGATAATATGATCATATATAATATTATAAATATAAATATGATTATAAAATATGTCAATTAAAGTATTTATATCAATATAAATGATTTGTTTATGCATAAAAATGAAATTAGACTAAAAGGGTAAGGGGTAATTTTCCAATCTCATTATTATCTGAGAATGCTTATACATATGTATTTTCTGTGGTATATTCACCATCCACCTACATGTTACCGAAATATGTAATATTATTTCTATTTTTATGAAAAAAACTCAATTCAACATTACCCATTGGTGATTTTTCATTAAACGATACAAAAGGAAACTTTTTTTTATTTGATATGATCTACTTTTTGACTTTTTCAGTAGAAGTATGAAGATGATTTTTTTAACTTATACATTATGAAAATGTTATTAATAACTCATAACTCTTTAATTCCAAAAATCTTATTTTAGAATATTTCATTTTTAATTTAAAAAAATTATTTTCTTTTAAAATTACACCATAATTTTAAAAAATATATAATTTTTTTGGAATAATGGTTATTTTCTTCATGAATTAATATGAAATGTATTACAAAAATTATTTTCCATATATGATTAATTTCTATAAATGTGCTTATTCTTATATAGATATTATAACAATGATTTTATTTTCGTCAGGATGGAATTATGTTTATGAAATCTATTTGTTTTATATATATTATGGTGGAATGATGTTTTAGAAACCCATTTTATTTCTTAGGTTATTCTATGATAAATGATTTATGTTTTCCTAGTACAAGTAATAGTGATTTAATTATGAGATTAGTGGGACATATATCTCCCTCCAATGAATTTGGGTAAAGATTTATATATCATGAGACATACATTAATGGAATTAGAAATGATATCTATTTATTAATACAAGGATTGAATAAGTTGTGATCTTAGTTTAGTAATTTACTTTTATCGCTATAATGGTCATGGTCAAAATCCTTGACTAATATGAAATTATTTTCTATTATTATGTTTATTACTCATAACTTCATGTATTATGTGAGGGATTTCGGTATTACATTAATTTTTTTTTAACTTTCAGTTTTATCACATGTCATGATATCACGATATTTCATATGCAAGGTATGATTTATAAATTTTATGTTATTATATCTTATGATTATGATATGATTGATATCTACCTTGTTTACCCTTACTTAAAATTTGACCTCACCCTTTCTCATGCTTTTATTCCCTTTATCATGAACAAGGGTACTAAGAAAGATATATCCAAAAAGGGGTCTAGTTATGATAAAATAAGTGGGAGACAATAAATATTTCTTATGAAATAGTTGATATGGTCCGTAGTATCAAAAGACACTATAACAATACAGAACTAATGTGATATTGGTATATTTTTTATAGAGTATTATTAAACATTTATGTAATATCAATGTACGATAATTATAGTTCATTATATATATTTTTTATAATATAAAAATAAAAAAACTAAATTCATTTCTGAATAAAAAATGTCATAACTATATTTGTATATTATTTTGGGAATTTTACTAAAATAATTTCCATTTTTATTGGTAAAAAATAATTTTTTTACAAAAAAATATAAAAGTTATGACTACCATTATATAATCTTGTCTAAGGAGACTATAAATCCTTTTTTGATAAAATAAATATATAATGAGTAATAAAATATAATTTTGAATAACATTTTTATTGAAAAAAAAGATCTTCTTTTTATATACAGAAATATTTTTTTCACTTTAACTCTTTTGGGTATTTTTTTAGTTAGATATTTTTAATGTATAATTATGTTTCTTCTTGATTTTAATTCCACATGAATCTTATTTTTTTATAATTAACCAATTTATATGATGAAATTTATATACATTCATTATTTTATCTATCACAAGTATTTTAATCTTGAAATTCACTATTTATAAAAATGGGATTATAGGTGTTACATGTGCTAATGTTAAAAATGATTTTTTACACATACATATTATATCACATAATATTTATTTCATATTTGGAGTCATTAAGTAGAAATTTTTTTATAAATAACATTTAATTTTTTGGAATTAAAATAAAATTACTTATGTAAAAAAAATTACACCGTAAAACAAAAAATGGAAAAAGTCAAAACAATAATAGTAATGGTCCTAAATTCATGTTTATGACATCAGTGGAAATAAATTTTGGGGGTATAATAAAAATTATCTAATATAGAAATAAAATATATAATGTTTTTAGCCACATTAAATGTTTAACAGGTTCACTATATATATTAAGTGCGTATTATTTAAAAATATGATTTTCACCAATTGAAATATTTTTCACCACTTTAAGGCCACCATAAGAATTAAGTCTCCCCTTTTAAATATTCTATTTCCCCATCCTCAAAAACCATCTTCCTTATCATTTATCCTCTTGTTACAATAGATTGTACAACGTCCACCATTCTCAAGGATTCTTCTAAGAGGAAACCTGTGTACTCATCATGATTAATTTTTATTTATATAATAATTCATTTTCATCATTATTTGTCAAATATAATTTTATAATTCCTATTTAATTACACAATTATTTATTTTATTTTAAATTTTATTTTTCAATTTTAATAACTAGTAACCGCCTTTCCAATTATCAATTAAGATTTAAAAAACTTCATTTCATTCATTTTGCAGATTAACACCTTCACAATGTTACATATCTAATATTTATTATTGTTTTATTAATCATTAAACTCTCATGAAATATGATTCAACCCTATAATTATTTTTAATTAATATAATTATTCTTCAATAATAATTATAATTCTCTAAAATAACCCACTTTTGTAATCACAATCCTCAATTAATTAGGGTATATTAATTTTTAGTTCGGTTTAACAACCTACCTAAAAATTATATAAAACAATATCCCAGAAAAATTAGAGAACATAATTAATGATAATATATAATATAAATAAGTAAATATTTATTTTCATTAGGTTCATGAATGGTAACATTAATATTAAACGTAATAATTAAGATACCACTATTCATTCGTTAAAATTATATAAAACATAGTCATAACTGATTTCATATTTAATAATCATAACAAAAAATGAAATTAAATAAAAATTTGACATTATGAATAATTTAAAAAACAATTTCAGTACCATGAATGATTCTGTAGTGATGAACATTGGGAGAGGAAATAATAACAACACATCTATTATAGAACTAGTGGAAAATAATCCAGACTACTCTCACCTAATGTAGAAAATGGATAATGATAAAAAATTATACATCAAGGGAATAATTATTAAATTGTAATATTTTTTAATTAATAAATACTAATATGAAATCCCGAGAATAATTAATACTTAATAATTATTGCTAAAATAGTTAATTGTTAGTAAATATAATTTATAATGTAATTTATAATCTAAATTTTATTACAAATGTCACGATCCGTCCCCCAGGGCCTGTGTCGTAACTACCCCAAGACAGCCTTCCATAGGCCAGGGGATGGAAACTAGCACCAAAGGCGTAAATCCCTATAACTGGGAATGTATTTCCTTCATAATACGTAAAATCACACAACCAGAGAACAAGCGGAAGTAATCACTAAGTAAAGTAGTATAAAAAGTGTGCTGAAAGTACAAAGGGGCCCGAAATACTAGCCAAACTTAAAGGTACTGCTACAACTGAACGAAAAGAACAACTGAAAAGACAACAGCTAAATGGGGAAGTAGCTCCTAGATCATCATCCATGTTCCTACCTGACGGGTAGGTACAGATGTCCTCCTCAGCACTATGTGTCTATCGGTCCGCTCCATGTGCCATCACGCCGAGTGTCCACCTCCGGGTACAGTCCAGTCCTCGAACACTCTACCTCAGACAGTGTTTTCCGTCTTCTGCATCCAACACAACGAGGTGCGGGCATAGCCCCATGTAGGGGAGAGTATAACGATACTCAATAGGGACCCCGAGACCCTCAAGTTCTCACCAAATCCGCCAAGGCTAAACCATAAAAAAGATCTCAACAGATAACCTTTAATTAGTTATATTCCCACACATATACCTAAGTTATCAAATAACCCATCTCAGTCATGAGGAAAACACAAAGGTCATTGACTCAGCTCAAACCCGGATTGTTATTCAGGATTTCGATACCAGGGCTGCTGGAAAACTCCTCCTCTATCAAGTATAGGGGGCCTGTCGCTACAACCAAGTGCTTCCCACTAACCTTGGCCTGCTGAATTACTCCACCTGTCGAGTACTGTGGGCCTACTGCTACAACCAAGCGCTTCCCACCATGGGTCTGCCGCTACAACCAAGCACACCCTCACATATCCTAAAAGAGTAATCCTTCTGTCGAGAAATCGTCAAGTCTCAGCCAGCTACTAGGTCTCTACAATCTACTCGTTCATCATCGGCAGGGTCCTCTCCACGATCTACTGGTCGATAAATCCATGTGTCACGAAATCTCACGTGGAAGTATCTCAAATGACCTCCCCATCATAGGGGTCACAACACAATAGATGGAGCGTCTATCGGACGCCCAGTCTATGAGTTATTAACATTTCTGTTTCAGGGACCCGTTTGGATTTCAGGTATAATTCAACCCGGCAATGCTCAAAACACATACGAATCCCATGTAAAGTATTCCAAAAGAACAACCTCATAAAGATGAATCTAACATAGTCAACGACACTTCAATCAGAATTCTGATCCTTACGTTATAAGCATTTTCGCTCCGAGGGCCCGTTTGGTTTTGGTTTCGAACCAACCTGGCCATTTTTCCTAAGCCGTCCAAAACTCATTCAGAGTATAGTAAAAGGATCGCCTCTTTGAGAGTCTCCCATTTCCGCAGATGGTTCGTTGATCGGACGCACAGTCGTGAAGATATTCACATTTAAGCATACAGGCCCGACACCTTAGGCCTGTTGGGCTGGCGGGTCAGTCGGACCCGTTTCGGCGGGTCCAACCGGGCATGGGGTGTTGGCCTGGCCTAAAGAAATGAGACACGTCCTGGTGGAAGCCGTGGCCCACCCCAAGAGGGCGCGGCCGGGCCCAGCCCATCCTGGCCGGCTGGACGCGCGGTCCGAGGGGACGCCCCCCCCCCCCCCCCCTCAGCTGTCTGAACCGGTGGCGCCAAGCAGTATCACCCTACGATCTAGCCAGCCAAAGCCGGCCAGCATCGCTGTGCGAGTGGACCGCGGTTCCTCAAGCACGACACCCTCCTGGGCCGCCGGTTCATCCCAGCACAGTAGGCCTCTTGCTGGCTGGTTCGCCATCGAGCGGTCCTTATATGCGGGTCGTGTTTCTTCCTTAGTGGGTGCCATGATGGCGTCATGACTTCTTCAACCCGGTCGGCTGCCTGCCGACCGGTTCACTCACCGAAGCGGCCCATGGAGTGCAGGCTGCTGTTCTCCATAGCACGACGACAAAGGGGCGCTATTGTTCCATCCTTCGGCTCGGCCGGTTACAGCCGGCCGGTTCTGCCCCGGTCGAGCTGCCTTCGGTTGCGAGCTTCGGTTCCTTTTCACATGGCCTCCACATTCATTCATCACCACTACCTCCCATTTTCACATCCATTACGTACAAAAATAAGATCCAACAGAGGGTCGATGGGCCGTGTTCGTTGGGCACGCGCCCTCCACATTAGGTGGTAGCAATTTTCAAAAGAGAATCCAATTCTTACAATGAGAATAAGAACAATTTTAATCAATTAAAATTGAACAATAACCCCCTACCTCGATAATTGACGTCGCACGTCAGGCGTCACAGAAGACGATGTCGTGAGGAAACGATTCGGAGGAGACATCAGAGAGCGTCTGAGGAGGATACGACGTCTCCTCACATGTCACAGAGAAGTGAATGGATGACATGTCGTCGTTCTTTGTGGAACCGACGTTCTTCGTCGAAGAATTCATCGTTCTTTGTCGGAGGGTCAGTGTTCTTCCCCAAAAACTCAACAGATCTCCCCAACTCTTCTTCACACAATGAAAGCCACCCAAATACAAAATAATTTTCTACACTATTATTTTATTTAACACAATCCATTTAAAATTAAAACATTAAAACCACCTCATTAATCAAATGCATTGGCAATTAATTAAAGAGAGGGAAAGGAGGTGGAAGATCTCATAAATTTTGGGAGAGTTTTCAACATTAAACAAGGGGGTTTAATGGGGGGGTTGAAGGGATTTATTTGGGGAGTTTAATGAGGGTTATGGGAGATGAAAGGATGGGGCTCATGTGGTCCCCACATCTCATATATCCACAAATGGGAAGTTGGTTGGTTGTGGTCCCACCAACAACATCCCATGGGAGGGTTTAAATTCCAAAGTTATAAAATAAAATTGTTCTAACAATTTTATTTTTTTAAAACTAATTCCCCAAATAATAATTCTCAACCCGCTTAAAATGCAACTACGGTAAAAGTCCCCTCAAACAATTATCGGCGCCGCGAGTTCATCGGTGCCCTTAGATATCAATTCCGAGCCCCAGTTCAAAAGATAGAAAAACCCACCGGTTCATTTATTGAAAGTACCTGAGCTAAACTTCAGAAATTGATTCCAGGCACACCGGGCATTGGAATCAAGTGTCTTCAGAAGCCACAGACTTGTAAAATTAGAAAGTATTTATGAAAAAAAATTCCTCGAAGTTTCTGGGTCTTTATAGTGATCCCATATTCTTGGCTTTACGTCCCCGTAATGAAAAAACATAAACTTGGGAAACAAATGAGGTTATTGTGCACGCATCTGAGCCTCTCTCTCCCATGTGATCTCATAAAGGTTCACATGCTTCCAACAAATGCGCAACAGAGGAATAAATGGGCCATGTAGTATCCACCCCTGTTGATCAATGATATTCATCGGGACCTCCATGAATGTATCACCATCATTGATGTCCAGCTCCCCATGATCAATGATTTGCGTCAGGTCGTGCATGTATCGTCTCAACTGAGATACGTGGAAGACATCATGCACATGTGGCAACTGAGGTGGAAGGGCCAGGCGATAAGCCACCTCGCCTACCCATCTGAGGACCTGGAAACGTCCAATGAAGCGTGAAGACAACTTTCCACCCGACCAAATATCTATAGACCTCGTCGAGGTGAGATCCTTAAGAAAACGTAGTTTCCATACTCGAACTCCAGAGGTCTTTGTCTCCTATGAACATAATATTTCATCCTGGTCTGTGCAGTCTTCATCCGCTCATGGATGATCTGCACCTTCTTCGGTAGCCTCAAGATGAGAGCATTGGTCAACCTCTGCCTCAGCTCTTGAAAATCTATGCAAGCATCTCTCTAACCACGCGAAGGCTTTTCCCCTTCTTCGTCAATGCTAAAAGCAGTGCAGTAACTCTTGAGAAGTCTGGCTCAAATCTATGTCCGGCCGACTCATGAGTGATCGACTGCACCCACTTATACATGATTCCATCCGGTGCTACTGGGGGTTTCCTTTTCACCGACCAAGGAAAACCCATCCCAACATTGTAGGTAAACAACAACTTTTTTTCCTAATACAGTCAATCTGTGTATGAACTATAGTTTCCCAGTCAATACCCAAACTAACGTTGTAAGGCCTCAACGATGCCACCTAGAGATTCGAATCGAAACTCTCACCTCAAGTGTAATATCACAGCCTTGGCATAAGTGTTATCATCGAGTCTCCTCCCAAAGGTATCTCCAGAAGTGAGGATCAAGTCAACGGTTTTAACAGGAAACCCTAGGACTGGGAGAAGATTCGTGGAAGGAAGGAATGATTGGTACCTATGTTTGTTGATACAGTATTTTGTAGTTGACACAGACCGTGCCTCGAATCATTCCTAGATCCCTTGGGACACACCTCTTGACCGTATGCAACTATTATCTTCCCCTACCCTCTATCTCGCTGAGCCTAGAAGGGACAATAAAGGAGGATGGTTGTAACATGTCGAAATGTACACCACCACATGATGCTCTCCTAGATCTTCTTCCACGTCTGCTACTCTGCAGATTCATCTATCCTTATCACTTCCTCTACATGAAAAATTTTACATGCCAAAGTCTCTGAGACTAGTTCCTATTCCCTACCTTCCCAATGCTAAATTTATCTGGCTGTATCCATTCATCCAAATAACAATAAACCACAATGGTTCTCTCTAGCACCCAAGAATAAGTATCTTTGCATAGAGGAAAAGAGTTGGATAAGATTTCCTTTAAACACACCTCAGTCTGATGTCCGAGCTATAAAGCACTAATCGCATTATAGTCATCAACTACTAGGAATGATCGGTACACGTTGATGAATACTCAACAGCCAACATGACATCCTGCCGAAGCTTTATAAGCTCTAAAAAACTCTTAGCCACCTCCTCAAGCCAGTCCTCAGCTGCATGTGAGTCGAGCTCACCTCAGAACCTGAGGTGTATCTGTTGCTAAAACACCTGTAATGCACTAAGCCTACAGGTCCCATCTATCGGTACTACCGGTTAGAACTGCTGACCAACATGTATTGATATAGCTGGCCCACTACCCGAAGGTACTATCCCAGGCATCAGTCCACGTACTGAAGCCAAATAACTATGCGGACCAACCTCATGGTTACTCACTGAAAAACACATGTAGCTAAGATCACCATCTGCTCTACTAGTGTCTAAAATAGATGTAGAACTCTTGAAATCACCTCCAGTAAGTCCATTGCTGCCTGGAAATTTGCCTCGCCTCGTAACCTTGAAGGCCTCGGCTGCTCGAACTCATGCAATGTGCTCTACCGGCATGCACCATCCGCCAGTGTGGCTAGTGGCATCTTCTGCCCCGTGGGTGGAGGTGTTTCTAGAACACCACACGAAGGTGCCAACATAGTAAGAGGTCCCGACACCAGAGCCTCATCACTCGGTGGGCTGTCATCGAGTTCTCTATCAGAACTCCAACGGAATGTGTACATGGAGGTATCCTGAACATATGTGACACTGTCAAACGATTTAAACCTGGTGAGTTGACCTGGTATAGAAGACTTAATGAAAACATTTGAAAACAGACATGAAATAAATGGTTTCATGCACATAGCCAGAAATCAGAAGTTAGGGTCCTCATGTATGGATACGTCAGCCGCCGCACCAACACTGGACTCCCTAAACTGAGAACCACACTCAGTACCCATAACAATATTTTTTCACAGAAAGAAAAGTCATAGTTATGAGTTTTATGGTAGAACCAACTCCTCTGATACCAATTTGTCACGACACGTCCCTCGGGGCTCTTGTGTAACTACCCCAATCCCGCCTTCCATAGGCCAGGGGATGGCGAGAAGCACTAAAGGCGTAAATCCCTATAACTGGGAAGGCATTGCCTTTATTATAAGTAAACTCACACTAACAGAGAAAAAGAGGAAGATATCATTATCTAAAGCATTATATCAAGTGTGATGAAAGTACAAAGGGGCCTCAAATACAAGCCCAATATAAAGTACCGCTACAACTGAAAGAAAAGTTCAACTGAAAAGACAACAGCTGAATGGTGAAGCATCTCTTGGATCGTCCTCTAGGTTCCTACCTAAAGGGTAGGTACAAATGTCCTCCTCAGCACTCCGTGTCTATCGGTCCGCTCTGTGTGCCATCATCCCATGTGTCCACCTCCGGGTACCGTCTAGTCCTCATACACTCTACCTCGGTCAGCACTGTCCATCGTCTACATCCAACACAACGAGATGCGGGCATAGCCCGTGCAAGGGTGAGTATAAAGATACTCAGTAGGGACCCTGAGACCCTCAAGGTCTCACCAAATCCAACAAGGATAAACCACAAAGAAAGATCTCAACAGATAAACTATACATAGGTATATTCCCATACATATACCTAAGTTATCATGTAACCCATCTCAATCATGAGGAAACCACAAATGCCATTGACTCAGCTCAAACCAGGATTGTTATTCATGATGTAGAAACCAAGACTGCTGTAGAACTCCTCCTATGCCGAGTACAGTGGGCCTGCCGCTACAAAAAAGCACTTCCCATTAACCTTGGACTGCTTAAGTACTCCGCCTGTCGAAAACTATGGTCCCACTGCTACAACCAAGAACTTCCAACCATGGGTATGCTACTACAACCAAGCACACCCCCTCACAGCATAGAGAGGTACTCCTTCTATCACGTACCGTGGGACTGCCTCTACAACCAAGAGCTCATCCGCTATGGGTCTTCTTCTACAACCAAGAGCACTCCACTAGGCCATCTGAATCACTCAGAGTCGATCGATCAGCTCTCGTTAAGTCTCAGCCAGCTACTAGGTCTCTGCAATCTGCTCGCTCATCACCGGGAGGGTCCGCTCAACGAGCTACTGGTCGATACTTCCATGTTTCATGAAATCTCTCATGGAAGTATCTTAGAGTAATTCCTCGTCATAGGGGTCTCAATGCAATAGACGATGCTTCAATCAGATGCCCGATTTGTGAGTTATTAGCATTTCTGTTCCAGGGGCCCAGTTGGATTTTGGGTACAATTCAACCTGGCAATGCTCAAGCAGCATCCGAATCCTGTGTAAAGTATGCCAAAAGAACTGTCACATCAACCAGAATCTAATATAGTCGATGGTACGTCAATAAGACGTCCAGCCCTAATGTTATAAATGTTTCCGCTATGAGGGCCCGGTTGGTTTTGGTTTCGAACCAACCCGGCCGTTTTTTCAAAGCTGTCCAAAACTCATATAGAGTATCACAAAAGGGCGGCCTCATCACGAGGGTCCCAACACCATAGACGGTTCATCGATTGGATGCACGGTCGTGAAGATATTCACATATAAGCATATGGGCCCGGCCCCTTAGGCCCAGTGGGATGGCGGGTCGGTCCGACCTGGTTCAGCGGGTCCAACCCTGCATGGGGTGTCAGCCCGGCCTAATGAAATGAGACCTGACCCGGTGGGAGGTGAGGCCCGGCCTGAAGGTAGGTTCGGCCTAGCCCAGTTGTGTGTGGCCCGGCCCAAGAGGGCACGACCCAACTCAAGAGGGCGCGGCCTGGCCAGCCGCGGCTCAGCCGGCTGGCCGAGTTGTCTGAGGGGACCCCCCCCCGGCTATCCGAACTGGCAGCGCTATGCGTCGCCGACCTCTTATCTGGCCGACCGAAGCCGTCCGGCTTCGCTGTGCAAGCAGCCCGCTTGGGCAGGCCGCGGTTCCTGAAGCGTGACGCCCTCCTTGCACCGAAGTTTCTTCCTAGTCTGACCGGCCGGTTCGACCACCGACCGGCCCGCAAAACCGGGCCGCGTTTCTTCCTCAGCGCGGCGCAATGAAGGCGCTGCAGCTTCTTCAACCTGGTCGGCCGCCTACCGGCCGGTTTTCCCACCAATGCGGCCCGCGGATTATGGGCCATGGTTCTCCGCAGCGCGGCACCAAAGTGGCACCGTGATTCCTTCCTTTGACCTGGCTGGTTACAGCCGTTCGGTTCTTCCCCAGTCGAGCGGCCCATGGTTACGGGCCTCGGTTCCTTTGCACATGGTCATCGCACGGTCGCCGCTTCCATTCATCGCCACCGCCTCCCGTTGCCACTTCCATTGCATACAAAAATAAGATGCAACTGAGGGACAACGGGCCGTGTTCGTTCGGCCCGCACCCTCCGCGTTATTCGGAAGAAATTGACCAAAGACAATCCAATTCTTACAACGAGAACAAGAAAAATTTTAATACATTAAAATTGAACATAAAACCCCTACCTCGATAATTGACAACGCACGTCGATCATCACGGATGAAGGCATCGTGAGGAAGGCAATCATAGGCGACATCGGAGTGTGTCTGAGGAGGAAGCTGTGTCTCCTCACCTGTTGCGGAGAAGAGAATGGATGGTGTGTCATCGTGCATCATGGAACCGGCGTTCTTCGTCGAAGAATTCGTCGTTTTTCGTCGGAGGGTCGGTGTTCTTCCCCAAAAACTCAAGAGCTCTCCCCAACACTTCGTCACACAATGAAAGCCTCCCCAAAATAAAATTATAAGCTACGCTATTATTTTAGTTAACACAAGAAATTTATAATTCAATCATTCAAACCACTTCATTAATTAAATGCGCTGGAAATTAATTAATGATAGGGAGAGGAGGTGGAAGATCTCATAAATGTTGGGAGAGTTGTCAACATTAAACAATGGTGGTTAATGGGGGGGGGGGGTTAATGGAGTTATTTGTGGAGTTTGATGAGGGTTATGGTAGATGAAAGGTTGAGGCTCGTGTGGGCCCCACATCTCATATATCCACACATGGGAAGTTGGGTGGTTGTGGGCCCACCAACAACTTCCCGTGGGAGGGTTTAACATCCAGAGTTATATAATAAAATTGTTCTAACAATTTTATTTATATTAAACTAATTTCCCGAATAATAATTCTCAACCAGCTTAAAACGCAACTACGTTAAAAGTCACCTTAAGAAATTACTGGTGGTGCGAGTTCATCAGTTCCCTCGGATTTAAATTCGGAGCACCGGTTCAAAAGATAGAAAACCCATCTAATTTGTTTACTAAACATACCTGAACTAAGCATCGGAAATTGATTCCGGGCACATGGGGCCTCGACATCAAGTGACGTCAGAAACCACAGACTCGTAAAATTCCCAGGTATTTATGAAAAAAATTTCCTTCAATTTTCCGAGCCTTTACATAATATATTAATTATATCAAATAATATAATAAATAATTGAAACAATTAGAAAAATACAAGATATTTAATTTATTAATTTTTAATATTAGCAAAATATTTTTTGGGTTATTTTAATTAATTATTATTATAATTAATTAGATAATTTTTAAAAGATTAAATCCTCATTTTTTTTATTACATTATCAATTTTATCTATACTTATTATTAAATAAATTATATATAATTAATAATTATATTAACTATATTATTAAATATTAATTATATAATTAAATTATAATTATATTAGTGATTTAATTGTTGTAATTTCTTCGATTACCTTTTATCAAATATATTATTTAATAATAATATTTTAAAAAATTATAATATTTTTCTATTTATAATTTTTTATTGTTATTAATTATTTATATATTATTTAATAATTATTTCCGTTAATTAATTAAATTTACCATTTACAATTTATTATTTATATTAACATATATATATATATATTTATATTTATATTTATATTTATATGTATTTGTATTTAAACATAATAAAAAATTGAAAATTGAAATGATTATAAAAACATTAAAAATGGAGGAGTTGTGAACCCAATTTATACCAATTTACTAGGTCATGATTGAAGAGGGAAATAGTTTCACACTTCTTGGGTCGTATTTTTTAAAATAGATCTAATGGAAATTGATTTCACTATGTAAATAAACATTAAATACTAATATTAATAAAAATAAAGATGGTGAATTTTAATAAAGAATTTATTGGACTTAATATTGAGAAATAATTATATAGAAGAAAATGTGAAGAAGGATTTCAGAATAATTTTGGGACACTATGTTTCTTGGAATATATAGAGGGTTATAAATTATTATTTTTTATTTTCAATTTTAAAACGATTTGTATATTTTGACATAGGGGGTTGGAATTTAACCAAAAACAAAAATGAAAACACATTATAATTATAAAAACATATATATTATATTAATTTTAACCCAATATGTTATTTTAAAAATGATATGTGGTAGGTCCCTATGTTCACAACATGGAAACAGATGTTAAGGTGGACAATAAATACACATTTTTAACTAATATCAATTCTAGATAATTGAATTTATTTCATTGAACATGTTCCTACATAAATAATGATTATTATGATTTTATGTCCATCAATTGACATTAAAGGTATACTTTTATATTTTAAAATATTATTACCATGATCATTGTTGTTGTTTCCCGTGAAATTTTCTAAGTAACCCTATTTACTCTTTTGGATTATTTAATAACAGTGAAACCATTTCTTGTGATATTTTGAGATCACATGATTATAAAATTGATAAATTAAAAATTTGGCTAGAGTATGACTGTAATTGTTTTCTATTCATGGCATTTTTATTATAGAAAATAATATTTCAATTGTACCCGAGGCAAGATGAATAATCTTGAAAACTCATTTTGATTATTGATTCAACAAGACATGAGAATTTAATAAAGCTATTCAAAATATTGAGAGATGAAACCATATTTAAAAGTATTAGAGATCAAGAAATTACCACCCAATAATTGATAAAATTGTTATGTTTTGACATGTATATTAATTAAATGATACTCTAATTCCTAATTTAATTTATATTTTAATGTCCCAATGACTGTAACTACTTTTTCGAACCTATAATGATGATATCCACTACACCATAGCCATTCCTTCTCGTATGATAGAAGAAAATGACTAGTACTGTGGGTTTGAAGTGGTATTATGGGTAGACTATACCCTTATATCATAGTTCATAGTAAATTAAAAATTAAAAAAACAAATATATAACGTTGAATAATTATATTATTCATAATAAAAAATGACCAACAGGATACACAAAAAATATGTAATTGCCTGAATATCTTTTTGATACATACAGGGAACCTCCCACAAGTCTAGTTACATATACATGCCAAAATAAATGAAAACTAATGATTCAATATAAATGAAATATCTTAGAAAAAACTCATACAAAATACATGTACATATTGGATCCACCCCAATTGATCAACCTCATGCCTCATTCTAATCTCTTTCTATAACTATGTGAATGTCTTCACAAGTACCAACATGTTATACTGGCTTGTGTAGGGTGTGAGTATAAAACTCAGTAGGGAACCATCAACAATTTATTATATTAAATAATAAATTTTATTATATGTCATGTAATATACTATTCTATAAATTAATATTAAAATAAAAATAAATTAATTAAATTTTATTTGTTCTATTGATACATGATCTTAGTTGATTATAGCAATATTATTACGTTTTGGGGTTTCCTTGAGCATATCATGTGATATTTTCCAACTATAATACAGAAAACAATTTTTATTACATTTTCTTAATAAGTCATCATGGACCTCCCCTATGTGATTTTTCTTTATCAGTTTCACAATCCTTTCTAATGATATTTTTATTATCTGACATAAGCATAAAATATTCACAATCCCATATACAAGTTCACCCTAGTATACACCAGTATCCATGCCTATATATATAGTAGGCCTCTAGAAGAGGATATCTCCCAAGCCCCCACTGTTAGGCCATTCATAGGTTTGAAAGTGACAATCCACATTGAAACATAATTCTATCAAATACATGGTTGTTGAACAATATAAGATATTTAAATTCATGCAATCTATTCCCATTCATTCACTAATCATAATATCCCAACCTCTATCTCAATCCTCCACTATGGGTGATTCCCATCAAGGGTGTACACCCTATAGGAATTTAATTCCAATACAATGGGAGTTTTAAACCAATTAAAAAAAACTATATATTGATTATACATATCAAAAATAAATATAATAATCATAATCCTTGGTAGTATATATGATGATTCTTCCAGGAAACACACAAACAGACTCCCTAGAGTGCGAGGTGGCTTTTCAAAACCTAAACAAGATCAATCCTTTAATCAATGTTTGACATGAGACTTATAACTATCCATACCTTGTTATATCAACCCTCTCATGGGGGTAACATGGAGGAGGGAGAATACAAGGGTTTCCTTAGTCATGATAATGAAGAGGCACCCCACATGGGTCCTCAGTAATAGACATGGTCTCAGACCAATAAATGAGGCTCCAAGATAATACATCAGTTGACCTATTCAAAATGCTGATTTGAATTAATGAACACAATGGGTAATTCCACATAAATATTAGTCTTGTGATATCCCACAACCCATCCTAGTTCATACGGTATCCCTAGGTTAGATTTCTCACCTAAACCAGTCTCATTTTTCATAATTTTATTCCACAGGGGCCTATTCATGTCATATAAGAAAATTTCACTCATTTTTTCCTCATATTGAAAAGATCAAATAGATCATAGTAAAAATGGAATCCTACATCCTACATAATTATGGAAATTTTTGGACAATCCCATCACTAGATTGGAGGTGTCTTAATTCCCCAAACATGGGTTTAAATGTCTCATCAGACCTTACCACGTGTCTTCGCTGTTTTGGAGGAAAACTTGTGTCTCAATAGTTCCAGGATCCCCCATCAGCAATCGAGACAACCCAATAACGTATATGGGTTTTGTGTAACCCTTGGTTATTATTCATTTCATTAAATTATTCTATATTATAAAAAATTAATTACATTAATAAGGGTAAGCATACATAGTGGAATGCATGATTTTCACAAGCAACATTAATATACACTATCCATATAGCTAGCACATGTGACCAACTAACCATAAAGATAATTCCATTTTTATTCCCATTGGGGTGTGTAGTAGCTAGAGTGCCATATCCTAGCCCCTTAAGATTCGTCTAGGAAAAAATGAGCTCTTCTCTATGACCAAAACACCGAACACATGAAAAAAAATCCACAATCAACAATTTATAATATTTAAAGTATTTTATTAATTAAATTGAAGCATTTAATAATGGTAGATATCTAAAATGGAAACTATTTCACATTATAAGTATGACCATTTATTCCCTAATTAACCATTTCACATACCCAATCTTGTGAGGAAGAAATTACCAAAAACCAATGCAAAATAAAATAGAATTAAAATTAACATTTAAATAAAACTATTTGGAAAAAGCATTGTAACAATATTACTAAACAAAAATGGTGTTCCGCTGAATGAATACATCATATTAGGACATCCTCTAACAAATATATTCTATAGAACATTATCATTAGATGATTCCACCATGCTATAGGATTACATAACTGAAACCCTAAGTAAAAGACATTAAAATAAAATGAAAACAATAGAGAGTATCATTGGGACAATTACTAGAATAAAAAACCAAAAAAATCATAAAAAATCTTTAAAACTCACCCATAAACTCTTGGGAGAAAGATGAGAGAACTTATAAATGACCATATCTAGTGTGCGTGTGAGAGGAGAATAAAATGTGAGGAACTTGACCCCAGTAAACGATAACTGGTTTCTGCTTTATTACATTAGCCTAAGATATATTGAACATCATCTCTAAGGAATAAATTTTTTAATTGGTAACATAGATATATTCAAAATTATCATATTACATTTGAATATGTAAATTAGAATATTTTTTAGGAATATCATTATTATGTATAGTATATCCTTTAATTTTATTATGATTACACATCATAGATTCTTGGTAATGGGAATAAAATAAGGGCGAGCTCAAATGATTAGTTATCATTAAGTGTTGTAGATGTTATCACGAATGTATTAGCATAATAAAAATTGAAATTTAATTAAATAAACAAACATTTCACTTAAATAAATTTAATATCATGATAATAAAATATATAATCAGTATCTATATTTAAATAAATAAACAAAAATAAAAGTTAAAAAATATTGATATCATGATTATATAATGAATAATCAATATGAGAAGGTAAATAAATGAAAACACGTTCCTTATAATATATAAACTAAATATGATAACTAGTTAAGGCATAATCAATATAAGAATGGTTAATAACAAAAACATTATTACATTTAATCAATAAATTAAGATTTAAATGCATCTATAGATAATATAATTGTGAATTTCTCATGGATAATAACAACTGAATTCCCAATAATGGAATTATTAAATATCTGATTTTATTATCTCATTTAAAGACCCGTAAAATTCAAAGAAATTTTTTTCTTAATTTTCCTTGGAATTTTACATGAACGCAGTTTCTGAAGGAACCTGATTCCGAGGCCCGGTGTGCCCGGAATCATTTTCATAAGTTTGGCTCGGGTACGTTCAGTGAACGGACGAGCGGGTTTTTCTAACTTTTGAACCAGTGCCCGGAATCGAATTCTGAGGGCATCGATGAAATTGCAGCACTGATATTTGCTTAGAAACGCCTCTTCCGGAGTTGCGTTTCCTCGGGTGTGGTTTTTAATTTTCAGGCTTATGGTTGAGAAATAAAATAATTGTTTGACAAACTTTATTTTATTTCACTTAAGCCACTTGAATCCACATGAAAGCCACTTAAACTGAGTTGAAATGGATAGAGTGCTATCCAGAAATATCCTACCCTTTTGGTAGGATATTTGTGAGGTGGGGCCCGCACGAGCCCCGCCGTTTCTTTCCGCTAAGTAACGCACCCGCGAAAACATGCCTTTATGAAAGTCAACTGACGCGTTTTCTTATTTTCTTAACGCACCATTTAATTGGGCAGTTTTGTTCATAAATTAAATGGGTAGTTTCTTTCATTAATTTAATTCTACGAATTAAATGGGTCGTTACTTACCTCTTTTCGTTTGTTGGCGTAATAATAAAATAAAACCAATACCAACATTTGGAGGATTACTCGTTGAGAGGTTTTGTCATAGTTCTTGAGCCTTTATCCTTCTTCGCGAAGAACGCGAATAACATGAAGAACTTGGAGAACGTGTAAAACACCGGCCTCCGACGAAGAACGCCGAACCCATGGAAATCGACGATGCGACGCTGGATACCGTGACACAGACGTTTCCTCTCCCGCGACGTTCTTCGGCGATGTTCCTTCCTCCACGACAAGATCCTTCGATATTCCTTTGAGGTGAGTGTTTGTGATTCTTTAAATCTCCTTTGTGGTTTTTAACAAAACACAGATTTAAATATTTATAATTAAATCTGTTGTTTCATGGTCCATTGAGTTCATCGACGCAACGCCGGATTCCGCGACGACGCGACGCCTTTCCGCGACGACGCGGCGATCCCCTCCTTCCGCGATAAGCAAACCCGCGAAGAACGTGCGTACAACGATGACTACGAGGTAGGGATTTATGTTTTGGAAACACCCTTTTTCCCGTGAAAGATTCTTTAAAATTAACGAACCAGATACAAATGAACAATTTTAATTTATTAAAATTGTTGTATCATTTGTTGATTTATTTTCTCCCATTTTTTTATCTAACTCGGAGGGTGCGGGCCAAACGAACACGGCCCGAAAACCCTCAGCCTTTCTTCGTGGTTGTGCGGATTTGGTGGGTGACGGAAAATCGTGACGCAAGGGCAGTTTGTTGATTCCGCAGTGAAGAACGGAACCCGGGAGGAGAAACGGTGCAGACGGGAAGGAAAACGGACCACCAGAGCGACTCCGGTGGCCCGAGAAAGCCGGCGGCGGAGGTTCCTGCTGACCCGAGGCCGTGCGGGTCGACGAGCGCGGGACGTGGCTGAAGCCGCGTCCGGCTGTCCAGGGCGACACCCCGCGGGTGTCGCGGGGGTGTCCCGCAGGAGTGGCTGCTCCCCCCCCCCCCCCCCCCCCCCCCGCGTCGCTCGGGCTGCCCTGGGCGACACCCCACGGGTGCCGCGTGGGTGTCACGCGGGGGCGGCGGCTCCCCCCCCCCCCCCCCCCCGCGTCGCTCGGGCGGTCCAGGGAGACACCTCGCGGGTGCCGCGGGGGTGTCACGCGGGTGCGGCGGCTCCCCCCCCGCATCGCTCGGGTTGTCCAGGGCGACACCCCGCAGGTGCCGCGGGGGTGTCACGCGGGGGCGGCGGCTCCCCCCCGCGTCGCCCGGGTTGTCCGGGGCGACACCCCGCGGGTGCCGCGGGGGTGTCACGTGGGGGCGGCGGCTCCCCCTTCCCTCCCCCCCCCCCCCCCCCCCCGCGTCGCGCGGCCGCTCTGCCGAGCCGGGCCGGGATGGCCGAGCCAGGCCCGTCCGACCGGCCCGGCCACGCCCTGGCCGGGCCGGACCGTGTTCGGCCGACCCAGGGGGGGGGGGGGGGGGTTGGCCCGGGTCCGCCCGGGCCCGGACCCCCCGTCATCGGACCGTTTTCGGTCAAATTCTCGTGACATGAGCTACGGGACTCCGAAAGACGTGTCGTCAGCGGCAACACGATCCTTCGATCGATACGGTCGATTCGGTATATCACACTCAAGGTTTCGGATTACTTTGGGTTTAGCCGGGTTGGTTCATACACGAAACCAACCGGGCCCTCGGAGCAGAGACGCTCATATCATGACCCACGGGCGTCTGATTGACGTGCCGTCAGCTTTGGTGAATTTCTCTAAGTGAGAAGGATCTTTTGGTATACTCCGCCCAAGGTTTGGACGCAGGTGGAGTACGGTCGGGTTGGTTTTTCTTTAAAAACCAACCGGGCCCCTGGGACGAAAAAGCCAATAACTCTCAGACCGGGCGTCCGATTGACGCGTCGTCTGCGACGTTGAGTTCATGTTGGCGATACAGAACTTTTGGATAAATCATCCTTGGACTTTGTGTTAGCTGATGTATCAGCCTCCCGGCTCGTGGAGCGGACCCTCCCGAACGAGCTTGTTGTGTCCGAGAACCCTAGTGCTGGCTGCGACTTCGACGACGACGACTGTGCAGAGATCCTCGGTTGACTGCGACGATGAAGAGTGCTGGTCTTGTATCCTATGTGGGTCCCAGCTTAGACGATTCAATACTGGTCTTGTATCCTATGTGGGTCCCAGTATAGATGAATCAATGAAGAGTGCTGGTCTTGTATCCTATGTGGGTCCCAACCGTGCTGGTCTTGTATACTATGTGGGTCCCAGCTTAGACGATTCAATACGGGTCTTGTATCCTATGTGGGTCCCAGTATAGATTAATCAATGAAGAGTGTTGGTCTTGTATCCTATGTGGGTCCTAGCCGTTCTGGTCTTGATTCCTATGTGGGTCCCATCTTAGACGATTCAATACTGGTCTTGTATCCTATGTGGGTCCCAGTATAGATGAATCAATGAAGAGTGCTGGTCTTGTATCCTATGTGGATCCCAGCCGTGTTGGTCTTGTATCCTATGTGGGTCCCAGCTTAGACGATTCAATACTGGTCTTGTATCTTATGTGGGTCCCAGTATAGATGAATCAATGAAGAGTGCTAGTCTTCTATCCTATGTGGGTCCCAGCTGTGCTGGTCTTGTATTCTATGTGGGTCCCAACTTAGATGATTCAGTGCTGGTCTTGTATCCTATGTGGGTCCCAGCATAGATGAATTATTGAAGACAGCTGGTCTTGTATCATATGTGGGTCCCAGCTTAGATGATTCAGTATCTATATATGATCATCCCTTTCACCTTTTCGACGAAGTATACTTGTGTTGAGCTATCCTGTGTGAGCTGAATCCCGTGTTACTCTCCTTTGTGGATTGTGTCGAGCTATCATGTGTGAGCTGAATCCTGTGTTACTCTCCTTTGTGGACTGTGTCGAGCTATCCTATGTGAGCTGAATCCTGTGTTACTCTCCTTTGTGGATTGTGTCGAGCTATCCTGTGTGAGCTAAATCATGTGTTACTCTCCTTTGTGGATTGTGTCGAGCTATCCTGTGTGAGCTGAATCATTTGTTACTCTCCTTTGTGGATTGTGTTGAGCTATCCGGTGTGAGCTGAATCCTGTGTTACTCTCCTTTGTGGATTGTGTTGAGCTATCCTGTGTGAGATGAATCCTGTGTTACTCTCCTTTGTGGATTGTGTTGAGCTATCCTGTGTGGATTTACTATTTACTCTCCTTTTTGGATTGTGTTGAGCTATCCTGTGTGGATTTACTGTTTACACTCCGTTGTGGATTGTGTTGTGCTATCCTGTGTGGGTATACGTTTGCTTTCCTGTGTGGACTGGGTTGTTCTTGGGCTCGGACGTTGGAGCCGAACGGGAATTGATGACTAAGGTATATGTATGGGAATATACTTAGCCATGTCAGATGTTACTTCGTGATTGTATCTTTCCTTTGAGGATTATCCTTTGTGGATTTCGGGAGACCTTCGGGGGTCTCAGGGTCCCTACTGAGTAGCTTATACTCTCCCCTGCATGAGCTATTCCCGCACTACGTTGTGTTGGTTGCAGACGACAGACAACGCTGATCGTGGTGGAGGCGTGCGGAGCAGGAGAGTACCTGGAGGTGGACCACTGGGCAGGACGTACTCGGAGCGGTCAGGTGGACCCGAGGAGCAGTGAAGGCTATCTGTACCCACCCTTCAGGTGGGACTTCCAGAGGACGGCTCGACGCTGTAGCTTTTCTTTTCAGTTGTTGTTTTCCCCTTTCAGTTGTACTTTACAGTTGGGCTTTTATTTCCGGCCCCTTTTACTTTCAGCACAGCTTGTACAGTTTTTACTTAGTGTTTACTTTTCCGCTTGCTTACTCTATGGTGCTTGTTTACTTTTCAAAGGCAATGCCTTCCCCTTTTTTCGGGATTTACGCCTTGGTGCTAGTCGCCAGCCCCTGGACTATGAAAGGCGGGCTTGGGGTAGTCACGGCACGGGCCCCGAGGACGGGTTGGGACAATTTGGTATCAGAGGTGGTCGGTTCTACCACAGACTCTGATCTTTCTTCTATGTGAAGAAATAGTGTATAGCGTATTGGGTGTGGTTGTCAGTCCAGGGAGCCCAGTGTTGGTGCGGCGGCCGACGTATCCGTACACCAGGACCCTGACTTCTGATTTCCGACTTAATTCACGAAAACATTGATTGCATGTGTGTTCAAGTTTTCTTTTTGATTACTTGTGTCAGCTCACCAGGTATACAGTTCTGACAGTGGCGCACCTGCTTCTTTTCAGGATGGCCCCACGACGGCAGCTAGCTAGGGTTCCGAGAGTGGAGCGTGATGACATCCCACTGAGCGACGAGGCCTCGGTGCAGGGCTCCTTGTCAGTAGAGGCACCAGCGGTACCCTTACCCGTCGAGCCACCGGTGCTACCAACCCCAGGCGCTGACGATGCACGTCGCCTCAGTGCACTGCATGAGTTCCAGCGCTAGTGACCACCCAGGTTCCGCGGGGAGACGGACCCTCAGGCCGCCGAGGACTGGTTGGAGGCAGTTGTACAGGTTTTCATATTAGTGAGGACACCAGCAGACCTCATGGTGATCCTCGCAGCGAGCCTCCTACACGCGGCAGAAGGCAGATGGTGCAGCTTGATGTTCCAGGTGCACGACGAGGCATCTCTCCTCGGGACGGACATTGATAGCATCTTCCGTTCCGAGTTCGTCCCAGCCACCCTCAGTGCGGTACACATACATGAGCTTCTTCAGCTACGACAGGGCATCTTGACAGTGGCCCAGTACTCGACGAGATTTACTGATCTCTCGCGCTACTCCACAGATATGGTATGGGACCCATTCTTCTAGGCCCGGACCTTCGAGCAGGGACTGAGGCACGAGATCAGGGCTTCGATGATCTCCCTCAACATTCTGACACAGGCAGAGGTGTTGGAGAGATCCCTTCTAGTGGAGTGTTTTCTCGCCGAGTAGGCACCAGGGACAGGACCCCCCGCAGGACGGCCCATAACAGGGTATTCTGTAGCTGGTAGTAGACAGGTGACACAAAGGTTCAAACGGGCCAGACCATCAGATGGGCAGTCTCAGGATGAAGATTCGGTTGTGCGGGGCACCCGAAGAAGAGCCAGCTACACGAGGGTCAAGCGTTTCTACGCATGCAGCGGGCGAGGTCACATGGCTCGAGACTGCCCGACTCGTCCTACAGATGAGCAGCAGGTGGTAGAGGGACCTCCCAGACAGAGGTTCAGCCACGGTGGTCCGCAGGGTTCAGGCGGACGAGGCAGAGGAGCTGGCCGAGTAGCCGATGGTGGGAGACACTTCGAGGTGTTGCCACCACCACCACCAGGAGGTCCACCCCGACCGCAGGGAGTTGGTGGACATTGGAGAGCTCAACTTCAGGCAGCTGAGGCCTTCGATCATGAAGCTCTGGGAGGAAATGGACAGGAGCGGAACTAGTGGATACGTCCTTCGTACTTCTAGTTCTTTGTTTCTAAGGTGTACTGTCTTTGTATTATGAGATGCAATAGTAAAAGATGCTTACCTTTGTGATGTTATCATTCCTGTCCTCTTTTGTGTTGTTTCTAAGAGGTTCCAGTTAGACTGTTGACTTGACCCTCACTTGTGAGACATCTACTGGAGGAGACCTAGTTACCACACACTGATGCCGACAGTGTGACTCAACCCTTGGAGGCGAGAGTAACGGTTGGATCTCTTGGTAGTAGCGTTGAGGCCTTACGACGTCATCTTTGGTATGGATTAGTAACATCCATACCGGGATTGACTGTATTAGGCAAAAGAAGGTGGGTCATCCAGGGGATGAGACCAGATTTCCCTTATCGGCAAAGAAGAAATCACAGTAGCTCTTCTAGGACCAGAGAAGGTCCAGGTCATCCAGGAGAGGATGGAGATATCTCAGAGTCGGCAGAAGTCTTTTGATGACAGGAGGCGGAGGCCACTTGAGTTCGAGGATGGCGACCACGTGTTCTTGCGTGTCTCACCTCGATGTAGATTACCGAGATTTGGCCAAGGCGGCAAGTTATCCCCACGCTTCATCGGGCCTTTCCAGGTCCTCACCAGGATTGGAGAGGTGGCTTATCATCTGGCTCTGCCACCTCAGTTGCACCGGGTGCACGACGTCTTCCACGTATTTCAGCTAAGGAGATACGTGCACGACCCGACGCAAATCTTGACCATGGAGAGCTGGTCTTTGTTGATGGGGCGACTTTTGCGGAGGTTCCTGTGTAGATCGAGGATCGACAGGAGCGGGTCCTACGTGGATGATCGATTCCTCTAGTGCGCTTCAGTTAGCTGCACAGGAACCTCCAGGAGAGCACTTTGGAGCGGGAGGCTCAGATGCACGCTCAGCACCGCCTTTGTATCCCTAAGTTTGTGGTAAAGCTTTACGGGGACGTAAAGCCATGTGGTGGGAGTAATGTAAAGACCCGTAAAATTCAAGGAAATTTTTTTCTTAATTTTCCTTGGAATTTTACATGAACTCAGTTTCTGACGGAACCTGATTCTGAGGCCCGGTGTGCCCGGAATCATTTTCCGAAGTTTGGCTCGGGTACGTTCAGTGAACGGACGAGCGGGTTTTTCAAACTTTTGAACCGGTGCCCAGAATCGAATTCTGAGGGCACCGATGAAATCGCAGCGCCGATATTTTCTTAGAAACGCCTCTTCCGGAGTTGCGTTTGCTCGGGTGTGGTTTTTAATTTTCGGGCTTAAGGTTGAAAAAATAAAATAATTGTGCAACAAACTTTATTTTATTTCACTTAAGCCACTTGAAGCCACTTGAAAGCCACTTAAACTGAGTTGAAACGGATAGAGTGCTATCCAGAAATATCCTACCCTCTTGGTAGGATATTTGTGAGGTGGGGCCCGCACGAGCCCCGCCGTTTCATTCCTCTAAGTAACGCACCCGCGAAAACCCGCCTTTATGAAAGTCAACTGACGCATTTTTTTATTTTCTTAACACAACATTTAATTGGGCAGTTTTGTTCGTAAATTAAATGGGCAGTTTCTTTCGTTAATTTAATTCTACGAATTAAATGGGTCGTTACTTACCTATTTTCATTTGTTGGCGTAATAATAAAATAAGTCCAATACCCACATTTGGAGAATTACTTGTTGAGAGGTTTTTTCAGAGTTCTTGAGCCTTCATCCTTCTTCGCAAAGAACGCGAAGAACACGAAGAACGCAAATAACACGAAGAATGACGGCCTCCGACGAAGAACGCCGAACCCGCGGAAATTGACGACGCGACACCGGATACCGCGACACCGAAATTTCCTCTCCCGCGACGTTCTTCGACGACGTTCCTTCCTCTACGACAAGATCCTTCGATCTTCTATTGAGGTGAGTGTTTGTGATTCCTTAAATCTCCTTTTTGGTTTTTAAAAAAACAAGGATTTAATTATTTATAATTAAATCTGTTCTTTCTTGGGCTTTTGAGTTCGTCGACGCAACGCCGGATTCCGCGATGACGTGACGCCTTTCCGCGACGACGCGACGATCCCCTCCTTCTGCGACAAGAAAACCCGCGAAGAACGTGCGTACAACGACGAATACTAGGTAGGGATTTTTGTTTTGGAAATGCCCTTTTCCCGTGAAAGTTTCTTTATAATTAAAGAACCAGATGCAAATGAACAATTTTAATTTATTAAAATTGTTGTATCATGTGTTGATTTATTTTCTCCTGTTGTTTTTATCTAACACGGAGGGTGCGGGAAAACGAACACGGCCCGAAAACCCTCCGACATTCTTCGTGGTTGTGCGGATTTGGCGGGCGACGAAAAATCGTGACGCAAGGGCAGTTTGTTGATTCCTCAGTGAAGAACGGAACCCGGGAGGAGCAACGGCGTAGACGGGAAGGAAAACGGACCACCGGAGCGACTCCGGTGGCCCACAGAAGCTGGCGGCGGCGGCGCCTTCTGACCCACGGCCGCGCGGATCGGCGCACGTGGGACGCGACTGAAGCCGCGTCCGGCTGTCCATGGCGACACCTCGCGGGTGCCGCGGGGGTGTCACGCGGGGGCGACGGCTCCCCCCCCCCCCCCCCCCCCGCGTCGCTTGGGCTGTCCAGGGTGACACCCCGCGGGTGCCACGGGGGTGTCCCGCGGGGACGATGGCTCCCCCCCCCCCCCCCCGCGTCGCTCGGGTTGTCCAGGGTGACACCCCGCGGGTGCCGCGGGGGTGTCCCGCGGGGGCGACGGCTCCCCCCTGCGTTGCTCGGGTTTTCCAAGGCGACACCCCGCGGGTGTCGCGGTTGTGTCACGCGGGGTTGCGCCCCCACCCCCCCGCGTCGCTCGGGCTGTCCAGGGCGACACCCCGCGGGTGCCGCGGGGGTGTCACGCGGGGGCGGCGGCTCCCCCTCGCGTCGCTCGGGTTGTCCAGGGCGACACCCCGCGGGTGCCGCGGGGGTGTCCCACGGGGGCGGCGGCTCCCCCCCCCCCCCCCCCGCATCGCTCGGCCGCTCTGCTGAGCCGGGCCGGGCTGGTCGAGCGAGACCGGTCTGACCGGCCGGGCCGGACCGGGTTCGGTAGACCCAGGGGGGGTCGGGTCGGGTCAGCCCGGGCCCCGACCCCCCTTCATCAGACCGTTTTCGGTCAAATACCTATGACATGAGATACGAGACTCCAAACGACATGCTGTTAGGGGCAACACGATCCTTGGATAGAGACGGTCGACTCGGTATACCGCACTCAAGGTTTCGGATTTCTTTGGGTTCGACCGGGTCGGTTCGTACACGAAACCAACCGGGCCCTCGGAGAGGAAACACTCATATCTTGAGCCACGGGCATCCGATTGATGTGCCGTCAGCTTTGGTGAATTCCACTAAGTGAGACGGATCTTTTGGCATACTCCGCCCAAGGTTTGGACACAATTGGAGTACGGTCGGGGTGGTTTTGCTTTAAAAACCAACTGGCCCCTGGAACGAAAAACACAATAACTCTCAGACCGGGCGTCTGATTGATGTGCCGTCTGCGACGTTGAGTTCATGTTGACGATACAGAACTTTAGGATACATTAACCTCAGACTTTGTGTCAGTTGATGTATCAGCCTCCCGGCTCGTGGTGTGGACCCTCCCGAACGAGCTTGCTGTGTGCGGGAACCCTAGTGCTGGCTGCGACTTCGACGACGAAGACTGTGCAGAGAGCCTCGGTGGACTGCGACGATGAAGAGTGCCGGTCTTGTATCCTATGTGGGTCCCAGCTTAGACAATTCAATACTGGTCCTGTATCCTATGTGGGTCCTAGTATAGATGAATCAATGAAGAGTGCTAGTCTTGCATCCAATGTGGGTCCCAGCCGTGCTGGTCTTGTATCCTTTGTGGGTCCCAGCTTAGACGATTCAATAATGTTCTTGTATCCTATGTGGGTCTCAGTATAGATGAATCAATGAAGAGTGCTGGTCTTGTATCCCATGTGGGTCCCAACCGTGCTGGTTTTGTATCCTATGTGGGTCCCAGCTTAGACGATTCAATACTGGTCTTGTATCCTATGTGGGTCCCAGTATAGATGAATCAATGAAGAGTGCTAGTCTTGTATCCTATGTGGGTCCCAGTCGTGCTGGTCTTGTATCATATGTGGGTCCCAGCTTAGACGATTCACTACTGGTCTTGTATCCTATGTGGGTCCCAGTATAGATGAATCAATGAAGAGTGCTGGTCTTGTATCCTATGTGGGTCCCAGCTTAGATGATTCAGTGCTGGTCTTGTATCATATGTGGGTCTCACCATAGATGAATCAATGAAGACAGCTGGTCTTGTATCCTATGTGGGTCCCATCTTAGATGATTCAGTATCTATATCTGATCATCCCTTTCACCTTTTCGATGAAGTATACTTGTGTTGTGCTATCCTGTGTGAGCTGAATCCTGTGTTACTCTCCTTTGTGGATTGTGTCGAGCTATCCTGTGTGAGATGAATCCTGTGTTACTCTCCTTTGTGGATTGTGTTGAGCTATCCCGTTTGAGCTGAATCCTGTGTTACTCTCCTTTGTGGATTGTGTCGAGCTATCCTGTGTGAGCTAAATCCTGTGTTACTCTCCTTTGTGAATTGTGTCGAGCTATCCTGTGTGAGCTGAATCCTCTGTTACTCTTCTTTGTGGATTGTGTTGAGCAATCCTATGTGAGTTGAATCCTGTGTTACTCTCCTTTGTGGATTGTGTTGAGCTATCCTGTGTGGATTTACTGTTTACTCTCCTTTGTGGATTGTGTTGAGCTACCTTGTGTGTATTTACTGTTTACCCTCCTTTGTGGTTTGTGTTGTGCTATCATGTGTGGGTATACGTTTGCTTTCCTGTGTGTACTGGGTTGTGCTTGGGCTCGGACGTTGGAGCCGAACGGGAATTGATGACTTAGGTATATGTATGTGCATATACCTAAGCCATGTCAGATGTTAATTCGTGATTGTATCTTTCCTTTGTGGATTTCGGGAGTCGTTCGGGGGTCTCGGTTTCCCTACTGAGTAGCTTATACTCACCCCTGCACGGGCTATGCCCGCACTACATTGTATTGGTTGCAGACGACGGACAACGCTGATCGTGGCAGAGGCGTGCGGAGCAGGAGAGTACCTGGAGGTGGACCACTGGGCGGGACGTACTCAGAGCGGTCAGGTGGACCCGAGGAGCAGTGGAGGCTATCTGTACCCACCCTTCAGGTGGGAATTCCAGAGGACGGCTCGACGCTGCGGCTTTTCTTTTCAGTTGCTGTTTTCCCCTTTCAGTTGTACTTTACAGTTGGGCTTGTATTTCCGGCCCCTTTTACTTCCAGCACAGCTTGTACAGTTTTTACTTAGTGTTTACTTTCCCACTTGCTTACTCTGTGGTGCTTGTTAACTTTTCAAAGGAAATGTCTTCCCCTTTTTTCGGGATTTACACCTTGGTGCTAGTCGCCAGCCCCTAGCCTATAGAAGGCAGGCTTGGGGTAGTCACGGCACGGGCCCCGAGGACGGATTGTGACATCTTAGGCATAATGATGCCTATTTTCTTTATACCTTTCTGAAGATAGTTTTAAGTAGACCAGTATTTATAAACCATAAACCCATTTCTCCAATCTTGGCCTTCTGATTCATTTCAAGAGACTACCAATGCATTGAGGGACTATATATAACCAGGCCCACCTATATTTTCACTTCCAAAACATTCTTTAAATATGAAATAAATTATTTAATCCATTAACAACACTCTATATCACTAAATATCAATATTTAATTAAAAATATTTATTATCATTTTTTCCAATCCTTCAAATAAAAATAAAGTTAAATATTTTATCAACAAAGGATACATGGCTCAAGAAATAGGAAAAATTTCAATTAAAAAAAAATTTTATAAAAATTTTATACACTTTATGAAAAAATAACATCAATGATAAATAAATATGGAATATCTAATGATTAAGGTAAATTTAATAATAAAAGGGAATGTTAATGACTATACAAGTGAATAAAATAAGTATGTGTAAATTCTGTCAATTGTAAAAATAATCTAAAAAATTAAAAAGAAATAATAAGGCTGAAATAAATAAAAATTTTCCATACTGTATTTAATATAAAATAATGGGTTGTCATGACTAATTTATTTAAACATCCTAAAAAGATCTGTGAGATCATTCATGAGGATGATAACTTTTTCATTTGGAAAAATTTCATCTAAGACTAAAATTTCACAAAAGAAATTTTAAAATATATTTCATTATAAATAACATTAGAAAATTTAAAATAGAATATTTAAAATATTTATTCTTCATGATGGTGGAGAATTCTATACATTCTGTATTCATTAAAATGATGATTTTTTTTAAATTTTCGGTAAAATCAAAATAATCTTATTTTAGGAAATAAAATTATGTTTTTATTAGAAAAATATTTTTATAAAAAGATAAACACTTTTAAAAAATTTATTAATATATAATTTGATATATTTTTAAAAAAAATTAGTTTTTTTGAAAGCATGTATTTAGAAGAAAACTTATTTTTGACCGAATTGAAAAATGATGTCATATTTTATAAAATAGCATTTTTGAATCATTTTTTGTTTCAAAGAGATGAAAAAAATATTAGTTTTATTTGAAAAAATCATAGATAAATATATAAGAAGGAAAATATTGGGTTTTATTACACTGTGATCAAATTATTTCAATTAATCGAAATTCAACCGTAAACAATCTTAATTAAAATGAGATTGTGAAATAATCCCTCACAAAGACCATAATATTGTAGTGAGAATTAATAAATAAATCAATTATGGGTTTCAACAGAAAATCAAAATAAAAAAAATGGAAATTAAAAATAATATAATCAAATTTCATTACACACATAATATTATAACTTAAAGTACAATGAACTAGTATTATTACCTTTGGAAATGAAATCTAGTTATAGAATTATTAACAAATTGGTAATTTTGAAGCCAAATCCACTTTGATGAATTACCATAAATTGAAATATAAAATAGAAATTATAATGAAAGATTAAAAATATTACATGTAATGGGGATTTATATATAGAATATAACAGAAATTAGTATCATAACATTATAATATGCCTCAATGAATAGAAATTGAGATTTAGTCCCTTACCTCACATTTCTTTTGGGTTGAACGAGACAAAACCTCCTATAAAACGGTTATTATAATTTTATTAATAAATATCAGTACAATAATGATATTAATATTATTATATATGATCATGTTACAAAATTTTTCAAACTTGTAGTTATCAATATTTATTTATTTTCATTATTTCGAGTATTAATTTTTTGTTTTTCTCATGCATGTTTAGTCACGAAGCTTCTAGTTCATGATAATATTACATATTAACATTGTAACATCCTAGGTAAATAAATAATAAGTCATATTTCATATTTATTAATATTTGTGAATTAAATATTAATTTTACTATAAAGGGGTGGATATTTTCGATAGCTTACCCTATACGCAACAGCGGGTTTCATTGAAATCTTTCGTTGCACACTAATAATATAATATTATTATTTTAAATGGTAGTTAACTCCTAGTCATTGTATTGGAAGGAATGATAAAAATAACTACTATATGATTATAAATGTTTGTTAAAAATATTTATATTTATCCAATAAAAGTTAGAGGCTTAAAATTTGAATGAATCTAATTTTTAGCATAATTTTCATTAAAAGGATGATTTATCACCTTTTAATGAGGAAAAATTTTTAAATATAGTTTTGGTCACCTAAATACATTATAAATTGCCAAATAAATTCCTTCTTTAGAATGGGGACATCAAATTTTACTTTGTGTAAATGTTTTAGAATTTTTCGGATAATGTTCAATATTTATTGAATAGTGAAAATGTTGTATTATAATTCAAAACTCTTTTTTAATATAATTTATTTATATTGTTTGATTATATATTTAATTGGTTTAAATTTTTAATTAGAATATATTTTTAACATTTAATCCAATTTTGTTCGTTGGTATTAATTTCACTTTGAAATTAGACATAAACAAGTGTCAATCTTTTGACAGTTATTGTTTTTAAAAACATGATATATGTTTTAACAATGGGAAATAATTTTTATATTAATTAATAACACATCTATGTTTTTAATTTGGAAAAAAATACATCAATTTTGAATATGAAATATCAAATAATTCTTAGGCTGAATGTTTGGTATTTTTCTGAAAAACATCAATTTTTGATGAATAGTGAAACCACTTAGTAGTATTTAAAAAACTGACCTTTTCATTTAAATGAAATTTTGCTGCTTCTGTGAATTGAAAATAAAAAATACGGCATACATGGTTATTATATATAATTATAAGGAGGTTCAATAAGATTACAATAACTCTTGGTGCATAGTATCTTTTGACTTTTATTTATCGCGGTTAAAGGTCAATAGGTTAATTCTGGGTAAAAATAATATTATAATAATTTAAAATTAACTTAAAACTTGTGAAAACCTTATTGGATGAGTCATGGACGACCATGGGCCTCATTGGGTCGATTTTGGGACCCCATGGAGCCACTTATGAAAGATAATGACACTTTAGATTAATTAATTTAATGTAAAGGAAAAAATGACATAAACAAAACTATTTTAGTAAATTAGTTTTTATATGGTGTTATATAAATTATATTTTCGAATATAAATATTCATTGAAAAGATAAAACGATTTCCTAATTCATGGTATAATTTTGCTAATTTTTGGACATCATATAATGTAAATTATTTTTGACATAATAATGATGTAGAGTTTACCTATTTAATAAATGATTTAAATAAATAAGATTATAATGATTAAAATATTAACAAAAAAGTCCAATTATTATTGGCTGATTTTATTTAGACCATGAGTAATCCTATCTTATACTTTAATGATTTTTAGACCTTTTGAAACCGAATATCATTATATAAAAAAATAATATTTTCACAATTTCCAGAAGAGCCCCTCCTCCTCCTTATAAAAGGAGACCACTTCTAACCAAGTCCTCACACCTCTCAAGCCTTTTGGATAGTCCTAAATCTTCCCAATTAAGCTTTATAAATTCCTATAATCCTCCTAGAATCCATAAAATAGGCATTAGGCACTTCAAGAAGTCCTTTGGTTCAAACCAATGGGAGTTACCCAAATTAAAGGAAATAGTTTCTCATAAATTGTTTTCTATTATTTTCTTCTCCAAACTGTAAACACTTTTTATTATTTTCTTTTATAAAAACAATAGTATCCCCAATATACTAGGATGTTTTTATGAGATTTATTGGAACAAAACTTACACACACCTCCATCGAATGGATGAATAACATAATGTTTCTGTGGATGGCAAAGTAACGCCTCACGAAACGATGATTGTTCGATTATCTCCTACATCATATCATGGTGGCCATTATGATGGAACTGTATTTATATATGATATATATTATGTTTATGTTTTCTTTTTTCTTCCGTAATTTTCATTTATAGCATGCCTTTATGGTTTCCATTTTGGGTAGATGCGATTATCTCATTAGAGAAAAGGCGGACTACCACCCCCTTAAAGTGATATGACTTGTTAATACAATATGTGGTACATATAAAGGATAGATTTAATGATATTATATATGAAAAAAATAGTAGAATTATAATACTACTATGTATCATTATGTTTTAATTCCATTAAATATGAAATAGAAATGGAAGTAGCTTTCATGCGTACGTATGGCTTACCGTCTACATGAATGGTGCATTTCATTTCATACCTCCAAATGTTATGTACTATTATAAATACATATATATAATGGATATATAAGATATACATGATATATAAATCAGGAATATCATTCTAGATATAAGGGACTATTTACCACATGGACATCATGTAATTATAGGAAGTCCATTTTGACCCAAGTGTCAAATATCGACAAAATGAACATTATTAACTTAAATGATTAAATAATGATTATAACATGGTAATAAGTGATATAAAAGGAATAATAAACTTCAAAAAGGTTCTTAAAAAAGTATAAATTAACTTTATTTTATTATTCAGGAGATTGAAGAATGATCGAGTCAAGTCGGACACGAGGTAAGGGACACCGTCTCAATCTCCTTTCATTGAGGAAAATTTTGTTTTAATACACGACTTTCTTTAATACACTGTATAAACACCCTGGAATATTCAAAGGGAATATTTTTCTACAATGAATTTTACTAAATGAAAAAAAATAATTTTTCTTTTAACTTAAGCGGTGACAACGACATTTTCCACCGCTATGTGTATTTTTTGATCTTTGGCTTCCTCAACAAGCCGTAATGTTTTTAAAAGAAAATAAATACCATATACACTATTTACGTACTTAGGTATTGAAATTGATTTTGAGAATGGATTTATTATTTCAATATCTTTAAAGGATATTTTGTTATTGTTATGTGGAAATGGAATCTTTCCTTTATTCTTATGTTTTGTGTTATGATCATGTTATGGTTCTTGGTAATTATTTACGCATAAAGGATGTTTCGTGATAAACGTATGGTGGTTGAACCCGAGATATCTCTCTAATTCATTGGCTAACGCGACAGAGGTAAATGTGAATGTTTCTCCTAAGAGATTTTGGGAATATATGGTGATGGGTATTCCAATGTAAATCCCTATATTGTAGTGAATTCTACAATGTATGTATGATATAGATGCAACGAGTTACCATTATGATTTATGATTTCTATTTTTTTTCATAAATATTATGATTTCACAATGTACGTAAAGGATTTCATGTTTAGTATGTATTGATGAAAAATTGTTTTCATTATTCGTATAATAACCCTTACTGGGCTATTTATGATCATCCCATGTTTTGAAATGTTTTCATAGGACATAAAGATGAATAAGGTCAAGGATGGGATCAAGGAAAAGTCATGATGTCTAAATACATGGAACTAGACATGAATCTTTTTTTAAGATTTTTAATTTTATGAAAAAAGGATGATGTGTAGAAGTGTCTACCTTGTAATATTTTGAGATGTAATAGTTATGTCTTAATTATCTAAAACTCTAAACCTAAAAAGATCCCCAATGTGAATTATTCATTTTATTAAATATTATGTAATGTTTAAGGCCAGGTCATTATATTTTGTGTCAGTGGTCTGTTTAAATAACTTTTGGATTTAGGGTATTGTAATATTAATATCCATAAAGTAATTTAGGTTAATATTGA
Source organism: Viscum album (assembly GCA_963277665.1). Classification (NCBI taxonomy): domain Eukaryota; kingdom Viridiplantae; phylum Streptophyta; class Magnoliopsida; order Santalales; family Viscaceae; genus Viscum; species Viscum album. Next base: position 1,645,387,055 of record OY728155.1, on the reverse strand, counting down.
AAATATATAGAATTTATAGATTACCATGTTGCTCTGCGTAAGATATTTCTGTGTTCAAAATGGTTTTCGGCAGAGGAAACATGGAAGACATGTTTGGAGGACATCAGGAGGAAGACAACCTTCCTAATCAGCAACCTGATATTGTCAAAATCGGACCTGAACATTTTGTTGAAGTGATGGCACAATTGAATCAGGATATAAATGGTGGTGGTAACCATGTAAGAGATCAGCCAGATCAACCACAGAGTAACATGTCAGTAGTGGAGCATTTCATGAGGCAACATCTCCCATCATTCAGAGGATCATCCGACCATGTTCTAGCTGAAGTGTGGATTAAAGCATTGCATGATATTTTTGATGTCATGGGTTGTTCAAAACATCAAAAGGATAATCTTATTTTTTACCGTTTTGAAGGTGAATTTGATCAGTGGTGGTCAATGGTGAAAAATATCATGGATAGTGAGGATATTGATTCTCTCGATTGGGATGAATACATAGGTATGTTTCTTGAGAAATTATTTCCTATGGTGTTTCATCTTAGGATTGAAAAACAATTCCAGGAATTGTGGTAGGAGGATGAAACCGTGGTTTCTTATGAAGAAAAACTCACTCGACTGGAAAGGTATGTGTAAAGACCCAAATCATGGCGTACATGGAAATTACATCAATTTTTCAAAATACTTAATACATAACAAAAACCAACAGTCAAGGATCGTAATAGATTAGTGTCTATGGAAACATAGAACATAATCTTCTAATCATGGTGAACGATCTTCAACATCTCCCTTAAAGATCTTCCCCTTTTGTTTTCTTACAAAAAACCTTTCTTTATATCCTGGGGAAAAGAAAACATATAAAGAGTGAGCTCAAATTCTCAGTAAGGGTAAGCATGGAGAATATAAAACAATCCATATACATTTGAACTTCATAACATGAACATAATGTTTAAACATAACAATCTTGAGCAATGACATAAAACATGGAAGTACATAAGGCATAGATCATAATGGAACATCAATAATCATAAAATAGAATGGGAATAAAACATGTAAATGTGGATAAACATTATGAAATTGATATGATTTCCATACTCGCCAAGTCATTGCTTCCAAGACCATCTTAGTGGACAATGTCTCTTACTGAACCGAGTTCACTCCTCGTTCCAGTCCTGTACCACTAAACCAGAATAACTTTTCATTCCAGCCATGTCTATATAATGAGATTTAAGTCATTACCCTATAATTTTGAGGTAGATATAGTTCCTACTCATCTCATAATGAAATCATTTTTACGTGTGCCACAACATAAACATAAATCATTCATCAACACCCAATGAATAAAATGGGTTTTATAAACATCATCCCCTCATAAAATAATCCATATAAAACAAATGGATATAATTTCATCATAAGAAAAGTGAAACCATTTAAATCATAGATTAATTATTATTGAAACATACACATATGAAATAATTCCATCTTATATGGAAAATGGTTTTGATAAAATACTTGAAATGAAGTCTTGAGGAAAATACCCTTTCTTCTTCAAAAATAATTTTCTTTTCACAAAAATCCATGCAATTTTAAAAGAAAATATTTTTGTTGAAAATATTCACGAAATATTGTAGAGTAAGCTTCTTTAAAATAAGGAGTTATGGAACCATAAAAATCTATTTATTCTGTATAAGTTAAAAAACATTCTCTGCGTACTTTTCTCTGAAATGAAAAATTATCCCCGTATGGTAAACAAAAGAAATATTCCATCCATAACACAAAGTAAAAGTCAAAGATGGGTTAAAAGGACTTTAAACATATATGAATCCAATTATAGAAAATAAGTACATGAATGATAAATATACCCCAGTAAAATACTTACGATAAACAATCTTGGATAAAAACAAGATTGGAAAAGTTGTCCCTTTTTTTAGGTCTGATATGATTTGTACGTTTCAGAACCTCCTGTATAGTGATTTAAATAATGTCATTGATTTATTACAGAATAATAGTCATTGTTATGATATCATATATGGTTCAATTATGACTTTATATTACTCGTTCTTTTGTAAATTCCATGTTAAAGCAGCATTTTGGGTAAAATCGTTTTATTTATCGTACGTGTTTGAACATGTTGTTCTTGATATTATTATTACATATATCAAGATTTAATTACTTCCAGATTTTAAATCATGATTTATATACCATATATATATTTAGTATTTATATATATAATAGATAGATAAATGATATGAAATACACCGTTCATGGAGACTGTAGGTCGTACTTAAGCATGAACGCTGTTTTCCATTCCTTATTCACTTTAATGGAATTAATTAGATGATATATATATATTTATACAGATAAATACAGTAGCTTTATCATGTTATATATTTCAATATTATTAATTATATATACTTTATAATTATTCTTGATTGGTTATCATGGAGAATGAATATTATTTCCTCGTGGAGACTGTAATCCGTACATACGCACGAGCGATGATATCGTTCCCATAATTATTGAATTGAATTGGAGTGAATGATAAAATATATCAGAATCAGCATGATGTTATAATAACTATATATAGTTATTAATTAAACAATTATACCCATCCATGTAATGTTGTGGTGGAAAAACAGATTACACCATGGCGTGGAGACGATATTCCGTACGTACGCACGAGTGATGATTTCGTTTTATGTTGGATGGATATAAGATGAAATAGGATTATTTCATATTTTTAATAACATATCAGTATATTAGTGATACTAATGTTATTACTTGACAATTAAACAACTAAATAAGAAGAATTTGAAGAAGAAAAAATCGTGAAAGAATCGGTAGAAGAGATTACCTCTTCTTCGACGCGCCTCTTCTTAACCTCCTCTTAATGCACTAGAGTTGATCTTTTGAGTAGACCAGAACCTATATGATGTTTATAGACAACTTTAGAATGGAAATGGGCAGAGTTTTTCTGAGATTGAAGGCCCAAAATTGTGTAAATAGAAGTGGGAGGAGGTGCCCTTTTATAAGGGAGGAGAAGGGCACCTTAGGAAAAACATAAAATATTATTTTATAATAAAGTAATATTAGGTTTATAATACCTCCAAATTTATTTATTTCTAAGATAATGTGTGTAGGGGTCGCAATTATTTCAACTAGTAGGTTTTGAAACAAATTTAGGTAACAATTTTAACCTTATCATTTAGATTTTACTCTAAACTAAATAATTTACCTTTTACCGTGTCTTCTTGTTTTATTACACTATATGGTTAATAAACTTACTATAAAAATCCAAACGAACCCCTAGTGGTACATTATTAATATATATAATCTTATATAAGTCATTTGGCCGAACCATAGATTTTTATGAATAGAATAACAATTAATAGTATAATATTTTTTTTAATACTATTTAATGTCAATTTTGACACTATTTGATAATTTATTTTTGTGAAAATTATAACAGTGTGATTAGTTCAAACATAGTTAATTGAATCAATACTAACATGTCATATTAACCTAAAAAATTAGTGTAATTTATAAAAAGTCTCAAATTACATTTATTTTGGAATTTATAACATCAATTATGTAAATATTTCATTAATAAGGTAATTATCGCATCATCATTGTGTCATAAATAAATTAAATTATTTAATGTCTATAAATTGTAAATAAAATATCATTATGTATTATATATTTTTATATTTCTAATTAATATTTATAGTCGAATTTATTTTATGTATAACTCTATATTAAAAATGTTTTAGTTATTAAACATTGATTTTAACTATTTTAACTATTCTTTAAATAAAATAATAATAAATGTCCTAATCTAATCCATGTGGACCTAAAGGGTAATATTTTATTCCTAAGGTTGTTTTTGGTCGAATTACACTTATCTAATAGAATTAATACATGTGATAGGGTAATAATAATATCATTTTTACCCTTAATTACCCTATTTACTTTTAACCGTGGTAAATAAAAGTAAAAAGTTACTATTCGCCAAAACCTATTCTTATCTTATTGAACCACATATTACTCCTTGATATTAACTGTGTCTCTAGGATTTTCTAAATTCCACTCATAGAAGCAGTAAAATTATGTTTTAAGTAAATTTCCAAATTCTCCATGGAGGTGGGTAAAGGACGGTGAAAAGTTCAATAAAATTTTTTTATATCTAAAATTACTAAAAAATTACTCCAATGAATTACATTAAACTTATATAAGTATTATGAATATATTTTTAACTATAATAAATTTAAATAAAATAAATTATTATTTAAATAAAAGGTCTGTTTTGACCAATAACTCAGTGTTTTGACTATTCATCAAAAATTGAAAGTATTCAAACAAGTAAGAAAAATTAACCCTAGGCTAATTTTGATATTCTAAATACAAAAATTAACTCCATTTTAAATGATAAAATTTATAAAATCTCCTAAAGTGGGTATTACTTTTCATAACAGCTAATATATATAATATTTTAATAACATATCGTTTTTTAGTGAAACTCGGCATTGCGTACAACACATGCTATCGAGGAAGGTCGTGATTGCATGTAATGCAAGCCATGTCAGGGTTTCATGTAGGGAATGATTCATTTGGTGTTTTTTATAACATACTCAAAATATAGTTCAGTTATACATTGATCAAAATCTATAATTTGTGTTGTGTAAAATTTATTTTATTCGAAAGAACTTGAAATTGTGTGCATCACTAGCCAAGAATAGTGTTGTGTATACTACAAGCTAATAAGGTGTTGCATATAGTGAAATCTAATAATGGTGAAGCATAAAAAAAAGACATCAAAGAAATTAAAAGGAATAATTCTCATAAAATATTAGGGTGTTACATTCTACCCCCATTAAAAATAATTTCGCCCGCGAAATTCATCGGGGTTATAAATTGTTTTCTACTTGAAAGTTTTTTCATAGAAACCCACATCGTAAAATGGAGTACCAAAACATAACTTAAAAAACTAAATTATGAAACATAATGGTTACCCAAAATAACTAAGCACTGAGTTTCCACATAAGAGAACATAGGTGAAAATATGGATATCGAAGGGAAATCTAACCATCATGTTTTGATGAAGAGTCGTAGAGAACATGGCTATGAAAAATCCAACAATCACAAAGCCATAAATTTGTTATGATCTAAGGTACCATCTAATTCATCATATATTAGAGCACTAGGAAAACATTTTTAGTTTTCAAGATCATTTCTATAATATTGAATAATTACAAGAAATAATTACTTGATTTGGTACAATCTCACCATTGTTTGTTCCTTGAATAATTTCTACTTCATATCATAATGGAATGAAGTTGAATATGTCATTCGTGAAGCGTTAGGAGATCATGTGATATAACGGTGGGTCATTCTATCTATCTCAAATAAAAGGTTAGAAAAAGTTATTAAATATACATAAGTCCATGTATGGTGAGATTAATCGTATATGGTTTCTCAAATGGACGTATACTTCATCTATCATACTGATTAATAATATAAAACTAGTTTCTACTAACCGGGGAATTCCTATAGGCCAGTGGTAGGTGATAAAGGCATCTCACACTTTGGTTGTGGGTTCGATTCCCACAGCCTTGTCCGACGGGACGGGTTGTCTCCCGTCCTTCAGGTTATCCCTTTTTCTAAAACTATACTATCATAACATTTCAGAAATAGAAAAAAATGTTATAGATTTATGTAATACTGTATAATGTCCATTCCAACATTTAGGCTTATCGAAAATACTTCTGTCCGATTACTAGAAATGTCATATACCGAGCATGTGAATTCCTTCATTTCCCCCAATATATCATAAGATATATCTTTTTGTTGGTCACATTCCAAACATGTGAATACCTTAATCATTTATTCCCTTGAAAAAGAATACCCCTTAAACCATAGTGAAAACATGAATGCTGTCAAAAGTTAACTCTTTCCACACACCAAAATCCCAAAATTTCGAAATACACAAACCATGATATAACTTTTTCCCTAAATCAGTCATTACCTCATTTCATTTTCTATTTAACCCTTCATTAGGCGTATATCCTCATTATTTCAAAAATATTTCAATCACTTTTCATGGTTACCCATACCATATAATTATTTAAAACCAAAACATAAATAATCTAAAATTCCACGATACCATAAATTAGATTCCATGATACTATTTTGAAATCCCATTACATAAGAACTTAATGATTCCACAACATCATTGTCATATTTAAAATCACAAATAGTGATCTCATGTGACTTCCCTTTATCCTATTCCTTAAGAGGATGCTCACATTGATCATCATTAACCCTTGGATTATGGAATTGATTAGCATAATGCCCCATTTTCTTTCACTTGAAGCATTGAAGTGTTGGTGGTGCATTCTCTGTAGTCATTTATTTATTCACATCATTAGCAACCCTTTTTCCATTACATTGACACTCAGCTGCTCGATGACATTCTTTTCCACACTTAAAAAATTTTCTAGTCCCTTTAAGACAATCTCCACCATGCTTGTTTCCACAATTTGAGCATAAAGAAACATTCATAATCTTTTCACCATTATTCTGAGATTTTCCTTGAATTCCATCTTTCGTTTCTTTTCAAAACAATGATATGGATATGTAACACCACCATCTATTTCTATCTTGATAGCACAACACACAATTTCTTCTTAGATACTGAAGTCTCTTATAGATAATGGCCTTCGAAGACTTGGTTTTAATCCACTGTAGAATGGATCAACATTTCTTTCCGGTTGGATGGTAAAGCCAGATGCATACCTTTCATGCCTTGTAAAATTCACTTCGTATATACCAACAGATTCACCATCCTTTTGATTAAGCTCAAGGAAATCCTTTTCCATATTTGTTCGAAGAATACATGGAATGTACTTATTGAAATATATGTTCTTGAATCCATCCCATTACATGGATTCAATTTCATCTTGGGGCCTCATATTCTTAATTTGAATCCACCATTGATCTGCTTCACCTTCTAAACGGTAAATAGACAGAATGACTTGTTCATGTTCCGAACAATAAAGTATGGAAAATATCATTTCAATTGTACTGATCCATTGTTCAACAAAAAGTGGATTAGTAGACCCAATGAAAGAAGGTGGATGTTGCCTCATGAGGGACTCAATAGAATATTGTTCCCTTGTCTGCTCATTTGGAAGTCCATAATGATTCATAGCTTGTGTAAATATAGAAATAAGATTTTGCACTCTATCTCCTACAATTTTGGTTTGTTCAAGAGTACTATCATTTCATTGGCCATTACGTTGATCAACACGGTTCCTTCGGGTTCCAACCATCGTCTAAAACCCAAAAAGAATAGTGTGAGGCAAGAATAATGATAGGGAAAACAACATAATAATGGGGGATTACATTCAATATATAACACCACATGTTTAATTCTAAAATTGTTAACATAATTCTAGGACTAATAACTATACTTATACTTCTCTTTAGGGGCATCCCTATACATACCATAGAAATATCTCTAGGGATCTCACTAAAATTTTCGCATCCCAGTTTCCTAATGTTTACTAAACCCTTCCTCTGATACCAACTGTTTCGGTCTGGAATTAATTCCAGTAGACTATAATTGATACATATCAGGGCACTCCATTGATGGCTACACCACCTGGGTGGGACACACCACCATCCCCAGTGGAAGCCATTTCCTCATGAAGCCCTTGGGCGGAGATCCATGCTTCGTCTAACGCTCACATGTGAGAGTTCCCAAGGTTTGGATTCATTCTGACCTCCTTTTCCTCTGATACCAACTGTAGAAACCCAAAGCTTGATGTACATGGACATTGAATTAATTTTTCTAAATACTTAATACATTACAAAAACCAACTCTCAAGGACAGTAATAGTTTAGTGTCTTTGGAAACTCAAAACACAATCTTCTAATCATGGTGAAAGATCTTCAAAATCTCCCATAAAGATCATCCCCTTTTGTTTTATTACCTAAAACCATTCTTTATATTCTGGGGAAAATAAAACATATAAAGGGTGAGATCAAATTCTCAGTTAGGGTGAGCATGGAGAATATAAAACAAACCATATACATTTGAACTTTACAACATGAACATAATGTTTAAACCTCAAAATCATGAGCAATGATATAAAACATGGAAGTACGTAAGGCATAGATCATAATGGAACATCAATAATCATAAAATAGCATGGGAATATAACATTTAATTGTGGATAAACATTAATCACTTGATATGATTTCCATATTAGCTGAGGCATTTCTTCCAAGACCATCTTAGTGGACAAAATACCTTATGGAACCGAGTTCACTCCTCGTTCCAGTCCTGTACCACTAAACCGGATTAACATACCATTCCATCCATGTCTATATCATGACATATAAATATTTTCCCAATGAATTGGAGGGAGATATAGGTCCCACCCATCTCATAATTAAATCCTTCTTATTCTTTCCAAAACATAAACATAAATCATTCACCATAACCCAATGAATAAAATGGGTTTCATAAACATCATCCCATCATAACATAATCCATATAAAACAAATGGATATCATTTCATCATAAGAAAATTGAAACCATGTAAATAATAGATACATTATACATGAAACATACACATATGAAATAATTCCATCTTATATTGAAAATGGTTTTGACAAAACACTTGAAATGTATTCTTGAGGAAAATATCCTTTCTTCTTCAAAATCATTTTCATTTCACAAAAAGCAATGGAATTTTAAAAGAAATGTTTTTTTGTAGAATATAGTCATGAAATATTGCAGATTAATCTTCTTTAAAATATGGAGTTATGAAACTGTAAAAATCCTTTTATGTCATATAAGATTAAAAAAACAATCTCCTCGTACTTTTGTCATAAAAGGAAAAAAGACCCTCATATGGTAAACAAAAGAATGATTCCTTCCATAAAAAAAGTAATAGTCAAAGATTGGAAAAAAAGAATTTAATCATACATGAAACCATTTTTAGAAAACATGGACATGAATGATAAATATACCCCAGTAAATACATATGAATAAACAATCTCGGATAAAAACGAGATTGGAAAAGTTATCCCTTATCTTAGGTCTGTTATGCTTCATACGTATCTGAACCTCCTGTATAATGATTTAAAGAATGTCATTGATTTATTTAATGATAATATTAATTGTTATTATATCATATATGGTTCACTTATGACTTTATATTACCCATTATTTTGTATATTCCATGTTAAAGAAGCGTTTTGGGTAAAATCATTTTATTTATCATACGTGTTTGGACTTCTTGTTCTAGATATTATTATTACTTATATCATGATTTAATTACTTACATAATGTAAATTATTATTTATATATCATATATATTCAGTATATATATGTATAATCGATAGATAAATGAAATGAAATACACCGTTCATGGAGACGGTAGGACGTACGTACGCATGAACGTAGTTTTTCATTCCTTATTGACTTGATTGGAATTAAGTAGATGATATATATATAACCATAAATACAGTAGCTTTATCATGTCATATATTTCATTATTATTCAATATATATTCTTTATAATCATTCTTGAGTTGTTAACATTGAGAATGAATCTCATCGGGTCGTGGAGACGATAATCCGTACATACGCACGAGCGATGATATCATTCCCATATTTATTGAATTGAATTGGAGTGGATGATATAATATCTCAGAATTAGTATGATTTTATAATAACTATATATAGTAATTATTTACACCATTATACCCATCCAATTAAGGTGGTGGTGGAAAAACATATTACGCCACAACGTGGAGATGGTATTTCGTACGTACGCACGCGCAATGATTTCATTTTCCGTAGGATGTATAGAAGATTAAATAGAGATATTTCATATTTATCAAAACATATAAGTATATTATTGATAGTTATTTTATCACTTTATAATGAAACAACTAAAGAAGAAGAAGTTGATGAAGAAAGAAACATGAAAGAATCGGTAGAAGAGATAACCTCTTCTTCGACGTGGCTCTTCTTAACCTCCTATTAAGCCTGTAGAGTTGGTCTTTTGAGAACACCAGAACCACTATAATGTTTCTAGGGAAGTTGATAAGGGAAATTGGAAGGGTTTGGGGAAGCTTGAAGGCTCAAAATTGTTCATAGAGAAGAGGGAGGATGTGCCCTTTTATAAGGGAGGAGTGGGGCACCTTAGGAAAAACTTAAAATATTATTTTATAATAATGTAAAATTCGGTTTATAATAGCTCAAAATTGATTTATTTCGAATTTAAAGTGGGGATGGGTTGAAAGAATTTCAACCAATAGGTATTAGACAAGTTTAGGTTACTATTTAAACCATATCATTTATATTTAACTCCAAGATAATTAATTTAACTTTTACCGTGTCTTCTTGTTTTCGTACACTATATGGTTAATAAAATTTCTAAAACAAGCCAAACTAACCCCAAGTTGTCAAATATTAATATATATAATCTTATATCAGTCATATTTCAGATCCTTAGATTTTTAATAATAGAATAAAAATTAATAATATAATATATGTTTTAAAAACTATTTTATGTCAATTTTGACAATATTTGGTAATTAATTTTTTTGAAAATCATAACAGCATGCTTAGTTCGAAAAGAGTTAATTTAATAAATAATAACATGTCATATTAAGCTAAATAATTACTGTAATTTATAGAAAGTCTCAAATTACATTTATTTGGGTATTTATAACATCAATTATGTTAATATTTCATTAATAAGGTAATTACTGCATCATCATTGTGTCATAAATAAATTAAAGTATTTAATGTCTATAAATTATAAATAAAATAACATTATGTAGGAAATATTTTCATCTTTTGAATAAATATTATATAGTCGATTTTATCTTATGTATAACCCTATATTAATATTTTTTAGTTATTAATCTTTGATTTTAACTATTGTAACTATTCGTTAAATAAAATAATAATAAATGTCCAAATCTAATCCAAGTGTACCAAAAGGGTAATATTTTGTTCCTAAGGTTGGTTATGGTCGAATTACATTTATCCAATAGAATTAGGACATGTGTTAGGGTAATAATATTATTATTTTTACCCATAATTACCCTATTTACTTTTAACCGTGGTAAAGGAAAGTAAAAAGATACTATTCAACAAAAATTATTTTTATCTTATTGAACCACATATTACTCCTTGATATTAACCGTGTCTCTCAGATTTTGGAAATTCCACTCACTGAAGTGGTAAAATTGTGTTTTTAGTAAATTTTCAAATTCTCCTAGGAGGTGGGTAAAAGACGGTGAAAAGTTCAATAAATTTTTTATATATCTAAAATTATAATAAAATTACTCCAATGAATTACATTGAATTTATATAAGAATTATGTATATATTTTGAACTAAATTAAATTTAAATAAAATAAATGATTATTTAAATAAAAAGTCGGTTTAAACCAATAACTGAGTGTTTTCACTATTCATCAAAATTGAATGTTTTCGAAAAAATACCAAAAATTCACCCTAGGCTAATTTTGATATTCCAAATCCAAAGATGAAGTCCATTTTGAAATGTAAATTTTAGAAAATTTCAAAAAGTGGTTATTACTATTCATAACGGCTAGTTTATATAATATTTTAATAATATATCATTGTTTAGAGAAACTTGGTATTGCGTACAACACACGCTATCGAGGAAGGTCGCGATTGCGTGTAATGAATTCCATGTAAGGGTTTCGTGTAGGAAAAGATTAATTTGGTGTTGCGTATAACAGACTCATAATATAGTTCAGTTATACATTGATCATAATCTATAATTGGTGTTATTTAAAATTAATTTTATTCGAAAGAACTTCAAATTGTGTGCATCACAAGACAAGAATAGTGTTGCATATACTACAAGCTAATACGGTGTTGCGTATAGTGCAATCTAATATTTTTGAAGCGTACAAAAAATACATCAATGAAATTGAAAAGAATAATTCTCACAAAATCTCAGGGTGTTACAGTATGCTCCAAATTTCATAGGAGATCTTGATAGTAAAATCAACCATTTTTATTCCGCATTAAAGCCACGATATCGAAGGGCTTTAGCTTCTCATCAGTTAAAAAGTTGTGAAAAAATTGTTCGTTAAGTAGAGAAGGTGGAAATGGAGTTTATTGATGATAAGTTATTCTTTGAAAAACAACAGAATAAGAGGTCGAGGTGGCGTGAGAATGAGTAGACCTCTTCAAAAAAGTCTGATGGTAAGAAACTTAAGTTTATAGTTTGTGAAAATTGTGGTAAAAAGCATGATGGGGAATGTCTTCTGAATTCTGGTAAGTCCTACCGATGTGGTAAAATGGGGCATAAGGCTCGTAATTTCACTGAAAAAGATCTGGGTAATGGTATGATAAAATCTGATTTTCAGTCAGTAAAATGTTTTAAGTGCAAAAAAATGGGTCATTATGCTAATGAGTGTCTGAAAAAGAACTCAGCTGATGGAAAGCAGCCAGACTACATGTAGAAAGGGGTGGAGAAATCCTTTGCAACTACTTCTGTAGATGTTAGTCTGTATAATGAAGTAGTATCAGGTATACGTTTTGATTGTTCATATTATGCCAGTGTGGTGTTTGATTCAGGGTCTACACACTCTTTCATTTCTGAGAAGTTATATAGTAAATTGGGATTTGTATCTCATGATAGGAATACTGAACTGATGGTAAAAACACCTAGAGGAAATGTTGAGGCAAAAAGAATACATTAGAACATTCATGTCCTTGTGTGTAGAAAGAATCTACATGAAAACAATATTGTTTTGCCTCTAGTAGAGTTTGATGTTATATTTGGAATGGATTGGCTTTATATTTATCATGATATTATTTACTGCAGAGCTAAAGATGTTTCTTTCCAGAATGAATTACTTTTTGTATACAAAAATGAACCCTAGCTGTTGATAAAATACCAGGAATCTGAGAAACTTGTAAAAAATCGAAATGAATGTTAACTTGCACATATTGTTGAAAATAAGGGAACTATTCAAATTAATGATGTGCCGGTGGTAAATGAGTACCTTGATGTTTTTTCTGATGAGTTTCTTGGAATTATACCTGATCAAAAATTTGAATTTACTGTTGACTTAGTTCCTGATGCTAAGGAAATTTTTAAACATCCTTATCAAATGTTTCAAATTGAACTTTTAGAGTTAAAGAAGCAATTGCATTATTTATTATATAAAGGTTTTATTCGACCTAGAACAGCACCATGGGGTGCTCCTGTATTGTTTGTTAAAAAGAAAGATGGTTCAATTTGACTTTTCATTGATTATAGAGCATTAAATAACATCACTATTAAGAATAAGTCTCTTTTGCCTCATATCGATTATTTTTTTGACCAGCTCCTTAGAGCTCTGTATTTTTCGAAGATTTATTTGAGGTCGGGGTACCATCAATTGAATTCAAAGGAAGCAGACGTTCTGAAGACCGGGTTTCTTACTAGATATGGCCATTATGAATGTTTAGTTATGCCTTTTGGGTTAACCAATGCACCTGATGTATTAATGGATCTTATGAATAAAATTTTCCGTGAGGTCTTGGATATGTTTGTGGTTGTGTCCATTGATGATATTTTGGTTTATTCCAAAAGTAAGGAGGAACATGAAAGTCATATAAGGGTTTTCGTGCAAACCTTAAAAGAAAAGAAACAATTTGTGAATTTCAGTAAGTGTGAGTTTTGGTTGCAAAACTATTCATTCCATGGTCAAATTATTTAGAAAAATGGAATAACTGTTGATCCTTATAATACCAAAGTTGTTGAAGAATGGACAAGTCCCACAAATATAACCGATATTCATAGTTTTCTTGGTTTGTAAGGTTATTACTAGAGGTTTGTTGAAAAATTTTCACGGTTATTTAGTCCAATGTCTTTGTTAACTTGAAATGTTGTTAAGTTCATCTGGAATAAAGAATGTGATGATTTTAATCATGAATTGAAAAAAAGATTGGTGAATGCTCCAATTTTGGCACCGACTTCCAGAAATGGTGAGTTTCTCAACTACATTGATGCTTTGTTGAATGGACTAGGTCGTGTTTTAATGCAGAATGATTAGGTAATTGCTTATGCTTCACGTCAATTGAAACCACATGAGTTAATTTACCATACACATGATTTTGAATTTGCTGTTGTTGTTTATGCTCTAAAAATTATGAGGCATCATTTATATGGAGTGAAGTGTGAAATATATACTGATCACAATAGTTTGAAGTATATATTCACTCACAAATAATTGAACTTGAGATAGAGGAGATGGTTGGAATTAATCAAGGATCATAATTGCATGATCCACTACCATCTTGGAAAATAAAATAAAGTGGATGATGCTTTGAGTAAAAAAAGTAATACTTCATTAACCATGTTAAGTTTGGAACAAGATCCTTTCGTTTTTGATTTGATGACCTTTGGAATAGAAGTTGTTGTTGCAGGAAATTCTTCTATTTTGTTTCAGGTGTCAGTGAAATCATCTCTATCAGACAGAATTAAGAAAGCACAGAAGGAAGACAGTGAGTTGCAGAAAATGGTTGTGTTGGTTTAAAGGGTAAGTTTCCTGATATTAATGTGGATAATTATTGTGTTTTGAGATTTGAAAAGAGATTATGTGTGCCTTGTGATTCACAGTTGAAGTATAAGTTGTTATGTGAATCTCATAGTTCTCCATTTTCAGTTCATCCTGGCAGTACTAATATATACAAAGATCATCGCGAGTATTACTGGTGGGATGGAATGAAAAGAGATATTGCTTATTTTACTGTGAAGTGTTTGATATGTCAGTAGGTTAAAGCCGAGCAGCAGTTACTTAAAGGTATGATTCAGCCTTTACCGGTGCCAGAGTGGAAATGGGAAAATATGTCAATGGACTTTGTTGTGGGATTACAGAAGACATCTCGAGGTAATAATGCAATCTGGGTTATTGTTGATTGATTGACTAAATCTGCTCATTTTCTACCTATTTGGTATACATTATCTCTAGATCAACTTTCTCGATTGTATGGTAAAGAGATAGTCACGTAGCAAGGAGTTAACGTCTCCATTGTATCCGATCGTGATCCCAAGTTTACCTCTAACTGATAGAAAGGCCTTCAGAAGTCATTGGGTACAGAATTGAATTTTAGAATAGCTTTTCATCCTCAATAAGATGGGTAGTCTGAATGAACAATTTAAAAAATGGAAGATATGTTGAGTGCTTGTTTGATGGAATATCAAGAAATTTGGGAACAACATCATTCTTTGTTTGAATTTTCATATAATAATAGTATTCATTCCAGTATAAAAATGGCTCTATTTGAGGCATTATATGGAAATCACTGTCGAACTCCAGCTTCATTGGATGTGGTATTTGAAAGGAAGTTGATGGGACCAGAATTGGTAGAAGAGATGGAAGAGAAAGTTTAGTTGATTTAGAATCACATGAGAACAACTCAGAGCAGACAAAAAAGTAATGCATGTAAACGTAGGAAGGATCTTTCCTTTGAGGTAGGTGATCTTGTATTTCTCAAAGTTTCTCATTGGAATATTATGATGTGTTTTGGTAAAATGGGAAAGTTGAGTCCGAGGGACATTGGACCGTATGAAATTCTATAGAATGTTGGATCAGTTGTGTACAATGTGGATTTACCTCCATGTTTATCCCAGGTACACAAAGTTTTTCATGTTTCAATGATGAGAAAGTATATGCCAGATCCATATCATGTTTTGAGCCCAGAGGTAGTTCAGTTGGAAGACAATATCTCTTATAAAGAACAACCAGTCCAAATTCGAGACCATAGAGAGATAGTGTTGCAGAATAAGTTAATAAACCGGCTAATGGTTTTGTGGAAAACCCATATGGTTGATGAGACAACTTCGGTATCTGAAAATGCTATGAGGGATAAATTCCCCCATTTATTTGATAAGTGAATAAAATTACAAGGATGAAATTTCCAAAAGGGGGGAGATGTAACATCCCAGGTAAATAAAGAATAATACATATTTCATTTTTATTAATATTTGTGAATTATATATTAATTTTACTTTAAAGGGGTGTCTATTTTCGATAGCGTACCCGATACGCAATCGCAGGTTTCTTTGAAATCTTACGTTGCACACTAATAATATGATATTATTATTTAAAATGGTAGTTAACTCCAAGACATTTTATTTTTATAAATGAACAAAAATAACTACAATATGATTATTCATTTTTGTTAAATGTAATTACATTTATCTAATAAAATTTTTAGGCTTAAAATGTGAATTAATCTAATTTTAAGGATAATTTACATTAAAAGGCCGATTTAACTCCTTTTAATGGTGAAACATCTTTAAATATAGTTTTGGATAATTTAATACATTCTTATTGACCAAATAAATTTTTTTCTGTAGAATGGGGACATCAATTTTTTCTTTGTGTATGTTTTTGGATTTTTTTCGATAATGATAATTTTTTATTGAATAGTCAAAATATTGTATTTTAATTCAAAACTATGATTTAATATAATTTATCTCTATAGATATTTATCTTTTTTATTGTTTTTAATGTTTAATTAGAATATATTATTACTATTTAATCCAATGGTGATCATTTGAATAAATTTCACTATGATATTGGACATAAACAAGTGTCAATCTTTTTATAAATATTATTTCATAAAACCACGCTACTTGTTTTAACAATGGGAATTAATTTTAAAAATAATTAATGTCACTTATATGTTTTGAATTAGACAAAATAGACATAAATTTGGAAATCATAATATCAAATAATTCTTAGCCTTAATTTTTGGTATTTTTCTGAAAAACGTCAATTCTGGATGAATAGTGAAACCACTAAGTATTAGTTAAAAAATTGAATTTGTCATTTAAATAAATTTTTTCCAATTATATGAATTGAATATCTAAAATCTGACATACATGGTTGTTATAAATATGTAAAATGTGGTTCAATGAGATAAAAAGAATTTTTGGGGAATAGTAACTTTTGACTTATTTACCGCCGTTAAAGATAAATAGGTTAATTCAAGGTAAAAAGAATATTATAATAATTCAAAATTACATTAACACATATCTAAACCTTATTGGATGAGTCATGGACGACTATAGGCATCTTTGAGATGATTTTCGGAACCCACGGAGCCACTTATAAAATATAATGACACTTTAGATTAATTAATTTAATGTAAAGGAAAAAATGACATAAACAAAAATTGTTTAGTAAATTATTTTCTATATGGTGTTATATTAATTATATTTTTGTCTATAAATATTCATTGGAAAGATAAAAAGATTTCCTACATCATTTTAGTTTTTTTTATAATTTTTAGGCATCAAATAAATTGAATTATTTATGACACAATAATGATGCATGGTTTACCTCATTAATAAATTATTTAAATAAATAAGATTATAATGATTAAAATGTTATAAAAAACATGTACAATTATTATTGGATGATTTTATTTCGACCATGAGTCATATTATATTTGACCTTAAATATTTTTGGACCTTTTGAAATAGAATATCATTATATAATAAAATAATATTTTCACACTTCCCTAAAGAGCCCCACCCCCCTTATAAAAGGAGACCACTTATAACCAATTCCTCACTACTCTCAAGCCTTTTGACACGTACAAAATCTAACCAATTAAGCTTCATAAATTCCTATACTCCTCCTATAATCCTTTCCTTAGGTATAAGGCACTTCAAGAAGTCCTTTGGTTCAAACCAAAGGCAGTTACCCAAATTAAAGGTAACAATTTCTCGTAAATTGTTTTCTTTTATTTTACTTCTCCAACCCCTAAACTCATTTCATTCCATTAATTTGTAACAACACCAGTATATTCAATATTATATGATGTTGTTATGATAAGTATTCTAACTACACTTACACACACCTCTGTCTAATGGATGATGAATATAATGTTTCTCTGGATGGAAAACTAATGCCTCACAAAACGGTGATTGTTCAATTATCTTCTACCGCCTCTCATGGTGGCCAATATGATGGCACTATATTTATATATGATATATATTATGTCTATGGTTTATTTATTCTTCTTTAATTTCCATTTATAACATGCCTTTATGTCTTCCATTATGGGTAGATGTGATAATATCATTAGAGGAAGTGCGGACTACCGCCCCTTAATGTGATATGAGACTTTCATAACATATGTGGTATGTATAAAGGATAGATTTAATGATATTATATATGATACCGAACTGGAATTATAATACTACTCTGTATCATTATGTTTTAATTCAATTATATATGAAATAGAAATGGAAGTAGCGTTCATGCGTACATACGGATTACCGTCTCCATGAATGGTGCATTTCATTTCTTACCACCAAATGCTATGTACAATTATAAATACATTTATATTCTGGATATATATGATATATATGATATATAAATCATGAATATCATTCAGGATATAATGTACTATTTACCACATGTACAAAATGTAATTATAAGAATTCCATTTTTGACTCATGTATCAAATATCGACAAAATGATCATTATTAAAATAAATGAGTACATAATGTTTATAACATGATAATAGGTGATATAAAAGGAATAATTAAATTGAAAAAGGTTCTTAAGAATGTAGAAATTAACTTTAGTTTATTATTTAGGTGATTAAAGAACAATCGAGTCAATTCAGACATGAGGTAAGGGGAATCATCTCAATCTCCTTTCGTTGAGGCATATTTTGTTTTAATACAAAACTTTCTTTTATATGCTGTATAAACACCCTTGACTTTTCAAAGGGTTTCATTCTCTACGAAGAATTTTATTTAACGAAAAAATGATTTTTTTTCTTTTAACATAAGCAGTGACAACGAACTTTTCCACCACAATGAGTATTATTTGATCATTGGTTTCCGCAACAAGCCATACTATTTTTAAATGAAAATAAATACCATATACAATTTTTACGTATTTTGGAATTGAAAATGATTTTGAGAATGGATTTATTATTTCAATATCTTAAAATGATATTTTTTTATTATAATGTGGAAATGTTATCTTTCCTTTATGATTATGTTATGTGTTATGATCATGTTATGGTTCATGGGTACTATTTACGTATATGGGTGGTTTCGTGATAAATGTAGGGCAGGTGAGCCTGAGATAGCTCTCCAATGCATTGGTTAACGTGATGATGGTAAACGTGAATGTTTCTCCTAAGCGATTTAGGGAATATTCTATGATGGTTATTCCAAAGTAACTCCCTATGTAGCTATGAAAGCTACAACGTAAGTATGATATGGATGCCACAAGTTACCATTATAATTTATAATTTCTATTTTTTTCATAAATCTTATGATTACATGAGGTAAGTAAAAGATTTCATGTTTTGTATGTATTTATTATCAAATGTTTTCATTCTATGTTTTATAACCCTTAATGAGATTTTTATGCTCATCCAATGTTTTGAAATGTTTTCACAGGACATAAAGATGAATAGAGTCAAGGATTGGATCAAGGAGAAGTCATGTTGTCTAAAAACATGGAACTAGACATGGCTATTTTTTAAAGAGTTTTTATTTAATGAAAAAATGGAAACTGGGTAGAAGTTTCTACCTTGTAATCTTTTGAGATGTAATAGTTATGTCCTAATTCTATAAAACACTAAACCTGAACAAATCTTCAATGTGAATTATTCCTTTATTTCAATATTATGTAATGTTTAAGGAAGGGTCCTTATAAACATCATCTCTAGAGTGATGTAAATTTTATAAATATTATTTTTTCTTTATATATATATCTTTATAATGAATAGTGAAATTGAATATGGAAAATGGATCACATAGCTTCATAGAGACAGTAGATCATACGTATGCATGGGCGATATTATCATTTCATTTAGGAGAAATATGGTGAATATGTAAGTGATAAATTAACATTATAACATAAATTTTAGGATGTATAAATCACATATATCTATCACATTGACCTTTATTACATTTTATATAATTAAAAAGTGAAAAAAGAACTTCATCACTTCAGGAGGCGGTAGTCTGATGTACACACGCGCAACACTGTTATATTTTAAACAAAATGGAATGTACGATGGAATAAGAGATCAGACAATTAAAAATGTTTAATAATATAATAAATGTCATATTAATTTTTTATATCCATCAATATATCCATCATTGAAAGAATTTGATGGAAAACGAATATTATCAGTTCACGAGACGGTCTGTCGTACACATGATCGACATTATCGATTTAGCATTTTATAGAAGAGGATATGGATATAGATCATTAAATTAACATAATAAAATATTAGTAAATGGATGAAACTGATTTTATTATATATTCATGTGTTAATAATATTGGAATTGGTGGAAGTAGAAACAATATAAAAACACTCATTTAAGAACATCACATCATTTTTGACATCTTCTTTAGTTTGAACAAAGTGACATCATAGGTTAATTATTTTATCTAAAAAAGGTCTCTATTAATTTGGGAGTTGATTAATGAAGTTATTTGAGAATTTATTTTCCAATATAAAGGTTTATTTATGATGAATAGAAGGGTAGAGTGTGTGTCCTTTTATAAGTGAGGTGGATAGCATACTTTTCATATTTGAATAGAAAACTATGTACCAAAAGTTTTCATATAAAAATGAATAATATATATGAAATTATCAAAAAATAGAATATATTGGGTCTATATATATCCACACAATGTGTTTTTAAAATGTTTAGAATCATTTTTAACAATTTTCTTTTAAATTTAATCCCACGGTATTCCCACTTTTACCTAAACTATGGTAAATATTTTTTATATTTATTATTATTCATTAGAGAAAATAATTATTTGAAATTATTAGTTAATAATAATTATTATTGTAAAAATATTTGAATAAGTTTTTATAAATTAAACTCATATAGTAAGAAGAATTTAATTTATAAATTAAACTGACACTTACGACGAGAAATGGGTTTTTGAATCAGAAAATGGTCAAATTTGTAAAATATTTTTATACAAAATTTCAATTTGAAATTGATTTAAATTAACTAAACATGATTAATATATTAATATATATATATATATATATAATTTAACTATATTTATTTTCTTACCTATCACAAAAACATGTAATGTCCTTTGATAATTTAAGAAGAATAAAAATTCTTAATAAAATCCAGTACATTTCATTATTCATTGAAAAATATATTTTTCTAAAAATTATCAAAAATTAGATCCAATATAATTTTTACATGATTATTTAAAAATTTATGTTTATTTTGGAATTTTTTTTTCTAAAAGATAAAAAATTGTTATAAGATATATTTTGAAAATGGAAAAAAAGTATCTGTGAAAAATATTGTTTTTTGGAAATCATTGTTTTTTGATTCAAACGAATCTTATTTAGTTTCTTATATATATATAAATACATTGAATTTATTCGATAACATTTTATAACATATAATTTTTATAATTTAGAAAATAGAATTCATATCCACTAGTTTAATGACTAGGTTATAATGATACACTCTGTTACATTCCATTTATTCTCAAGGTTGCATGTTCTGAAAGATATATAATTGATGTATTTTATTGAGAATAAATATATAGTAAAGTCTAATGTTGTCATATTTTCATATATTCATGCTGAATCAATTTATGTATGCTCTTAAATCCAAACATTGTTTCAATAATTTATTTGGGTGTTAAAGAGAAAGGAAATGGGATAAAAATAAAAAGGAAAAAATAGAAAACTGTAATTTTTAATGAGATTCAGGGAAACAAAGAAGTATGCATATGTGGTTTTTAATCCTAGAACCAATGATTTGTATGGATCACCCTCAATTCCATCATGTTAATGTGTTTGGAGATAATGTTTTCTAAACCACGCAGCAACCGTGATGGTACATTTTCTACTCCTTTCTACAATTATATAGATTCATATTAATCACACACATTTTCTCAAAAATTACTAAATAGTGTGCTTAAAAGTTTGATTCAGAAATATATCTATAATTAACCTCTCACTAAGGGAGTTATATAGTTTCTCCAAAACTGTTTCCCCTTTAATATTTACCATGTCCGGAAAAATCCAAAACACAAGAAACATAATTTCAAACTCCTAAGACTCACCCAAGAGCCAAATGATCTTTCTTAGACTCATTAAATATGTAAAAAACGTTAATTAAAGATATTTTATGACAGTTAATTATATATCGGATATGATTTCAGAATTCAACCAATTTATTAATGAAAATCCAAAATAATTTTAAAATTTTATACTCAAAAATATATGTGATCTTATAACCTCACTTTATTAACACTTTACATTTAAAATAATAAATTATTGACATCATTAATATCATCTTTTTGTACCTTTATTTTGTATTCCATATCAAATGAATGTTTTCAATTCCTAAATCCCAATGATGATCCAATGAACAACTTCTTTCTTATAGTGATCATCCCTATAAAAACACAATCCAATTCCCATGATCACCATTGAAAATGTCATACAATACTTACTAGTGTTTATCTAACCTAAAATAGGCCCACTTCACCATTTGATACATCAATCATCCCATAGATCTCTCCACTATATGAATTAGTTTATAAAATACAATTACGAGCTATATTGCCTACTCAGTCATAATATTCTACTGAAACATGACTGAAGAATCTTAATAATTTTTCTCACATTGTTCCCGATACCTAAACCCTTACACAAACCAAACACTACTCCTCACTATTAACTTTGATTTGAAAGGGTGAAACGCCATTCCAACATGGTAGAAATATGATCGTGTTGTATTTTCTATTGAAATTCCATGGATGAACTGTGAAAACACCCATCACTTCATGAATTATGTGATCACTATAATTCTTGACTCACAGCAGTCCACCTTATGTAAATCAATGGACAAGCCTCCTCTAGATTTTTTTTTGGAAATATCATATTCCAATACTAACACATTCAAAACTACCGCCCCCAGTTCTCCTAATATTGGTGACACCCCTTTCCATTATAGTAATTTTCATTTTAATCCTCTCCCAAATCCTAGTGTTTCTCTATATATTATTCCTCAATCAGTTGAACCATAATTTGGTCCTACAAAATGTGATGACATATCCTCGTTTGGACACTCTCTCGGTTTATCACAGGTCATCTCAAGCCAGACACCTTCAATAAAGCTATATTATTATAAAATGGAACCTTTACTTTGAATTATAAATGTAATCCAATAGTAATCAGTTCCTTTTACAAAAAATAATCTTTCTCCCCACCTTTGGAGAACATTTTTCATCACCTAACCGAGAAAATATGTTGATCACCATGGCCAATTCCACATCCAGCATCAAACATAATATCTAGAATTTCCAAAATTATCATCCTATAGTACCAACCCAAAATCCATAAAATTCCAAATTTCCATCTTCTGGGAAATGGTTTACATGGAAACACTAATTTTAAACACATAATGGGGGTCATGAACCTCAACCATCCATTGGAACATTTCCATCCTCATGGAAATGCTCAACCTGAAACATGAACACACTCTTAGTATATTCATTTCCAACCATTCATGTTAATCCATTCAATACATTCTTGTCATACTATTTTGATACTAGACCCATTTTAGAGAAAAAAAATTCAATTTTCCATGATCCACCCATGATAATCACTAATAAAAAAACTAATTAAAAATTTTGTGTGTCTTGAACACTAATAGAAGATGACTGTTATCCATTAAATTTCATCTGAACACCCATGAAGATCCATTGGAACATATATTAATTATTAGGTATTTAAGTCATTCCATATCCAATAAAATAACTTCCTCCCTCACTAAATCCTTATTGAACCAGATGTTCATATCCTCTATCAAAAGCATGCAAACCACATCCATATGATTTTCTTTTCCCATGTTTTTTACTATCATTATTTTCTTCCCTAACAATAACCATGTTACTAAACACTCAGAGAACAAATTTTCACACACATCCATGAACATTAGCACCCCCAAAACCATGAAATACACTTGGACCTTTTTCTCACACCCTTAATCGACAAGCCATGATTATCTCTCTAAGGAAACAAAAAATATGATAACCCCCCCCATCGGACAACCTCAACCAAGAATCCACTAAATAAAAAATGTATGAGTCATAGATAAGGGTCTCTTTTCCTCTCACATATACCCACAAATAATTTCACACAATAGCATCACTAGCATGAACCACCTAGCCCAAATTTCTATCTGATTATTGAGGTATCATTTCTTGATATTACATATATCCTACCATCTCAACTTGTATAATAAACATGCAAGGAATATAATCACAGAGTCTCGTAAACCCGAAAATCACACAAAAAAAGACTGATCACAATTATGTAACCCAACCTATCTAATAATAATTACATTTTAGTACATCATGGAGAATAATGTCCCATAGGTCATCTCTTTTCACATACCAGGACACATCTTAGAAGTTCATTATCAATGATTCCACACAAGGATTACTAAGACTTATTTACATTGCATGATATACATGGAAATACCATATATGTTCGTATATGACACTTTAAATAACCTAAAATATACATGATTGACCTACCACGGGTCAAACACTTTGGCACTATGGGCCCTCCCTAACCCACTTGGTCACTACACCTCATTTGCATAGTGATTTAGTCAACTTCCTCATCGTCTATGAGCATCTCAAAATAAACCCACATGACCTTATATAAGGGTGAAATATATAACCATTTTTTCCTGAGTATAATTCCACCATGTACATATATTGGAAAACACCATATTTCACATTTTATACACTTTAGAAATATATTCTTAAGTCATTTGTGATAAACATCACACAATTTCATGCATACTTAATTTTATTCCTAATTTTCTAGAATGATGTGTGATCTGCCTCTTACCTCTATAGGAAAAGTTACCAAATTATTCAATTGCCTCTTTAGATTGGGCAATGAGCTTGAAAACATACAAAATTTAGAATTAATATCATTTATTTGTTCATCCCAAAGTTAAAATCATATAGAACTCTAACAACGAAATTGAAAACCATCCATCATATATCCCTGGAAACCTATAATTTTTATCAGGAAAATTGTTCTCGATGAAAAAACCTGATATCAATCACATTCTCTAATAAATACTTAAATATATTTGAAAAAATGTTCAAATCGTTTTGATAAATGAAATGATGGGCTTTGATAAAACATTTTCATGTACCACCAATCGAACCACTATCCCAGACAAGGAATAAAGGCTTCTATTGAACATTAAGCATGACTCCTCTAACACCATAGGAAATCGACTAGAAGAAGGGCTCTAATTTTTTAATCAAGGGAGACTATACCTCCTATATCAAAGTGCACAAAAATTACAAAATAACCAAAAACCACCTGTAATAATAACAAATCATCTAATATACAAATAATAGACAACCAACAAAATACAAGAAATGTGGTGAGGGACTGAACATTGATTTCATATTTAAAAATGACCTCCATTATAGCCAATTACATATACACTCATTAATAAATGAAAACCGATGACGTTTGATCCTGGATATCTTAAAGAAAAAACTAATCCCAAACATCATTTATATATCTGAGCCATCCCACTTGATCAACCACGGTCCTCACCCAATCCTATACCTCGAACCTTGTGAATGTCTATTCAAGTTCCCCTATGTAGTGGTGACCCAAAATCCTATGAATTGGAAACTCACTATCGAACCCCTCACATAATCACATAATTACTATAATATTCAATGATATGTGCATGTTATATAATACATCATGACAAAATATACTACTAAAAAAGTAAATAAATAAAATGGTCATCGATCCTCAGTACTATGGACCTGATAGCACATACCTACTTTGACCAATGACATATTTTAATTGAGTACATTATGTGATCATCACAATTTTAATATCCAACCCCCTATCTTATTTTTTCATGTATTATACAACATAGAACCCCATATGGTGTTTTTATTTATCAGTAATCAGAAACCTCCCCTATGAGAGTTCCCTCATACATCCTAAGATCAATAGTATCTCA
Organism: Viscum album; assembly: GCA_963277665.1. Lineage (NCBI taxonomy): Eukaryota > Viridiplantae > Streptophyta > Magnoliopsida > Santalales > Viscaceae > Viscum > Viscum album. The sequence goes on along the minus strand of OY728155.1, from coordinate 1,645,360,944 downwards.
AACCTAAATATATTCCTACAAGATATATCAAACATGCCATGTTGAGATAGATAGTCTGACCATGACAGATCACACACCCTAAGCCACGAAAGTTAGTCCCCAACCATGCTAGCATGTAATTGTCCTCCTCAAAATACCTCGCGTACAAATCCCTCAGATCCTGTCCATATATAAAATCTAATACCATGTAATTTCCACCGATATTTATCTCAAATAACGGAATCATACCAGAATAAGATACCTCAACTAATGAATTTTCTCAACTAGGGAGTATTCCATATAATAATTTTGGCCATACCCTATTGGGGTTCTCCATCCATTCAACAAAACTACATTTGAAATACACCATATCAATAATAAATATAAAAATCCAAACAAGGGGTGGCCATATTCCCATATAGCATGGAAGCAAATTTTCAGACTCACCAGAGCACAACCAAGCTTTTAATAACCTAAACATTCTCAAATCATATATTCACATTTCAGGTTACACCTGAGATCCATCATATTCCATTATATCAACCCTCTCACTATTGTAAAATGTAATGAAGCACCGTTTAGGTTTTCCATAATCTAAATGTAATATAGGAGGCCTTCACCAGTCCTCAATCATAATCATAGTCTTGAGTCAAAAAAATAAGGGTCAATGACATCACATTAGTAAACATTATCAAAATATATCATGACCTCCCTAAATACACATGGTTATTCAACATAGGAATCATTGAAGAGATGGCCTATGTCACATATCAATTTATAAGGTTTCTCATGGTCATTCGTCAAACTCAGCTTGATTTTAGACTTCCAATGTTCTACCCACATAGTTCTAGTGACATCAGATGGTATTAGGTCACATGTACTACTATCTTCTGATTGATATTTAAAATATTAAAGCCTAAAATTGAATTTTATTTCATAAATAGTCATGGTATAGAATGATTGATCTCATTGCCTATATATGTGAGCCTCATACCCACAAACATGGGGTACATAGTCTTTTAAAACTCATCTTTACCACTCAAGATGTACTGAGTCCAATCAATTGATCAAATATCTATGCCTTTGAAATCTGTGCCTAATGAAATATTAAAGTGAAAAAGGGTTGATCATGACCGATATCAAACATTAACTTTCTTTATCAATTATATTTTAATTAAAACAGAATATTTAGTTAAATTAACAAGATAACCACTTTTAGTGGAATGGATTAGAACCACATTAAAAAATGAAAATAATCCTTAGGGTTAGCATTGGAGACCGCATATCATTATGGATCATTACAAATATATTCATATTGGGTTAATAGTAGTTAACAAGGCCCGATATTTCCTAGATGACCTCTTCAACTAAAAATGAATGTCATCACCACAACCCAATCAACTAACTCAATCCATCCTTAAATATTGAATTAATTATAATATTTATTAATAATAAATAAATTAAATTTCAAATAAACATAATGTTGGTTAACTCATCAAATCATTATGAAATATCATAACAATGAAAAAAAACACCATGAGAATCAGCCCTACATCTCTTGACCTACGTTAAGAGAAATCCCAAAACCCTATGTCAAATCAATTGTAATATTTATTAAATTTTTCAAAAAACCCTCCAATGAAATTATATTGAATGAAATACCTCAACCTAAAGAGCATGGCACTATATCCTAAACCTGTCTCGAGGGCATGCAATAACCAAGAAACATCAATGAACTATCATTATTATGTAATTACACCGTGATCTAGTGGAATTAGAACTGAAACCCTAAGTGGGAGTCATCAATGAAAGACATAAATAACATATGGGTGAATTGTGTTATTTGAAGTTGAATCAAACATCAAAATATTGAATAAATCCTCAAAATAAAAACCTAATTTTGGTGGAAATGTTGAAAAAATTTGGGATAATACATCCTCTGATTCATGAGTGTGAATGGGAAAGTAAAAGAAGAGGGAACAAAATGTCCAAGGGGATATCATTATAAACTATTTTTTTACTTTTAAAATTATTACATATTATGGTTATGTGATTCCTTATATGTAAAATCAACAATAGTAAGTTTTGGGTGGTTATCTCAGAATTCAGGACCACTACCGACACTAAATAATTATCCACCAACACTTCTCATTAAACCACGAAATACGGAAAAGGGTGAACTATATAACACTATTTTTAATGGTAATTTCTACTAACATATGTGTTTACACACAATTTTTGAAATTTAGTGCCAATGATGTAGATAGAACCAAATCATGTCCTTCAAATTGCATGGTTCGACCACACATTTTCCAAACCACACACCTATTATGTTTGTGGTTCTAAAATTCCCCTTAACACTCTCATAATTTCACCCTAACATCATGTTGTTTTCTAAAAATAGTGCACCTAAATGATTCAATTCGAAAATAGAAAAAAGAGAACCCTCCCACTCATGATTTAACAAGTTTTTTCTTAAACCATGGGTCCCAAACCCTGCACCTTGGCTATAAACCACCAAAAAAATAAAAACATAACTCGAAGATTATAATCCTCCACTGTTCATGAGAACGACCTTCAGATCCTCATTCCATTTCTAAAAATATAACATTAATACATTAAAACTCTCAATATTCTATTCCAAACATTGAATCGAAATTTGACCAATATTATAATAAAATTCACATTCTTTCTGAAAATTATTTCTGCGAAAAATAAAGGATTTTTATGAAATTATTAATATTAATTAATATTAATTTAGTTGATCTAGAAATTAGTTCAATGTTGAAATATTAATAATGGATGATTTATAGAAGAAGAAAATATTTTATATGTTGTAACAACACATATTATGATATTTTTATCTTTTATATTTTGACTCGTAAGAGGGTATTGTACATAGATAATATTTATTGACATATGTGTCGAATATTTTATGGTTTTTTTGTAACCATGACTCTATATCATGTGCTGGGAAGAAAAATATTGATGTATTGTTGAAGAAATCATTTAATTTAACTTGATTTACAAGGAGCTATTTGATCCCAATGATTTCAATATGAAAATGGTGTGTATTATATATGATGGTGATGTGTATTTGGTTCTTTCCCTAGTATAGTTTTGTGATGACTTATTCTTTAGGAAACATTAAATTAATATTATCATCAATATGGTTTTCAATAGAAAACACCAAACAAACACAACACCTAAATAAAACGAACCATGAAATATTAAAAGTACATGAAGAATAAAATATTTAATAGAATAATATATAATAATTAATTAAAATAATATAACATTATTATTCATTTCTAATTAATATGTTAAAATGGATATATTTTGAATTACAATTTAAAAAAGGGTATTAAATTTTACTATAATAAATTAAATTGATCCTAGCTATATGTTTATTATAATACTTAATATTTACATTTATATACTCATATGTAAAAATAAAAATTATATGAAATATTATAAAATACACTTAGAGTATAAAAATTTAATTTTATTAATAAAATAATTTTCTAATTTATTTCATTTTTATTTAATCGTTATATTTATATTGTAACACCAGAATTTTTTTCTGAAATATTTTTTTAATAAATTTTAATTCCTAGATAGTTTGAATTGAACTCAAGAGTGGGTTTAAATCAACTTATAGATTCCCATATTATAACATAACAATTTTAACATAGTTGTTAGGTAATTGGGAATAAATATAACTAACTTCTGAAAATAAATGGAGAAGTCATTCACTAAAAATTATTTATGAAAAGTATAAATCAATTATACATTTATATTTGTTAATATATTAATATAATAAATACTATTAAATGAAATTAAAACAATATTTATGTTATAAACACAATAAATTACTTTCTATATTCATCCATTAAATGTTTTGTCATCGGGTATGAATAAAACCTATTTGATGTATAAAAATTAATATTTTTTCAAAAGGGTAATTTTATTCCTTTTATTAATGATCATATATTAAATTAATTCTTTGAAAAATTAAACATATTTATAGAAAAAAAATTCATTGGATGTGGGGTATAAGAATTTACATGGGATGAATTTTTAATATTTTTCAGATATCTTTCATGTTTTTATAAATTTGAAAACAAATACACTAAATTTTAATTGAAAACAATAAATTTTAATCAATGTAATATATAAGGTTAAATTATAATTTTTAATGGTTTTAAATTAAAAATAAAATATATTTTTATCATTAATTCTAATGTATTAAAGTATCATTTATTTGACATTGAATCCAGATGTAATGAAATTTCAATATTTTCAATTTTTTAACTTTTAAAGCATGTTCTCTATTTTCAACACCTGGATTAATTTTAAATTAATTACTTAAACTTCTCTGTTTTTAATATTGAAAAATATATTCTTTATTTATAATCATCAGGTAAATTTTATTTTAAAAGATTTAATTTTTTGGCTTTATGAATAATATCTCTGGTAATTTTTATTAATATTGTAAAGGGTTAAATCAGGTAACTATGGATAATAATAAGTAACAATGTTACCATAAAACTTGACTTAATATAACTACATGATTTTTTTAGATCTAAAACATCCTTGGGTTAAAATAGATTCCATTGGAAGCCACATGTATGTTATTAGGATATATAATTTATTTTATTTAATGAAAAATTAGATATATCTTACACAACATTTAATAATTATATTAACTTTAAAATAATATTATAAAGAAGATAAATTATATTTTATATAATAATTTTTAAAATATTATTTTTATAGTTATCATAATAATGATTTTTTTTGTTTTTGAAAATAGATAATAATCTTAAAGACATATACATTGATGAAGAAAAAACTAATTAATTAATGCGACATCAACAAATGTTTTTTATAATAATCATATTAATAATCAAAAGATCCAAACACTATTAAATTTTTATTGGTTGAATATATCTAAACCATAAACATCCAAGGGTCTAGTTAGTAACAATTTTCATCCTTATGGAAAATATTATAACACATATATTTTTTATCTAATCTAATGATAATGTTTTTACCTTCATAGTTTCATAAGTATTACATTTATAATGTTATTTTTTCCAAACTATAAATTCTACTAAGAATATTACACTAAAATCTAGTTGATTTATCTTCAACGTAAAATTTATTTATTATTTTTTTTCAAAAAATAATTATATGAAATAATGTCAAACATTTGATATAGTAATTATTTTATTAATAGAGAAAAAAATAAATTTTAATAAATATATTAAAATAAATATATTTTTGGACAATTATGTTTTATAATTAATTTTATTGATTAATGAGACCTATTAAGAATATGGTAAATTAGTTGGTTCAAATTTAACATTTTATCTAAATATTTTTAAAAACGAATGAGTTGAATAGTGTCAAAATTGAAACTATTGATTGTTTATGTCAAAATGTTTTGTTAAATTATTTAAAAATAAAAAAAATTATTAACTTATATAATATTTAATATATATTATAAAATTTATATGGTGTTTATTTATGGTATAATTACCATCATAAAAATAAATATATCAACCATTTAATACAGAAATATTTATTAACCTAATTAGTAATTAAATAGAATAACTAAGTATTAATTAAAATGGTGAGGTTCAAATTGATAGAAAAACATGTCTAAAATCTATTTGTTGGTGAGAATACAACTGTATATCATCTAATATTCTAAATTGGTAGATTTTCATGTTTATTATTTGTTTTTTATTTTATTATAAATTAATATTCATGGAGATCCCAAAAGTGTCCCTCGCCTCAATTATAAAACAGAACCTCCTCCCTCAAATATTCACAACAATTTAAGAAATAAATCACTTCCATACCCTACCCTTTTTTCTAATTAAATTTTATATTTACATTATATATGTTTTTATTATCTTCAATGACCTACTCTAGTGCTCCAGGAGGAGATATAGATGAAGCATGTCGAAGAAGTGGTAATCTCCTCCACTGATTCGTTAAAAATTATTTCTTATTCTACTTAAATTTCATGAGTTTCTTCATTATAGAGTAATAACTCCAAAATAAATTATATACTAATATTTTATTATGATTATGGGAAAAAATATTCCACATAATTTACATCCTACAAAAAAATTAAATCACCACGGATGCGTATGTACGACTTATCATCTCTACTTCATGATGTAACATGTTTTTCACCACCACCTTACATGGATGGGTATAACGATGCATGTAATAACTATATATGATTATTATGACATTATAGTTTTTCATAAATATTATAATCCATTCAGTTAAATACCATTCAACAAGAATGATAATGATTTATTCGTCGTGCATACGTATGGCCTACCGTCTCCACGATGCGAAGAGATTCATTCTACATGACCATAATTGAAGAATGATTATGTAAATGTATAAAATGAATAAATAAAATATATATATATATATCATATTAATATAAAATTTTAATAATATAAATATGACCTATGAAGGAGAATCAAAACTTATTCAACAAAACATGCATAAGACAACAAACCGGTTAATACCCAATTAACAAGTAATAATAAAATGTTATTAAAATTCAGATGATAATATGATAATATAAAATATCATAAAAATGAATATGATTATGAAATAAGTCAATTAAATTATTTATATCAATATAAATGATGTTTGGATGTGTAAGAAGAAAATTAGACAAAAAATGTAAGGGTTAATTTTCCAATCTCATTATTATCTGAAATTGCTTATACATAAGTATTTCCTATGGTTTATTTACCATCCACATCCATGTTACCTAAATATGTAATATTATTTCTATTTTTATGAAAAAAATAAATTCAATTTTACCAATTGGTGATTATTTGTTTAACGATACGAAAGTATTCTTTTTTATTATTTGATATGATTTACTTTTTGACTTTTCTAGCAAAAGTATGAGGAGATTTTTTTAAATTATACGGTATGAAAATATTATTAATCATACATAACTCCTTACTTCCATAAATCATAATTTCAAATATTTTATTTTAAATTTAGAAACATTATTTTATTTTAAAATTATACCATAATTTTAGAAAATAAATCATTTTTTGGGAATAAATGTTATTTTCCTCACGAATAAATATTTAATATTGTATGAAAATTATTTTCCAAATAAGATTATATTCTCTAACTGTGGTTATTTCTATATTGATATTATTTATATTATTGGATTTTGTTTTGAATGGTATTAGGTTAATGAATCCATTTGTTTTATATGGATTATGGTAGAATGATGTTTTAGAAACCCATTTTATTTCGTGGGATATGCGATGATGAATGATTTCTGTCTTCCTAGTACATATAATAGTGATTTAATTATAAGATACGTGGGACATATATCTGCCTCTAATGAATTTGGGTAATTATTTATATATCATGACACATAAATTAAAGGAATTGGAAATTTTTTCTATTTATTAATACAAGGATTGAATAAGGAGTGAACTCAGTTTAGTAACTGACTTTGACCGCTATGATGGTCTTGGTCATAAGCCATGACTAATATGAAATGATTATATATCATTATGTTTATTCCCAAAAACATCATGTCTTATGTGAGGAATTTCGGTATTACATTAATTTTTTTTTGAAAATTCATGTTTTATTACATGTCATGATATGACAATCTTTCATATGTAAGGTTTGATTTATAAATTCTATGTTCTTATGTCTTAGGATTATGATATGATTGATATCTACCTTGTTTACCCTTACTGAAAATATGACCTCACCCTTTCACAAGATTCTTTTCCCTTGGTCATGAATAAGGGTACTATGTAATATATTTCATAAAAGGGGTCTAGTTATGATAAAATAAGTGGGAGACAATGAAGATGTCTTATGAAATAGTTTTTATGGTTCCCAGTTTCTAAATACATTGTAACGATATCGAACTATAATGAAATTTTTATATTTTTAATGGAGTATTATTAATCTTTGAAGTAATATCAATGAACTTAAAGTATGGTTCATAATATATAAAGCTTAGAATCTAAAAAAAAATTTGAATCCAAAATGTCATAATTTTATTTTTATTCCATTTTTGGAATTTTAATATAATAATTTCAAATTTTATCAGCAAAGAAAAATTTTACTACAAAACAATATATATCTTATGACTACCATTATATAAGCATATCCAAGTAGTGTATAAATATTTTTTTTATAAAATACTTATACAATGAGTAATAATTTATAATTTTGAAAATCATTTTTATTCAAAAAGAACTATGATCAACTATTTATTAACATATTTTTTTTCAAATAAACTCTTTTGGGTATTTTGTTTTAGTTAGATATTTTTAATTTATAATTATGTTTCTTGATGATTTTAATTCCACATGAATCTTATTTTTTTATAATTAACTAATTTATATGATGAAATTTAAATACATTTATTAATTTATTCATCACAAATGTTTTAATCTTAAAATTAACGTTTTATAAAAATGATATTATAGACGATACATGTGCTAATGTTAAAAATGAATGTTTTAAACATACATATTATATCTCATAAGATTTATATCATATTTGTAGTCATTAAGCTGACATTTTTTAATAAGGATCATTTAATTTTTTGGAATTAAAATTAAATTACATATGTAAAAATAGTTACCTCCATAAAACCAAAAATGGACGAAGTAAAAACTATAATATTAATGGACTTAAATTAATGTATATGACATTAGTGGATATAAATTTTGTGGGAATTATAAAAATAATCTGATATCTAAATAAAATAGATTATGCTTTTTAGCCACACTTAATGTTTAATAGGTTCACCATGTATATTAATTGCTTATTATTAAAAAATATGATTATCACCAATTGTAATATTTTTCACCACTTCAAGGACAACATAATAATTAAGTCTCCCATTTTAAATCTTCTATTCTTACCTCCTCAAAATCCCTATTCCTTATAGTTTATCCTCTTGTTAAAATATATTGTCCAAAGTCCACCATTTTGAAGGATTCTTCTGAGAGGAATCCTTTGTACTCAACATGAGTAATTTTAACCCCAAAAATCATTCATTGTCATCATTATTTTTCAAATATAATTTTATAATTCTGATATAATGGAACAATTATTTATTTTATTTTAAATGTTATTTTTCAATTTTAATACCTAGTAACCACCTTTCCAATTTTCAATTAAGATATACAAAAATTCCTTTCATGCATTTTTCATATTAACACCTTTACAATGTAACATATCTAATATTTGTTATTGTTTTTATTAATCATTAAAATATCTTGAAATATGACTCACCACTATATTTTTTCTAAATGATATCATTATTATTCAATAATAATTATATTTCATTTAATGAACCAACATTTGGAATTACAATCCTCAATTAGTTAGGGTATATTAATGTTTAGGTCTGTCTAACCACCTACATGAAAAATATATAAAACAATGTCATTGATAAATTAGAGAACATAATAAATTATAATATATATCATCAATAATTAAATATATATTTTCATTAGGGTCATGAATGGTAACATTAATACTAAACGTAATAATTAAGATGCCACTATTCATTCGTTAAAATTCACTGAAACATAGTCATCACTAATTTCATCATTAATAATCATAACAAAAAATAAAATTAAATAAAAATTTGAAATTATGGATAATTAAAAAAAAATCAGTACCATGAATGATTCTTTAGTGAAGAACTTTTGGAGTGGAAATAATAACCACAAATCTATTTTGAAACTAGCAGAAAAATAATCCAGACTACACTCACCTAATGTTGAAAATGGATAATATTAAATAATTATACATCATGGAAATAATTATTAAAGAATTATATAATTATTTAATGTATATAAAAAAGTTCCTCGTTTATGATATATATATATATATATGTGTGTGTGTTTCTATATATAATATTCGTGTTGATTTTATTAAGCGAGGAAACCATATAGTGGTGTCTTGTCTCAAATGTTCACCCCTAGAGATATATTTGTTATTTGAAATGATGTTTTATTTATAATATTTTATATAATAGACCATTAATATTTAGTATAATGAACCTAAAATTATTAATGATATTTATTATTTTTATTTTTTAATCATATCCTTCTTGGAGGCATGATTCAAATATTTCTAAGGTTGTCTGGGGTACATTGTCTTAAACATAATTACTTGAGACTTATTTCATATTGTGAAACATTAAATCTAAACATTCTCATGACTATAACATATGTAATTTATCATAACATAATAATTTAATACACTAGGTTTGATATTCCATATCATGTTCTCTCTTTATATGGCCTTCATCTGAAATGATGTCAATTATGAAAGTATTTATTTACTTAAATCCATTCACTAGGTTATAATGTCACATCCTGAACATACCCCATACTAGATTGTTTTCTCCCATAATGATATTTTATTTCATGTTTCATTATCTTACTTGATATGTGAAATTAATTTTAATACATATACATTAAATTGATGAATATATTCCCCAAAATTTATATCAATATTAATAATAACTCTCATCTTATTTAAAAAAAGATTCAACTCTTTATAGATATTTTTATTTCCACCAATGTTCTCTATTATAATAAGAGAACTATTTATGTGTTATCGTAAGCCAACTATTTATTTTTATTACCCGTTTTAGAAAAAATATATTTTTTGTAATCTTTTTATTATTAGGGTTTTCAACAAATATATATGAAAATATTAATTAGGATTTCCATCATTTAAAAGTAATTTAATTATATTCAACCTCTCATTTATTTGGATAACTTTTCTAAATTTTCATGCATATATTATTGAAGTATATTTTTTAAAAGAAACTTTTTCCAACACTTTTCAGTTCACTTTTATAAAAAATGTTTTTATAGTGTTCAATAACATCATCTTTTTGTAAATATGTTAAAAATGTATTCTATGATATATCATTAATGGTTTCCATTTGAAAACGCATTCCTACCACCTTAAGTGTTTTATATGAAACCTTATATTTATATTTTGGTGGATTATAAATGAAATTATTTTTATCTTATTTTAATGTTATATTTATATTAAAATTCATTCAAATGATCAAGGATATTTCTTAATTCATATGTAATTTTTATAAAACAAATAATAAGTTCTTTTTAATGTCGTTTTACTTTAATATATCTAATTATTGACCCATGATATTCTTCAAATGCTACTATACACATCAATTCTCTTACTATATTATTTTATTTTATTATCTATTAAATAAATGACCCATCAATACTTTTTTCTGAACTAATAATCTAATGTGAATATGCATAATATTTCATTCAAATCCTTCACTATATTAATACTCATTATTTATTAACATTGATCAAATGGGGTTCATCTAGATTCCATTCATCAATTTACTTTGTAATTTTTTGAGTAAACCAATTAAAAAATGTCTATATGGTGAAATTACCTCATAATTCTCTGAATATCATTATATACACATTTATATTCATTAGGATTTTAATGTTTATTAATGGAATGATGAATGTGTTTCTTATATAATTCTATCTTAAAGGGTCATGAAACTCATTTTAAATCCATGGGGTATTTATGACAATATTTTATATTTCTAACCTATGCATGGTAAAATAATATCATTATCCAAAATCACACTAAAATAAATCGATTTATTTTTTTATCTCATGATATAGTCACGTGTTGACATAATTATTTTTTTCTTCAAATAAGTAGGGGTAGAACTAATTTCCTTTCTTTTTTATGCATGAGAATTATGATTTTGTTCATATATGCACTGGATTAACTTGTTTTCTCAAAATATTTTATTATAATTATGGTAGTGTAATATCCCCAAGTTATTTTCATTTTATTCTAAACTTCTAAGTTGATTTTATTTTATAGCTATATTACATTCAAAGTGTATGAACTTTTTCTATGACATTATTCACTCTAATGTTTTCTCATGCATTATTCTATGATTTGTGTTAATACATTTGTGGTTATAACTATATTATTTATCTTAATTATATTCATATTCTAATATAATGCTCATTTACTATGTTCTATTCAAATAACATAGGTTAAATATTATAATTAATCGAGGATCACCGAATTTTTTGTTTCCATATCCCATGGTTATGAGAAAAATTAATATTTATAATGTGTTTTTAATTATATATTGTATGAATCTTTTTTGAGGAATTTTGAATACTAATTAGGTATTAATGAATTTCTCATATAGTGGAAAACGTTAAATAGATATAAAAAAGATATTTTTATGTTATTATTTTTCCCCAATTATCTAAAACACTATACCTATAAGATTATGTGAATTTATTGTAATGTATTGAGTTATTTAACGTCATGTAATTTGTATGGTCATTTTTTGTAATTATATTTTTTATCATATTAGGGATTATTAAATTTATATACTATTATGAAATCAATTGAGGATAATTTGTGATTTATAAATATCATCAATTATTGATAATTTATGGATGATTATAATATGAATGTTATAGATAATCCTTATAGTTTGTTGAGGTAATATTGTATATTTAGGGAATATGATAAGATGAAATTAGTGAAAACTCTAGTAATTATTATGAGGGATATTTATATTTATTTAATAATATATTGAATCTTTGGTTAATAATAGAATATATTGTTTTATTTGAAATTAAAAGCATATCTATATACAAGAATAACGATGTGGATATAGAAAATATTCCCGTAGGGATTTTTAGAATGGAAATGACTGGATGTGCACTGACTCAACTATCACTCAGTTAGATGATGAGTGGGCATAAGACTGCACAACTAGATGGAAACTCTTGGGTGATAGAATTTTCTTAACCACACTCTCATTAAAATCAATTTTAATGGATTAATTTCCCAATTACATTAATGGATTATGTTAAGAAGTGTAGACAAACTCAATAAAATGTAACATTGGTTGATCCAATTGAGAATAAAATTAACCAAGTGTAACATATTTTAAATGAAATATTCATAAGTAGAATTGAAGAACGGATTTTAGATTACTTGTTAGTATATATACTTCATATTCATATAATAATTTACTCTAATTATATTGGATATTATCATAATCATTTTCCTTGAATTTTCTTGAAAAATGATCAATATAACGGATTTAGAAATTTTTTCTTTCTCAAATAAAATATGTCTTTTAATATAATAATTGAGTATACATAAATAGTTTATAATTTCAGTATATGGGCGATATAATAAAAATTATAGTTTCTTAGTCATACCATAGGTTTTGAGGTTGATATCATAATAGGAATTAATTATTAATATTCTTATATGTATCACTTAGTGATTATATTAATCAAATATAATATATAATATTCTAAAATATGTTATAATTATGTGAAACATATAAGTATTATTCTTCATTAGTTCTTCATTAATTTCTATAAAACAAATATCAAATTTTATTAATAACCTCGAATATTTATTTAATGAAAATGTTATATTTTTAGTGATATGTATTGAATAAATAATAATTGTGGTATGAAATACACATGGGATTAATATATAAATGATGATGATGTAATAATTTGTTGATGTTTTTGAGAATATATAGTAAGATAGTCTTTTTATCCTTGGAAATGATTATTTTCTTAATAGAAAATTGATACATGGTATTTTTTTTATGATTATATCATTCTTTAGATTATAATATATATTCACCAGTGTGTGTATTTATGAAGTAGTGGTTGAGGATAATAGTTATTTTTTAGAGGAATATATAATTATTTTGGGGTTTAAATTCCAGATATGTAAATGGTTTTTATAATTTTATTTTATGGTAAATATATTATAAGAGTATATATATAATGGGGATATGATTTTATGAATGATAAATGTTGTTAGAGGATAGATTCGAAACTAGATATAACATAAGTGAGTAAAGTAAATTTCATTTTAGATGTTATTTACCAAATGATTAAAATACTAATAATACCCTCACCATATTTCCTTAATGTGTATTGATTAAAAATGTGAGTTAATAATTTAATTATGGGTAGTTTAATGTAATGACTTGAGATTTTTTATCATTTAAATTAATATGATTTTAAATATATAATGCACACATAACATCAGGATAAAAGAAACCATGATATAATAAAATAAAATGAAATATATAATCATCAGTATGTGATAAATAATAATCAATTAAAATAATTACATATTATTATTTTTCCATTATTAATATTTTAAAAACGATGCCATCAAAGAACCATTTAAAAAATGGTGATTCAATTTACTATAATAATGAATTCATATCAGAGTAAAAGTTTAAATTTATATTTAATATTTATAATTAAAATAAAATATGTAATAAAATAAATTGAAAAATAATAATAAAACTGAAGTTTTATAATTTCTATTTTTTATTAAATATATTTTTCTTTATATATTGTAATTTGGTTAATAAATAAATCCATAAATTTATTAAATTTTATTTGAAAATGTGAAATATTTTTTTGAATCCATAATTTACTAATTACAATAAATTTTTTAATTTTTTTAAATAATTGATTTTAGGTGAATATATAAAATTAAAATTGTTAACAAAAATGTAAAATTTAATACATATTTATTATACATGAAAAAACAATAACTGTATAAAACCATTTTATAATATAAATATTTATATATGTAGTAAAATTATTATATTTTAAATTCCATTATCAATTTATAAAACCTATGTTTTAAATTTAATAAAATTATGTAATATTTTCTAATAAAAGAATTTTTCTGTTGTCAATTTTATTAATTCAATATAAAATTTTAATCATTTTATTTTCTTTTGATTTTATATCGTAAAAATTATAACCCTTTATAATAAACCAATTTATTTAACCCAAAATATAATAATTGATAAATGTATCCTACATATAATTTGTAGGCAAAAAAATTCATTTTTACTAATAAAGTGTTTTTACATGCTACATGAACAAATTTTAAAAGTAATTATTCAAACACATAAAAATTTTATATTATAATAATTATATAATAATTCTAATATTTATTTATATATTATCAAATATGTTGCATTTTATTTTTATTCACTAAAATTAAATTACATAAGTTCCCATTAGTTACCACGGTAAATCCAAAAATACTAAATGTGAAAATTATTAAAATGAACAACATGACAAATAATTAAAAAAATTGATTAAATAATTAATTATGGATGATATAAATTATATCGGTACCCAAAAAAATATATTATTTGTTCCAGTTTATAGGTTTAAAATGTTATCGATTTATCTAAACTAGTAATAATTACAAAACATTCATTCTCACTAATTATAAAAGGGGTCTCCACCCCACTTTCATAAAAATCATAAAAAATTTGTTTTTATATTGAAAACCATAATTTTACCCTCCTTTAGAATCCAATTTGATATCATTTATCTTTTGGTTATAATATCTTGGACTAAGACCACCATTTAAGATGAAACATTCAATTGAAATTCCAAGTCTTCTATGTGAGTAATTATTTCAATAACTACTCTCTATAAAATTCTTGAATTAAAAAAATATTATTTTATGATTTATATAAAATAAAGTATTTATTTTTTGGTTATTATATTTTATTATTCTATTTTAATTACTATTGGAAACATTTCCCCTTATCCAATTATAGATAATAAAGAATAACTCATGTGTTGTGTGGACTAACTTCTTTACAAAGTAACATATCTCATTTTTCTCTAGTTTTATTATAATATATTAAATAATATAAAAATATAATTAAAAACCTTCAAATTTTCAATACAATTTAACTATTTTTTCTAGTAATTATATTATGGAAAAATAAACCACTTTCATAATCATAATCATAAATTATTTATAGTATGTTCATGTTTGGATCCATCTAACGTCCAACAAGATTAATGAAATAAATTAATATCATATATGAATAAGATAAATTAATTAAAAATAATATATTATATGATTAAGAAAATAATGATTTTATTTTTGTTCTTTAAGTGAAAAAATATTATAAAAATCATTAACCCAGACACCATTGTTCGTTTGTTAAAAATCACCAAAACATTCTCATCACTGATTTCATGTTTATACAACACCAATAAAAATCCTATATATTTAAATAGTAACATTATAAATAATTTAAAAAAATAAATTATAGTAATTTTTATGATCTAGAAAATATTAAAATTGGGAGTGGATTGAATAACAACACCTCTTCAATGAACTTGGTTAAAAAATGTCATTATTACTCACAAATAATATAGAAAATAAATTACAACGTACTTATATAAATGTAGAGATATTTTTTATAATTTTTATAAATGGTTATCTACATGAGAATGGTTCTAAAATTATTATTATGGTATATAGGTATGTTTTACTAGATCTTAGTGTATAATCAACTAAGAAGGGTGATAATGTGAGGTTTTCTTGTCTCAAGCCATCACCCCTTGAAACATATCTCTAGATATACACCATGTTTTTTAGGATTGGTGTATAAACTGGTAATTTTATATTTTATATATTCATCTTATCATTATTCATAATATTTAATTCTCCAATTTAATTAATATCCTTTTTTTAAATTGAATGTTTCAATGGTTTTATGGTTTTCTTGTCTCAAAATTTAATTCATAATACATATTTCATATTGTGATCCATAATATCATTAATATGGCCTAATTACTAAATAATTAATGAATCATAAAGAAACAATTTAATTTATGGGGTTTATAGATACATATCTTCTTCTATCAATAGATTTCCGTCATTATGAAAGATTCGAATAATGTAAGGGTTATTGTTAGCTAAACTCCCTTCATTGAGTTGTAAATATGTTTCATGAACTACATTCATTCATTCTTGGTTTCTTCCACCATAATATATTATTATATGTCACTTTATATTCCATTAAATGGAGAATTAATTATTTATATAAACATTTTACCTTGTTGAATCTCCTCCCCAAATAGTAAGTCATTTTTAAGAATAATTCTAATACCATTTAATGAACGTATCCTCTCATTATCAATATTTTATTTTCTATATATTTATTACAATTAAAAATTTGTGAAATAATTATATTTTAAATTTTGTGTACTATATATTTTCTGTTTCCACAGTTAAAAAATTAAAACTATTCACTCATTTCATGACATAGTTTTTCAATAAGGATATTTTGTAATATTAAAAATGTTTTCCATCATTTAAAAATAATATGTTTAAAATTCCATGCCACTTTTATTTTTTATGAACTTTATGAATTTATATTGAAAATTAATTGATGTTTTATTTTAAAATTTACATTACATAAAAAAATTCTACTTCACAATGTTTAAATATGTTTTTTAAGTGAATCATATCTTTATATTTCGTTGAATTTATTAAAAATGTATTATTAAATATACCTTCAAAATTTTATATTGGAATACATATTTCCACTATGTTTATTATTTTATATCAATCCTTATCAATACTCTTTTGTGGAATAAAATAGAAATTAATTTTCTCATATTTTTATAAAATAATTAGTTTGAAATGGTTTCCAATGTTCTGAAATATTTCTTATTTATAAAATGAATTTTCTATGACTCCTAACGAGTTATTTTTATCTATGAAATTTTATACTGATATATATTTTTATTGATCAAGGATATTCATAAAATGATACCATCCAAATTCATTCCCATGAGTTGTTATGTAATGTTATTTTATAATAAATTAATGATCCATTACATTTTTTCATTCATTAACCATTCACTATGAATATTAATAACTTTTATTGTAATTCCATTCCACTATGAATACTCTATAATTCATCCCAATAATTGATTAGTTTTATCTAAGATGTTATATATTTATTTAAAAAGGAAATTATTGAGTAGACCCCATAACCTCTTTCTATATGGTGTTAATGCTTCATAATTCAATGAATGAAATTACATATTATCATTTGATAACCAATTCTATTACATGGGTTTATCATATTTTTTGATGGAATCATAAATTTTATAGATAAATGATTTCATTTTAAAGTGATTTGAAATCCATTTCATTTTCATTGGTTCTTTTTTATTTTACTCTATATTCCACGTATTAATAAGGATGATCATCATAAGGGTCTCATATCATTCACCAATTCATTTATTTATGTAAGTATATGATGTGATTGTATGGGGTTGACATAATTATTTTTTTCACATTTGATTTTATATAATGAGTTTTGACAAATATTTAGTCATGGGTATATGATTTTATTCCCATAGGTGTCTGTAAAATGAGATTTAACATTTTTTTCTATGATTATTCTATTTCCATATAACAAAACAATCATTACATTCCATCATCTTATGTTTATTTTCTTCTCACGCAATATTTCATTACGTGTTTATTCTTTTTTTCTATGATATTCTATGCTTTTATGTTGCGTCCACTAATAATCCATGATTAATGAAAAATTCTTTATTCGTAAACATTATTATATATATCTATAAATCCCATATTCTATTATTATACTCACTTGTGATCTTTTAATATTATCCCTTATGTTTTCCATTATTAATCCTCTAAATCACACCTTTCTTATGATTCAATTTCCCTATGTTTTGAAGGAATTTAATATATGTGACATTTCCAGAAGGGTATCATGTATGGATAAATTTTTAGATAAGTTGAATAATATTTATGGATTAATAAATTTCTTAAGCTATGATAAATTATCCATTTATTGAAAATCACATGAATTTTGTCAGTTAATGTTTCCCCTAATTAACTACAAATACTTATCCAAAATGATTAGTGGAATGAATTTTAATGATTTTTTAATAATAGTTAATTTAGATGTTCTAAACATTCGGATGTTATATGGTATGCGTTGTGATTAATGGAATGAATGCATTCTTCTCGTTTAATATGTAACTATATTGATGATGTGGTCATGATGACTTGGGAATGAGGTCAATATCCTTCATGATGTTAGGTATAAAAAATAGTGGATGTGTTATATTGATTTTTTAAAAGATATACCTTTTATATTTTTTTGGTATTTGTTATATTGTATATATATTATTGTTGAATGGTTTTAGAGGTATATCTATCATACTAAATGTTGTGGATATAAATTTATAAATTAGTTTTTTTACTTAGAATATAACTATATTTTTGAATGATTACAAATAATGAATGAAAAGTACTACATAACATACTCTTTATGGTTTTTAATATAGTAATTGTTCATTATTGATTGATCATAATCCCTAAGAAAATTTCAAATAACTTATTCCTCTGAAGGAATCCTCAAAACATGGGAACCACAATATACATGGGTAGGACTTACCTAAGGAAAATGTTAGATATATCATTATGTTCAACATTAGGAGATAATTATGGACTAATTATGATATAATTTTTTAGTATTAATGATTATTATTTTGATATTATTTAAAAAAACACCACTTAAGCGAATTGTATTAGTTATATAAGCATCATGTAACTCATCACATTCAACCAATATTGAATGAATTTTTAAAAAACTCTTGAAAATTTCAACATTTAAAAAATTCATCACCATTTATAATGAAATCATTTATACAGTGATATAATTTAATAAAAAACCTTAAAATAATTATTTCACGATGTTTTTAGTAAAAAATTATTGATTTAGTTGGAGATGAAGACCATACCATGGTATACCATAAAACATGATTATCAACTAGTATTTCCACCATGATATAGTGTCTCAAGTTATTACCTAGTGAATAAAAGGTTATATCAAGGATTCGTATAGAAAAAAATGTTGTGGTCATCCTTGTAGTTCATAAATTTAATAATATTACACTTTTTCTAAAATCATCATAGATTTATTTCACTATGAGATTCTATAACATCATTTGAAACTACTCAAGAGGCTATATACTATACAAATTTATGATATATATATAAAAATATAATGACATAATCAATCCATTGTGAATCAAATCATACGAAATTAAATATGAATATTGACCATATAATATTATTGCGTACCCTCCAAAACACTTTATGGGTAGCTTCCAAAATTTAAAAAACATGGTCCCCTTGACAGAGGATTACTGTGTGATATATTAATATATTTTATAATTGAAAAAAATTATGAATAAATGTTTTCATAAACATAAAAAATAATCATCCTCTTGCACAGAATCATTGAAACTCAAGATACAAATAGATTTGGTGAGATCTCCATAACACATGTTTCGTTATATCGATGACCACTTGCTTTATATTATACAAGTTTATTTTTTCATAATGTCTCTTCTTCCATGAAATTTATTAAACATTAGAATTAAATAATTTTAATCAAATAGAGATATCCATAAACACTCTATTATATAAGTTAACAAATGGACCTACGCCTTTCTTTTTATTTATTTTGGGATAATCCCCATTTTATGTGTTGAAGGTGAAACCTTAAATGACCCATAGGTCTATGGAATAAGGCCCATAAAGGACCCAATACATGACCTTAAAGGCCCAAGACCTAAAACATATACAACATCACCTACAAATTATTTTCATCTTGACGGGGCCTAGCTGCCCACCTGACATGGGTGATCCGCTAGCATTGCCTCATGACGAGCTACATGAAATATGGGTTGCTAAAATAGAATCCCTATGGGGGGCCCCGACAATTCCCAAATGCACACCATATTCTCTAGCTAGGAAATGGATTTTAATCACCATGTGGAAAATATTAACAATGTTCAGGAATGGTTGGACTCATGCATACAACAGTTCTCATAGAGTTTGAGAAATATGTGGGTTTCTAACAACAACTCCCTATGGGAGACCCTAACTAGGCCCATGTGTGCGTCACATACCCCAACTAAGCAATGTCATTGAATCTACCTATGCATAAAACACATAGTGTTCATGTATAGTGGGACTCAAGCCTACCCTATTTCCCAGAGACTGTGTGGGGTAAAACAAGTTGGCACCACTCAGCTAACACTCCATGGGTAAAATGTGGGTTACTAACGTAGACTCTCTATGGGGGTCCCCAACCACAACCAAGTGTGAATGTATATTATATATGTATAGATTAGATAATTTGATGAGTAAATTAAATTTCATATACACTTATATATGATGGAATTCCATCCCCCTCATCCAATAGTTAATCACATATCATATATTATCAGTGTATGTACATACAATATCTCATTTTATCTTTGTTGTGGCACCAAATTTCATACTCATTATAGGAGTGAAAAATTCATATCTCACATATGATGGAACAAAAGACAATATCCACTATGTTCCCAACCACCCTTGATTATAAAATCCATGATTTTATATGAAATGTATTTATGTAAAAAGGCTATCATGAGAGGTAAAAGTCCAAATATAGTTTTAGCTATATAAAAATATGAAACATTATCCCTTGGAATAATAATTACATAGTCTATGAAACAACATGTGATTTATATTTACCATGTCATCTAGTTTAAGAAAATCATTTTTAACCTCATTAGAATGTTTTGAATCTCTTTATAGGATTCTTTCTCATGTTGACCATAACATTTCTTCACATCATATTATACCCCTTAGTGAACATCATAAAGGGATTACTCAATGTCATACTTTTAGAGGATAATTCATGTAATGCACATATAAAAATAGAAAATTAATTTTACAAAAAACATAAAAAGTTTAATATCATTATACTTCTTTATGAACATTAACACAAACCTATATGATATCCCATATAATAAAATCATACATGAAAGGCCACCAAATAAGCCTTTTTTTCTTCTCATTTAGGTTTCAGAAAAATTCATAAATTATCTATGCAATTGTTTTCACATATATTTTTGAGCAAATCATAAAATCCTCTCAGTAAACATTTGTATATTTTTATATCTATGAATTATGATTTTATAAATTATAATGAGAATTAGGAATAATATTCCTAATGTTTTAAAAATATAGATATTTAATATTCTTTAGAAAATAACATCAAATGTTATAATGTTTTTAAATTTGTTGCCTATACAGAAAATATTATATGTTTATCATCATAATCATTATTAGAAATAGTCAACAAAATTGTTCATTGATATCAATTTTGATAAGATTGAAACACTTTAAATTATTTCATTACAAACATATGATAAACTACATTAGAATTTAATATAACATTATACAACTTTTAATAAAAAATTTAACTCATTGAATTTATGTTTAACCCCAAGCTATAAACACATTTATGATATTGATAAATATTCTCTTTCAATACAAAATAACATAATATTTTAATTTTTATAATTTAACTACTCTAAGTCCAAAACTAACTACCATTATCCTCTTAGAATATATATATATATATATATATATAAATAAATATTATTTAAATTATTTTAGGATTAAGAAATAAATTAAATTTCTTCAAAGTGAGGATATTTATTAAATAATATATTAACCACCATACATTTTATAATATTATATATGTTTAATGTATTTTTTTATAAAAAATGATATCATTCTGTAAAATGTATGACTAATATTGGTCGAATAATATTCCTTAAATTTTAACAAATAATATGGTTGAACAAATTATCATTTATCAAAATCCATTCATTCATACCTTATTTTAAAAAAAAATTATATAATATTATAATTTTTAAACCATGTTTTTAAAATGGCCTTTTTTAATTCATTAAAAACTTTTTGTTAATATAATATATTTTTACATAATAGAAAATAAATGAGATCCAAAATTTAGATACTTTATGAAAAATATTCAAAATATTTAATCGGTTCTAACCTAAAATTCCTTAATGTGGAAGGTAGTTACTCTATTAACTTTGATAAGACATAAATAGTATTCCTTAAAATAATTATAAATATGGTACTCCAAAATATTTACAATATTTTAAAACATATATCGGATATCATATTCCACGATTTAAATGTTAAAATTTATTTATATATCCTCATAGAAATCATGGCCTCTCTAATTGGTTTCTTATAAATCCTCAAGAATATTGTATAATTACTAATCCTGTAAAAAATCATATAAAAATAAAAAAATTCTTTTTTATTTTTGACACCTACTTGGATTCAATGACTTTGATTTTCTATCAAATGATTTACTTAGGAATTTATGACCAAAATCTTCCTCTTCAAGTTTGAATTTTAACCAAATTTCACAATCTGTAAAAAACATCATCTTGAACTTCTTATTTAATAGTCAATTATCCTTAACATAAAGAGTAGTTCAAGTAAAGGATTTATAACATCATGCATAGTGTAATTCGAAATGGACTACTTGAACCACACCCTTAAATATAGTTCAATGAAATATTTACCCAGGTCGTGGAAAATATGTAATTAAATTCCCTCCAAGTCATTAATATACCCAATAATAATTAGTTTATTAGACGAGAAAAAAGTGAATTTTATCATCCTATAGCAGAAAATATCCCTTGAAACATCATATCATTTAGGTATAGATTGTGATTATCAATCGTCTAGTAAGAATCTATGGTTTCATGTTTCTTCCAAATATTTTTCTATATGAACAAAAAAATCATTGCCAAAACATTAATAAGGTCTATATTTTGAATATAGTTAACATT
Source organism: Viscum album (assembly GCA_963277665.1). NCBI lineage: Eukaryota > Viridiplantae > Streptophyta > Magnoliopsida > Santalales > Viscaceae > Viscum > Viscum album. Next base: position 1,645,337,272 of record OY728155.1, on the reverse strand, counting down.
ATTCACCTCTTGATTTTTTTGTTTTTATTTTGGAATTTCATTCAACATTAGATGTATTTTCACTTCCTATTTTAGAACTATTCCTAATTTTTTTAATCAGTCTAAGAGGAATCTTGAATTTATCTGCCCTATTAAAATGAATGATTTGAAATTGTTTTAAATGGATTAGGATTCAATTTATATCGATAAAAAATTATTCTATCAAATGAGTATTATATTATTTGACAATCATTTAATATGGGATTTTTTAAATATAATCCCACAAATATGTTGAACCGTTTCCAAATAATTATATATATTAATTTTTCAAGATACGTATTTAAGATGAAAATTAGTTTCATTTATAATAATTATCAAGACATAACTATTTTAGTAGGATGTCTTATCAGTAATATCACCTACAACTCTATTATGGTTGGAAAAATTACTATTTTATCCATCGATCGTATGTATAAACTCATCAAAAATCCCTTGGTATCCTACATAAGGGTTTCTCAACTATGTGTAATCCCAAAATCATAATATATTTTTGTTACCTAAATCTTAATGTTATCAATTTATACTATGTGTTATACAATATAATCCATGGGAATCTGGATTTAGAAGAACCCACCTTATTAGGTGATTAATTTTTTGATTTAGTCATTCTAATGAAGGATTCTGACATAGAGTATTATATAAAGGGTATCATCATGTTATGACAAGTATTTTTTTAAAATGTAAGAATAACTGTACATAATTATTTTTTTACCTTATTATGTTAACAACTTTAATATATTCAAACCATATGGATTTATAATCCTTTAAAAACTCATATCATGTGTTAATATACAAAATAATAAATCAACTATAGAAATTAATTTCCAAATTAATCATTTTAAGGACATATATGAAACCCTTTATTGAAATTTCTTTGAATTATATGGAATAAATCGTAAAGAAGAACAATCTAGGAGTGAAAGATTAAAATCCATTATTTTCATGATATAACATATGAATCATGGCCAGTTAGTAGTCCCACCCAAAGTCCTCCAACATTATGATTCATTTCACAAGATTGATTTTGAGGAGGATTAGTTGGGATATATTATTCATTGAGAGAGGGTTTCATCAATTTAGGTGTATAGATATATCTTTTTTCCCCCTTCATTTTAATTTCACCGCAATAGCTATTATGCGATGATTCTTATATATATATATATCCCTATATTTATTCTTTTAGTAAATAGTACTAATCACACATACTCAAGTATAATAATTATTTATAATGTTTACATTCCTAATTTAATGTGAGTCCTTATTATAGTCGGGATTCTACCGAGTTCATATTATTCACTAGAATAATCCTTTGATAAAAATTTTATAGTGTTCATACTTGAACATATATTTTTTGAACACCACACTATATAAAATCCCACTAAATCACCAAACGATCACCCTAACAGTTTACAAAAAAATGAATAACAATAAGATTTACACTACCAGTGGATACTCTTATGTTATTATTTATTTTATCCATCCCTTATTATTATTCTATATTCAATTGAAAAATAGAATTCAGGTAACTTTACTTATATTGTGTGGAAAAATAATGACACGCAACTCTTATCTTCACCGTATCAATAATTTAGTGCCTTTGTAAAAAATATATAAGGAGTTCTTATTCATTGTACATGCTTATTTATACATAACCACTTATTATACTTGTTTCCATCTCCTTTATTTCTTTTCTAAATTTCACTATATTTACTCACGGACATCAATAGATTGACATAATATAGAAATCATAGTTTAGGGTTACTCTCCTTCCCAATTTACTGGATAAAAAATTAATTTCAAATAGACCATCATTTATGAATTCAATTATATTCAATAGATACACTACAAAGTACGCATTTATTCTTCTTTCCAATTATTCTCTTTATATACATGTTTTTATAGAATCCCACTAATTCATCTAGTTTGAATTTGATTTTCCAATTTAAATTTAAACCATTCACATAATCATAAAACCAAGAATTTATATCTTTTCACCAATAGATCCTGATCATCTAATTCAAATTTTTATTTATTACGAGTTGGAATAACTACAAAATTAATCATATGATTCTATATACGTAAACTTATTTGAATCTTTATAGAATACACTTCTACGACCTCATCTTCATAATTACTATGTATAAAATTGGATTTTAGTGGGTTTCACACAACATCCACACAAGACTATGGTGTTGTCAATGTAATAATAATGTGGAGGGCATGAAATCGATAGTATCAATAACATCAATCCATGTCCTCTCTACATCATTGTATGATTATTATGGAGTATAAAATAATTGATTCTTTTTGTTATGTCATAGTTAATGAGTCATTTTTTGGAGGTCACAATAATTCCAAAACAATGAAATTACATCAGTTTATGGTTTACATCGTGGACCTTCACTATGACATGTTTGTTCTATATTTTCCAATACCACTAAAAAATATTTCAGCCTCCTATATACTGATTTCCTTCATTATGCCACGAATTAATATTATTGAGTATCCATTACACTATAGAGTATTTCTATGTAGTGTAGTACACCACTTAATTCCCCTTCTTGTTTTGGATACTTGTGAAATGATGTAGTATGACTCCTTCGTAGATTTAATCTATGTAGAATGATCATTTTCCTCTTCATTTCTTCTTGTACCATGAACATTATTCAGGATATAAAATCACAAATAAAATTTAACAAGGAATCAATAGATTTAAATCTAATGATTCATCCGAAATAATTTACTACTAAATAATCATGGCTATATCACCTTCATACTTCTTTATCCTAATGATAGTCATATTATGTCTAGGGAACTCCAAATATTCAATTAATATTTTTCTTTAATATATCAAATACTTTCACAGTATGAACATCAATTTTTTAATCCAATCATTAGCATTATTTAATATTTTAATGACACACTTAGAGACAATGAGACACATACATGGGAACACTTACTCACTAATCATGATTTCCTTGTACCCAATGATTTATTATCATGACCAGTACATCGATGAAAATTAATCATCATGGTCACAAAATCCAAGAAGTTCCTTCTTCATCAATAGGCATAGATTCTTCAACTAATCAGATCTTCAATGATATACTAAAATTACTCATCTACATACATTGGTTTTCTTCATCAAAATATTGACAAAAATGAATTCTACTTATTAATTAACTATAATTTACACAAAAATAAAACTCAAACATTCTGGTCTACCCCCCCCCCCCCCACCATGTATTTATTAATATTACCCAAAATATTTATATAACAATATGTGCTCTTTGAAACTTATCAATTTTCCAATTTTTCTTATTTCATTTGACACTCCTATATTCATCAAACTTCTCATTGTAATACATATAACCTTATTGAAAATAAACACTATCTATCAAGGAAAGTGTTTCAACTCACACATTTAGAAGATCCATCATCCATTCTAAAATATGTATAATGATAAATTATTGGTGTTGAAATTATAATCTTAAAATTGATGATATTACCCGAGATACCCATTTAGATACAAATTTTTGAATAATTTTATTTCCATGAATTTCTATTACTCATTTGAACCGACAGGTCAAAATATTTCAAGTACAAATGATAGGATACAACATTCTTGGAACTTATTTGAATATAAATTTTAGTCACTTATAACAATCCAACCCATTTATTATAGAAATTAATATTGATTATCAAGGATAATAGATTATGATAAAAAAACATTTGTTAATGACATTATCTTCAATATCCTTCTAAAAAATTCATATTTTAATGAACCGTTATTTTTTGGAATCATCTTCATTATTCAAGACTTGTCTTCCCCATAAGGAAAATAATTACCATCATCTTCATAATGTTGAATCTAATCACGGATGAATTCTTTGATGTCCCAATCTGATAATATGCAAACATATGATTATTTTTGTTGTTTTCATCTGTTGAATTATTAAACATTAATACTATGGATGATGTAGTTTAACGCATACACTTTGTACTAGATAGATCACACCAATATGGAAACATAATAATTATATTGTATAGTGTTGATAACACATACTACAACCTCATCAACAATGACTCTCTATCATATTAATATGTGAATACCAATTTATAAATTATACGACGATGGTGAATTATTATATTTTATATAAAAAATTAATAACATTCCCACTTTATATGATTCCACCCTTGAGACAATACTTCATATTCAATTACCTACATTTTACATACAAATAAAATAAACAACTCTTAATAGAATAATGTATATTTTAATTATTACCAATGTGTAAAACATGAATGTTATAATTTTCTCAGACATGTTTTTATATTCTTATTATTAGACAAGATTTCACATATAAATCATAATTTTGATTTATATTTTATAGAATGGATCCCATCATTTCATCGATTTAATCTTCTGTGAAAATTATTATTTTTATCCCTAAAACAAATACACATATGGATGTAATATAAATTATTTTCAATTCATCTTAATTTACTTCTAATGTGGTTAAAAATCCTTTAACACATGGTCTATAATTACTACATAGATCACATAGAATTTATTTGAAACATGAGTTTTCATTTATTGATATTTTATAATGAAATTTATATTCCTGGTCTGTAATATCAACTTTTCTATTAGGACTAACTTTTAAATTTGTTTCTTTCATATTCCATTCATTTTCCTAATCTACTTGAAAAATACCTAGTGTGTATTTTGGAGTTTTGATATCATGTTTTCAGATTCGTGATGGAAATAAATGACTGAATTTTTTACATCATTCATTTTTGATGATTTAATCGTCCAAGTTTTCTTAGATATTATTTGACTATGACCTATGTTGAATGTTTATCTAATATTTTATTCCTTCGAATATCATTCTGTATAATCAGACTTGCATCTTTTTTAAATTCCATAACCATGGATGAATCTAATTTATTCAATGCATTTATCTTATAATTATCAGATGACACATGTTGATATATAAATGTAGAATTTATTGTGACCACATTTATTGAAAACATCTAAAAAATAATCAAAACATAAAATATTTTTGAACCAGACAGAGTTCCATTATTTTTTGATTATTTAATTTTCACTAGATTTCTCCCAAAAGGGATTAAATTAAATGATACTTATGAAATGAGTTGATTGAACCAAAAATAAATTACATAATACTCAATATAGTTCACCTCAATTATTTCCCAAAATTTGTTGGTATATTTTTTGTTTTTTATTGATGTCTATAAATTATATATTTTTTACCACGATATTTTTAGGAATTTGTCACCAATAGTTGGGGATATATTTGGGAATCAGAAACCATAATCCTTATTTCATCTACTATTTAAATAATTGTAGGATTATACTAAATAATTCTCCTTCATACTACTAGAGTTATAAAACTTAACCATTCTTTTTTCATGTAACACCCAGACCCTAGAAGCCCAGACATGGTGCATTATTACATGTCATTAGCATGATTACAAAAGATATTGTCTCAAAACACCAATTTGTTTAGTAGCCTTGGAAGTACTAGATACATTCCTAAGGATTACATTACATTGTAAAATGAAAAAATACGACAACATTGTTTCGATAGATAGCACTAAAATCCCATAGACTATCCCTGTATGGTATTCATAATATAATTCTTTGCAACCTTGGAATAATAAAACATAGAAAGGTGTGAGATCAGGTGCTCAGTAAGGATAACGATATATTGTAATCTTTCATAAATAAGCATTAACATTTAAGGAAATGTATAAGATTAAAACAAAATACATTTAAACATGATCTTCAACATATCATGGAAAAGATAAAATTTAATAATTCTATTTAATTATTCACATGGATATTCTACTAGTCGAATAATCACAAGAAATATCAATAGACACTTTCAAAAAAAATGGAATGCATAATTACAGACATTCATAACCACCTAGTCAAGGCCTTTTGCCATGAATAAAAATAAGATTTTTTTCAAGGCCTTCTTCCAAGACACTACTTTGTCTCATGAGAACTATAGATGCATTGAGGATCTATAGCAGGCTCCACCCATTATTTACTAAGTCTAATCCGTTCCTCATATAAAATGTTTAAGCATAACATAAACATTCATATTAAAACGAGCATACAAAATGTCAATACATTATCCATAAACCATGAATGGTGTAATAATAACACATCCACAATCAAACATATCCCAACAAAGATTCAATACTATATGGAATATTTTTATCATAATAAATCAACTCCAAACAAGTTTAAAATCAATCAAACGATTTTGAAATAGATTAAAATGATTTGTAAAACTCTTCGAGAGAAATATCCATTTTAATGAAAACATTTAATTGTCACACAATTTATATAGGAAGAAAATAAAAAATATTTTTTGAATCAAAGTGTCCCATACAACTTTGATATTTCAGAAAGGAATTAACATTTTAAAAACATTCATGTACATTTATACAAATACTTAAAACCCATTTAGAAAAAATAGACATTAATGAGAATTATATAGAAGAATAAATATTTAAAACATTTTAAATGTTGTTTTAGTAAAAACAATTACCTTAAAAAAATCCCTCTAAAAACTCTTTCATGAAACATCTACATGGATAAGAAATATGTCACAGTAGATACTTACATAAAAAAACCTCGGATAATAATGTGATTGTGACGTTAACCATTACCTTACACTTTATTTTGTTCAAGGGTACGTTTAGCCTCCTGTATAATTTCCATTGTATGTTATTAGATAATACCATAACCATATACATATTTTTTATGTCATACATTATTCATTTAAGATTTTATACTACCCATTTAATAATTATTTTCATGTTAAATTATCATTTTCAGATTTAATCACTTTCTTTATTGTTCATATTTTAACTTGTTATTATTCATCGTAACATTTAGATCATTATTTAAATTCTTCCAGAATATATAACATGATTTATAAATCATAAAAATGTATAAAATAAATATTTATAATAGATAGATATATAAAATGGAAAACACCGTTTACGGAGACGGTAGGCCGTAAGTACACATAGACATTGTTTCTGTTTTCATATCGTATTGAGCGGTAGTAAGTGAATAAGATATATGTAAGTACATAAATACACACAAACATATATATATATATATATCTCCAATTTCATTATTATGTCATATATTACATACTTATCAATAATATTTTTTTTAATCGTCGATGAATGATGAACATGGAAATGAATCTCATCGCGTCGTGGAGACTGTAATCCGTACGTACGCACGAGTGACAATAACATTTCCTTAATTGTGTAGAATTGTATGGTATATCATGTATAAAGAATCATTATCATGTTATATTTGTTATTTACATAAATTACACATAACTATTATAACCATCCAAATAATAATGTATTGAATAAAAATTACACCACGACGTGGAGACGTTAAGCCGTACATACGCACGTATGGTGACAGGTCATTTAAAGGATGGATAGAATATTGAATATGGTTGTGCCGTATTTATAATAACATCACAGTATATATAAGATACTGGAGTTATTATTTTATAATGAAATCAACAACGAAAGAGGAAGTGGAAGAAGAAAAGAACATAAAAGAGGTGAGAAAATATTTACGTCTTCTTCGGGTTTTTCCTTTTTATTTGATTAAAAGTGCTCCATAGGTTTACATTCTGAACAATATAAGGACTCTAGGATGAAGGTAGGATAGTTTTGAGGATATTTGGTCCGGGTTGGCTGAGCCAAATGGCATTGGAGGAGTGAATTTTAGAGAAGGGGGAGTGCCCTTTTTTAAGAGGGTTGAGGGGCACCTTAAGAAAAACAGAAAATACTATTTTATAATAAAATCATTATTGGTTTATAAGTTCACCAAAATGTATTATTTAAAAGATAAGGTAATATTGGTTCAAAAAACACTCAACCAAAAGGTTTTAGATAGGATTGGGTCACCATATTAACCATATATTTTAAATTTAACTGGTAGTTAAATAGTTTGACATTTACCATGTCTCATTTTATTTTTATGTTATGTGGTTAATAAACATACTATAAATATCAAATTGAACCTTAAGTGGTTCATTAATTACATATATAATATTATTTAAGACCATTGGATGATCCTTAGATTTTTCAGAATAGAATTTCAATTAGTAATATAATATTTGTTTAAAAAAATGTTTTATGTCAATTTTGACACTATTTGGTATCTTTTAAAAAAAATTATAAAAAAATTATTAGTTCAAAATAAATTCATCTATCCAACCATAAAATGTAATATTTCCCATGAAAATTATTATAATTCATAAAAAGTCTCAAATTACATTTATTTGGATATTTATAATATCAATTATTTTAATCATTAATTACTATGGTATTTACTGCATTAACATTGTGTCATAAAAATGTAATTATTTAATGTGTAAAAAATATAAATAGAATACCATTATCTATGAAATCCTTTTATCTTTATAATTAATATTTGTTGTTGAATTTATCTTATGTGTAACCCTATATTAAAAATGGTTTACTTATTAAACATTGAATCTAACACATTTAACTCTTCTTTGAATAAAATAATAAATAATGTCTTAATCTTATCCAAGTGGACCTAAAGGATAATATATTATTCCTAAGGTTGTTTTTGGTGGAATTTCACTTATCAAATAGAATTAGGACATTCGTTAGGGTAATAATAATATCATTTTTACCATTAATTACCATATTTACTTTTAACCATGGTAAATAAAAGACAATATTTACAATTCTCAAAAAATTAATTTCATCTTATTGAAGCACATTTTATATACTAATATCAACTGTTTCTCTTGTATTTTTGAAATTCAACTCACAGAAGTGGTAATATTATGTTATATGTAAATTTGCAAATTCTTCTAGGAGGTGGGTAAATGACGGTAAAAATTTCAATAAAATTTTCATATATCTAAAATTATTATAAACTAACTCCAATGAATTACATTGAACATATATAGTTATTATATATCTATATTTACCTAATATAATTTTAAATAAAATAAACAATTATTTTAATAAAAAGTCGGCTTTAAACCATAACACAGTTTGTTTCACTATACATCAAAAATTTAACGTTTTCGAAAAAATTCTTAAATTTCACCCAAAGCTAATTTTGTTATTATGAATTCAAAAATAAATTATATTTTACCAAATTAAAAACTTATAAGTTTCATTTATTAATTTAAAATTAATTCCCATGGTCAAAAACCAAAATAGTGTTTTTAAGAAATAATAACAAACAAAAAATTTATATTTTTTTTATGTTCAATTTCAAAGTGAAATTATTTATAATGAATATAATTGGATAAAATGGTTAAAATATAATCTATTTATACTTACAAACCATAAATGTTTATAATTTAACTCTACAAATTTTTTTGATTAAAAAAGTTGTTTTCAATTAAAATATAGTATTTTCACTATTCTTCAAAATATGATAGTTATCAGAAAAAACACCAAATATTTAATGAAACTAAATTCTTATGTCTGGATTCTATAGAAGAAGTTTATTTTGTATAATTCAATATATAAATGTTTTAAATATTTAATTTAAAAAGGGTTCTCTATTAAAAGGTGGTAAAATTCAATTTAAATAAAAACTTCATTAATCTGGAAAAAAATGAATTTTTTTCATTATATCTAAGAAAATCATAATAAGGATTATAAAATTATAAGGATTATATAAAGATAAAATTTTAGTTAATACTATTCATTACCTCTTATGAACGTCTAGTTTGGTATTTCCTGGTGTGCTTGAACTCGGTGTTTCTTGTAGTGCAAGTAATTGAATTACCGTGAATAAATAACGTACTATGAAATATTGGGGTGTTAAATTCATCCATCCATCAATAAATTTTATCCTTTTAATTTTCAATTCTTCTCAGAAATTAAAAGGTTGAAAATAGAAAATACCTTTGTGGGAAAACCCACATCAGAAATTGGGTTAATAAAATTAGTCTTAATAAAAGGAAATGGGAAATGAAAGGGTCACCACCAAATTATGATCTCGATAAAGAGAATATTGGAGGAAGTTAGAGACACGTAATAGGAAGAAAATTTTTAATATTTATAGGGTGTGATTGAGGTCATCAATCACAAACAAGTGTTAAATTGAGGGCCTCAAATCCATCTATCTATGAGGATATGAAATACCATCAGTTCTACAAATTATAAAGTATTAGGATAACACATTATGGTTTTAAGATCCCTTCCCTAACATTTAAGAATATACTTAACCACATATTAAGAGATAAACAATATTATATATATATATACATGACATGTAGAGTTTCATCCTTCAAATTATTCCTACCACAAAATCATCTTTTACTTGAAAAGATATCAAAAAAATATTCTACATATCCTAATCGTATAGGGTTCCAAAAATAATTAATTTATAATTCACCTATCAGACCCTTAAAAACTAGATTATACAATCTAGGGACTTCATGTAGTCCAGTGGTAGGCGATAAATCCCAATCGTACTATGTTTATGGGTTTGATTTCTGCATCTTTGTCTGACGCGATGGAGTATCACACGATCTGTATGTTGTCCTTTTCCTAAAACGATAGTATTATAATATTTCAAAAATAATCTTATGAAAATTTTTAACCCTAAACAATACTATCCAAATTTCAACATAATCCATTTCAACCTTTATAGTTATCCAAAATATCTCTATCCAATCTCATAGTCCAAAATTTATAACGAAGGTAAACAAAATGAAGATATTTTTTTCCATGTAATAATATGTGAACACCTTGATCATGCATTATTTTAAAAAATTTAAACATCCCGAATTACCATAAAACCTTATTGATTACATTCATGCTCCCTTATTCCTTATAGAATACTGGATATAATCCTTCTATCCAAAAATGTTGTAAACTCCAACTATGATGGCATATACAAATCGTTAATTAGTTTCAAGGTAGTCAAGAATGTCAAATATTATTTATCTAAATCAAGCATGTATTATTCCAGAATCACAACCTTAGTATCAGAACAATATTATGGTTTATCTTTATTTTAACCATATATTTTCCAATAATTTAACCTGCTATTGAGTCAATTTTCTTGGTTCCACACAATCCGAGGTCCTTAATGAAATAGGAATGCAGTACAATCCTTATATACTCAATATTTCAAATAACATTTACATAATTAATAAAATACTCAAATTACACCATATTTTAATAACAACATAAGAAATCTAATCATTCCTCTTCATCTTTGGTATTATCATAACTTTATTATTATCCAATAACATCATTTGGGGTATACTCTGATGTTTTGGACATTGATTTGTGTAGTGTCCCAACTACTTGTAGATAAAGAATTGTACATTTAAAAAAAATTTCTTTCCTTTGAAATCAAATACGTGGTGTCTTTTTTCTCCACACTTATAACATACTCCAATTCCCTTCAAGCATTAATCTAGGTGATTCTTTTCACAGTTACCACATGTCAAAAAATAAATCTTTTCCCTCTTCCCTTTATACATCTTTATATTGTCCATCCTTTTCTTCCCTTGCTACCCATCAATTCCATAAGGCTCGGAAAATTATTTACTTATCTTATTAACACATGATAATATTTTTTTGATATGCTGAAATTACATGGGAGACTATTTCCCTTTCTAAATGTTGGCTTCATACTGTGAAAGATATGATCTTTCATACTCTTGGGTTAATATGTATTGTTTGAGATCAGATTCCTTCTACTAGGCTCCATTTCTATACAATGGCATACACTTGGTCAGTTTATGAATTGCAATGAATAATTACGAACTTGTAAAATACCTAACGTAAATTGAACAGTTTATGAATATAATCCATAATCATAAAAAATGATTTCCTTGAGGATGTAAATAAACAAAAACCCTTCATAATGGGTTTTAATGAAAACGAGATTTATCCTAAGTATATCCCCCGGGAGTTTCCTAACCAAGAGTGTAGAGAGGCCCATTGTTGTGCACCAGTTATTGTTCGAGTCTAGCGCAAAGTAGTGTTTTCGGGTTTTACACCTATGTACATCTGTGCCAGAGCCGCCTCTACCTACTCGTATCTAGATAGGGATGTATTGCTTGGAAAACTCACAAAATCTCTACAATACCAAAATTAAAGGAAGTGCTTCTATACTAACCGTCACTATCAATCATAGGTTAATGTGTTATAGTCAGAGTTTATATAAATCTAGATTCTGAGGTTTGTACTAAACTTCCTCTGATACCAACTATTACTCCCTGAACCTAGAAGCCCAGAGTTGGTGAATTATTACTTATCATTGGCATCATCACAAAAGATCATGTCTCGAAATACTGATTAGTTTATCAGCCTTAGAAGTATTAGATACATTCATAAGGTTTACATTACATATTAAAATGAAAAACTACAAGAAAATTGTTTCCATAGACAACACTGAGATACCATACACTATCCCTATAAGTCAGTCATAATATACTTCTTAGCATCCTGGGAAAACAAAAACATAGAAAGTGGTGAGCTCAACTGATCAGTATGGATAACGATATAGTGGAAACTTTCATAAATAAGAAAATAAATTTAAGGAAATTTATATGACTAAAACAAAATCCTTGTAAACATGGACTAAATCATAATATGGAAATGATAAATTCAAGTAATTCCATTTACTTATTCACATGGATATTCTACTTGTCGAATAATCACATTCAATATCAATAGCTACTTTCATAATGATGGAATGAATAATTCCAAACTTTCATAACCACATAGTCAAGGGCTTGTGCCAAGAATACAAATAAGACTCTTTAAGGCCTTGTGACGAGACACTAGTTTGTCTCATGAGACCTACGAATGCATCGAGTAGATACAACAGTCTCCACCTGTCACTTAATATATCCAATTCATTTCTCATAAGAAAAGGTTTAAACATAACAGAAACATTTGTATTAAAACTTGCATACGGAATTTCAATACATTATATATAATCATCAATGTTGTAAAAATAACACAGCCACAGTCAAACATATCACAAAAACCGTCAATACATTATGGTGGACTTGTATCTTTATAAATCAACTTCAAACATTTTTAAAATCCCTCAACGGATGTTGACATAGATGAAAATGATTTGTAAAACTCTTTTAGAGAAAATCCCATTTTCATGATAACATTTAAAAGTCCCTCAATTTAGAAATAAATTCATTTAAAGACATTTTTTTAATCAATGTTCCCCATACCACTTTTAAATTTTTTAATGGAATTATAATTTTAAAAACATTCATGTCCATATTAATAAATCCTTAAAACCCATTTTAAATACATGGACATTAATGAGAATGATTTAGAAGAATAAATATTGAAATGATTTGAAATGATTTTTTAGTAAAAAGCCCCATAAAATAATCCTTGTGAAACCTCTTTCATGAAACATGGAAATGGATAATAAATATTTCCCAGTAGATACTTACGTAAAACAACTTCAGATAATAAAGAGATTGTGAAATTAACCCTTACATTGCACTTTATTTTGGTTGAGTCTACGTTTAACCTCTTCTATAATGACCATTTTATTTTATTACATTATACCATGACCATGTTCATATTTATTATATCATATATGATTCATTTATGTCATTATAATACCCATTTAATAATGATTTTCATGTTAAATTTACATTTCAAGTAATAATCTCTTTCTTTATGATACATATTTTAACTTGTTATTCTTGATCCTATCATTCAGATGAAGATTTAAATAATTTTAGAATATAAAACATGATTTATAAATCATACATATTTAGAATATAAATATTTATAATATATAGATAAATGAAATTGAGAACACCATTTATAGAGATTGTAGGCCGTACGTACGCATAAATGTTGTTTCTGTTTTCATATCATATTAGAACAGAAGTAAGTGAATAAGATATATGCAGGTACATAAATACATACATACATACATACATACATACATACATACATACATACATACATACATACATATATATCCATTATAATTATTATGTCATATATTACATACTTATTGATAATATATATTTTTATAATCATCGATGAATGGTGAACTTGGAAATGAATATCATCATGTCTGGGAGACGATAATTTGTACGTACGCACGAGGGACAATATCATTTACATAAAGGTGTGTAATTGGATGCTATATCATATATAAAGAACAATTATCATGTTATATTTAATATTTACATCAATTACACATCATTATTATACCCAACCAAATAATACTGTATTGAATAATAATTACACCACAACGTGGAGACGGTAAGCCATACGTACGTACATATGGTGAAATGTCACTCAAAGGATGGATAGAATAATGAATATGGTTGTGAAATATTTATAATAACATAACATCATATAGAATATACTTGATTTATTATTTTAGAATGGAAACAACAAATAAAGTAGAAGTGGAAGAAGACAATAACTTAGAAGAGGTGATGAAGTATTTACATCTTCTTCAGGTTCTTCCTTTTTATTTGATGAAATTGGCTCTTAGAGTTGACTTTCTGACCACAATAAAGCCTCTCAGATGAATGGAGGATAGTTGGGAGGATATTTGGGTAGGGGTTCGCTGATCCAAATGGATTTGGTGGTGTGTATTTGAGAGAAAGGGGCGTTCCCTTTTATAAGAGGGGTGAGGGGCACCTTAGGAAAAACATAAATAATATTTTATAGTAAATTCATTTTCGGTTTCTAATGGCTCTAAAATATGTTATTTAAAGGATTTGGTGGGTATGGGTCTAACACCACCCAAACAATAGGTTTTAGACAGCTATGGGTCACTGTATTAACCATATCTTTTATATTTAACTCTTAGTAAAATAGTTTGAAATTTACCACATCTCATTGTATTTTTATATTACATGGCCAATAATCTTACTATAAACTTTCAATAGAAAATAAAGTGGTTCATTGATGACATATATAATATTATTTATGTACATTTCCCTATCCTTGCATTTTTAGGAATATAATATCAATTAGTAATATAATATTTTTTTAAACTATTTTGTTTCAATTTTGACACTATTTGGTATTTTGTTTTTTCTAAATTCATAACAACATTATTACTTTGAAAAAAATTCATCTAACCAACCCAAAAAATTCATATTAAACAATAAAATTTGTGGAATTCATAAAAGGTCTCAGATTTCATTTATTTGGATATTTATAATATCAATTATTTTAATCATTCATTAATACTGTTATTACTACATCATTATTGTGTCATAAATAAATATAATTATTTAATGTCTAAATTTTTTAAATAAAATAAAATTATGTTGGAAATATTTTCTATCTTTCTAATGAATATTTATAGTCAAATTTATCTTATGTGTAACACCATATTAAAAATTGTTTATTTATTAACCTTTGAATTCAACACTTTTAACTCTTCATTGAATTTAAACATAATAAATGTCCTAATATAATCCAAGTGGACCTAAAGGATCATAGTTTACTCATAAGGTTGTTTTTTGTCGAATTAAACTTATCCAGTAGAATTTGGAAATGTTTTAGGTTAATAATAATATCATTTTACCCTTAATTACCATATTTACTTTTAACCGTGGTAAAATAAAAGTAAAAAGTTACTATTCACCAAAAATTATTTTCATCTTATTGAACAAAATTTTACATTCTGATATCAACCATGTATCTCAGTTTTTTAAAATTCAACTCACATAAGTGGTAAAATAATGTTTTATGTAAATTTAAAAATTCTCCTAGGAGATGGGTAAAATACTGTAAAAAGTTCAATAAAATTTTTATATATATATAATTATTATAATCTGACTCCAATGAATAACATTTTACTTATATAGTTATAATTTATCTATTTTGACCTAAAATAAATTTAAATAAAATAAATAATTATTTAAATAAAAATTTGTTTTTAAACAAGAACTCAATGTTTATCAATATTCATCAAAAATTGTATGTTTTTGGAAAAATACCAAAATTTCACCCTAAGATAATTTTGATATTATGAACTCAAAAATTAATTCTATTTTACAAAATTCAAAACATAGTAGTTTCATTTAATAATTTAAAATTAATTCATGTTGTCAAAACAAAAAAGAGTGTTTTAATAAATAATAACTACTAAAATATTTATAGTTTTTTATGTTCAATTTCAAAGTGAATTTTTTTCAAATGAATAACCCTATATTAAATGGTAAAAATATATTTCATTTATACATAAAACCACTAAATTGGATAATTTAACACTACAAATTATTTTGATTAAAAAATTTGTTTTCCGTTAAAATCTGGTGTTTTTCAGTATTCACCCAAATATAAAACTTTATCATAAAAAACACCAAATTTTTACTCAAACAAAATTCTTATGTCCCGATTCTAAAGAAATGTTTATGTTGTCTAATTGAATATATAAAAGTTTCAGATATTAGATTTAAAAAGAGTTCTCCATTAAAAGGCGGTAAAATTTCATTTTTTTTAAAAATAATTTATTTATCTAAAAAATGAATTTGTTTTTTCATTATGTCTTAGAAACTCATAATATGGATTCTAAAATTAAAAATATTATATGATGTTTAAAATTTGTTTTATACTATTCATAACCTCTTTTGAACGACTAGTTTGGTATGTCATGGTGTGCATGAACTCAGTGTTGCATGTAGAGAAAGTTAATGAATTATTTTGAAGAAATAATGTACATTGAAATCATGGGGTCTTACATTTCATGAAATCAAATTTAGAAAATTCAAGATATGAAAATATTTATGGTACAATCTTCTTTATAGAAACTCGAAAAGGATCATCAAAATATTTCATGATATTCTTGTCACATAAAAGTTTTATATTAATACTATAGTTATCAATATATATATTTTTAGTAGTTAAATATATATTTTACTTTGAATACTCAATATGAACCATTTCCAAATTGGAAACATTGATTTCAAATTCATTGAAATTATTATTGATAAAATTATTCTAATCAATAATAATGGTCATTCAATATTCGAAGTCCTTACTCTTCATCACAATACATTCATCATTAATTCTACTCTCTTCCTGATGAATCATATTAGTCTCAACTATCCTCTTCTATTTAATATCCAATTTTAAATTATTGATAATAGTTTTCTTCATATTTTATTTCATTTCATTCATCTTATTCTAAAACTAATTATTTGTTTACAAATTTTAGGAGATTTCATTGATCAAATCTTCATTAAATTTAGAGCATATCAATATCTGGGGCTCATTATTATCTTTTTTATAGTTGTCATGACCCATCCCACAAGGGTATAAGGCTATAACTCCCTAAGTCATCTCCCCATAGGCTAAGGGATTATTACTAGAATTGAGTAGGCATATCACAAAAATGGGAGGCATACGACTATGTACATATTGACACAAATATCTATAAGCCTATAAAAATACTAAAATGTTAAAATACTGAACAAAAATGCATTAAAATATATAAAACTAATAACCAGAGTATGATATGGAGTAGAATAATTTAAATAGGTCCAAATACAAGCCTAGAACAAAGAGTCTGAAACACAAGTACAACCAGAATGAATAAACATTGGATTGATGCCAAAAAGATACTGGAACACTGCTTGGAATATCCAGTATCACTATGCATAGAATAGTCCTAGTCATTTTAGGACTCCATAAAAAGGTCATTTGTCTGCAGATGACATTCCATGTTTGGTAAAATCATGTGAAGGGATGGGACACCCCAAACCAAAATGTATACAGTGAATGAAATAGAATCATCCCACCAAGATTATATGTCTATAGTACATATGACAAATACACACAATCAAAGGTTAAGTTAGAACCACAGTATAAAAACATAATATTACATATAAGAGATTACATAAATAACATTTCCCGGATAACACAATAAATTGTTTGATGGTACTATTGACATTCATTTAAGATGTCTATCTTCTCAGGTCTCTCCATTTTGATGTACATATTGGAGGTACAAATAGATATGATACATAGTTTAGGATCACTAAAAATGCCATTGGGTGATAAAAGCAACTCAATCAAGATTAACCAGCAAGGTGGATGGATGGTGCCCACATATTTTTTTCATGATCATAATAATAACTCCACATTTGGAATGGAGATGATTAGAGGATCTCACTCTAGGCCTCTGAAAATGATTCCAATGACTATATCCAATAATTCTCGATGAAGCGGTTTTACTCCTAGGAGAGAGAGAGATGTTTCCATTTTAACCATAATAGAATGTATATCTGGAAAATAAATTAATAACTCGTAAACAATTCATAGGAAAATAAATCATATCCATGTATAAGAAATTAGAACCATATGGAAGTAATCATTTTTAGACCATGTACATGTGTCTTCGTACCAGTACAATGCTTAGCCGGTGTACGTGGTCCAGGTCAGGTCCTGGTAGAGGAGTACTGTGTGTGTTGTAACCCATGTATGCATACACTCTGTGGTACATTTTGAGCCTATGAAGGGGGACCAAAAATTATGTGATAGGGTTCACACTCCATGAAATACTTATGTCCCTATAAAACCTTAGCTTCACCATAGGGTGTCCCATATAGTGTGTAGATCTAGTTGACATGTTGTGTAACGCAATATTTCCCAGAACTATAGATTTTTTTATGTGTGTAAGGGTTGTTTCTATGACCATTTATCTAGTGGTATTTTCAATGAAATTTTTTAGATCTATCCCTAATGAGTAATGTCATCGCCAATTGACATGTTTCGAGCATTAGATCTGTTCAGAAAATGGGACTGTTCATTGTTATTTGTTTCACATTGAAGAAAAAAATGTCACATATTACATCATCTGATATGATGTCGTCTCTATCATCACACCACCACAATTTCGTGCATATCCCATATCAATGATATCTGAATTTTCTTCCATGAAACTGGTGTGCGACAATTGATTTCAACATTAAATGTCAAACCACAAGAAACCCAATGAATTCCAATGATGAATGCAGAATCGAGTGTGGAAAGTATAAGAATAACAAAATGGAATGGACCATGATTGATGTTTTTTCCAATCCTGGTTCATTTAATTAATAAAATAGTTGAATAATCAAAAAAAAAAAATCTCCAAATAAAAAATTCATTGTAATGAAACCCATAATGAAATACGTGAAATACAATAATCAATCTACTAGTCAATTGAATGATGTTAATCATAGTAATAAATATTGATGAAGGATACCATTAAAACAATCACCCTACCTTGATTCAGATCAATCACTGATGAAAAAAAGGTTTCACCATGATCATTGGTGATATACTCGGAATATGTTGTGTCTTGATTGTAGATTTTTTATCTCATCATTCTTCATATGATATAAATCCACAAACTCTCACTCAAGTGGTTCTCTAACTTCTTGGGTAATGCATCAAACCAGGAATTCTAACATAATATTCTTGTTATTGACTTTTCAATTACAACATTACAAAAAAATCATATTAATTATGTTATTTACTTCCACCAATTTGATAACTTTTCCATAAACAACCTGGGAAAATAATGGTTATGTTTCTCTTGTGTAAAAACGACATTATGAACTCAATGGTTCCTTACAATTATGGTTTGGGAATCCCAATATAAGATATTACATTTTTCAGGAAACTATTTTCCCATGCTGTTTAATTTATTTAAAACATTAATTCTGGGATCATCGAGCCTCAAAAACACACTCAGTCTCAGCGTGTTATCTGAAGAACAACACATAAATTACGAAGAAATATTACATGAAAAAAATCACTAAATTCTTCCCAATTTAGGGAATTATGTACTAAACATCTAAAATAAGGTATGCACAAATAGTGGTGGATACTGAACATAAATTTGTTCCTCTTGATCCCATATACTCTCCTAATGATTCATGTGCCTCCACTAGACACGCAATAATTGAATCAATCATCCATATTGTATCATCTCTTTTGGATTATCGATCTCTATCGGTTAATCAGCAAAGGTAGATCCATGCTCAATGTACATCACACCACAATCAATAACGTGTGATAAGTAATGCATGTACCTCTTTTTCTATAACATGTTGAAGACATCGTGTGCCCGATCTAACTGTGGAGTACTAGCTATGTAATATTCCACCTCACCATCTCAATATAGTATCTTGAAAATACCAATGAATCTTAGAAAAACCTTGTATCCCCGGCCAAATCCCTATAGTCCTTGTTGATGTGAATTCCATAGGAACATATTTTCAATTTCATATAACTTCAAATACCTATCATGTTTATCTGAATAAGACTTATGACATATCTATGAACTATTTATCTACTCATGGATGATTTACACCATCTTTGTAGTTTCTCAATTCATCTTTATGCCGAGGAGTACTAACTCTCATGGGTGAGTATAGCAATGTTGTGACCTACTATTTTACCCATAAAAAGCCTTCATTGGTTCCATACTGATGGTTGAATGGTAACTATTATTGAACAGAAACTCTACCAATGGAATGGGATCTTACCGCCGATAACCAATGTCCAACATGCAATATCACATCTTGTCCTCAAGAACCTGAATGGTTTTCTTAGTGAAGCAATCATTTTGGGGGTAAAATTCTATGCATAACCATAGTTGAATCTCAATCCCTCTTTCAATAATTTCAACAATTGATATGTGAAGAGATTATCTCTATCAAAAATTATTTTGGATGTAAATCCAAGGAGTCAGTATATATTCTATATGTTGATAACTGCAAAGAACTCCATTGAACCCTACTCTCAGATATCATGGATATTGGGTGTCTTGGTGATTTTATCTACAATAACCCAGATAGAATAATGTTCCCCATAAGTATATGGTAAAACCATCCAAATTTCCATATATATCATAAAAAACATTAATTATCACACCTAATGGTGTTCTACTAAACCCACAATAACTTTGTGCTCATCATTCACTTACTAACAAGTAAGCACCAAGAGACAGACTTTGTGACAACTTTGTTCACGCATGGCTACCTAAATTGACATTAGAGGTAATAATACATCTTTTACACCAATGGATATAATGAAAAATATATATATGAAACTATATGAACCTAATCCTACAATTCCATGAGTACCATAGTGCTACGATTGAAAATAACAATGTTCTCCCCACGATTAGAAAATCCATCTGGATCATTTCTAGTTGATATTTGAGTACATAGGATCCAACAGTCGTATCACCAAGATGTACCTTCTAGAATCACAATTAGAGAAGAGGGGTGAATCCCATCAACTGAAGATAGTTTCTTTATCTCCATCCATAGAGGATAATTACAATGAGAAAAATATCCCTGACACCCCACACACCAAATATGAACATGGTCTCCAATTGAGATAATCTCTTACCCAATCCCCTTAACAGGTGTATAGAAAATATTGATGTCATAATTTTGAAACTCTATCCATTATATCATTCTAAAGTTAAGATCCATATCATATAAGATATAATTGAGGCTGTTTTGATTGTAGTAGATGATAAAGTGCTCCACCATTCACATTGTCTACATATATTGAGTGTAAAGACTACTACATCTAACATAAGATCGGGGGTCATTTAGTTCTTCTAATATAGTATCAATTGATGAGAAATAGAGGAATTCACTAAATTCATGTAAATTAGAACACAACCAAGATGAGTTCTTGATTCATCGCATAAGATTACATAATATACAGCCACCTCTAAAACCAAAATGTGTGAGTGCTCGGGAAACTCTACCTCAACCATTGAAGAACATTATATAGCCATTCTATCCAACCGAAATTCTACCAAATTCGATACAAAGTAATAATGGGTAATGATATCTGCAAAAAAAATTAGGTATGAAAATATGTTAGTAGCCTACCAACCTAGGGAATCTATGTACTTCAATAATTCTCTTGGGTGAATCCCAAGATAAAACTACTTCAACCATAAACCATGCTCTCCTGTTGTACATCCAAAACCATACTTAGGTGTCTTATATTATCCCCTTAGGAAATCAATTACACAATGATGTCATCGATTATAACTATTAATAATGTGTTTATGAAAGGATAATTTTTTTGGTTCAAGAGTCCCATGAACAAGTTTAGGGTGTTTGTCATTCCAAATGGATTAACCATGTACTTGTAGTAACCAAAGAACAATCAGAATGCCTGGTTTTGTTTATCATCATCCCATACTCATAGTAGAAGATATATGGACCTATTTCCAACATATGAGAACCAAAATGTCCCTCTAAACTAATCCATGATGTAATCAATCCTTGGTAGTGGAATATTGTTCCTCAATATCACCATGTTCAAGTGTCATTAGTACAATCATAACCTCAAGAACCCATCTACATTCTTTTAAAACAATAATAGGGTTTCCCTAGGAGAAAAACATATTCAAAATAAATCATTCCTATATAATTACTCTAACTAGGCCCTCATATCATGATGATATGAGGGATCCATTCAATATTATGGAACAATTATTAGTGTTTTATAGGGGTATAGATCAAGGAAAATTTCTTTCTCATGGGGGGATGGTAAACTTGGAACATCCTCATCGATGTTTTCATTGTATTTCACCACCACTATAGGGTATTGAAAACTCAGTAAAAAAATTACACCAATGGATATGATATAAAACTATAGCTAATCCGCTACGCACTCCTAAAAATGAGTCCATCATGTGATTCCTTGAGTTCATTTTCCATGAAAAAGGTTAGCCTAGATTAGTTATTGAACAAAAAATGAATTGTATGAATCAAACAATAAAATTGGGGATAAATAGTGGATGAATACTCCATAACTAAGAGGAAATAAAAAATATTCATCTCTACTACAAAGATATCCCAAAAGAAATTCTCACCTCACAGATTCAGTTCTCAATATCAGCAGTAGCGTGTGATTGGTAAGTCATTAGTAATATGAGTCTCCAAGCGTAATGGTCCATTCAAGGGATCAATGGAAATATTTAAGTGTCATAAAAGTTATGTGACAAGAATGTAATGACTAGAAACTAAGTATATCATTACTACATGTATGTTTTAAAAGACATAGATCATACATCAAATCATTCTCGAAGCCTCTAGATTGTATGTTTTGACCGCATGTAGTTGTCCCCACCCTTGTCCTCCAACTCAATGATATTATCAAAGAAAAACAAGGGTTTTTTCTATTAAAATGTAAGAGAAATGACATCCTCATACTGATCACCCAGCTCTTCAGCCATCTCTGCTACCCTAGAAACCTATCATCTCATACTTCTACCTCTGCCTCGATGGTCCATATGAGATCTCTTAATTTGTTTTATGAAATGTTGATCAATCTCATTTATTGTGTACTTTCCTATAACATGGGTAAAACCACCTTTCTATGGGCTGTATAGATCCACTTATGTGGTCTTAATTGTATATCCTCTCTCCTGGAACCACATCTTGAAACATCTCACCCATCTAGGGCCCTAAGGATGATGTCACTTACCTACTTCCAAGGTGTCTTCCCATACTTTCCCTACACCAAAATCTATTAGTTGCATCTATTCATCTACGAAGAATTCAATTAATAAATCTCACCCTAGCACCCTATCATAGGTAGGAATTTGTAGAGGGATTACAGTAGACCATATATTTATATGCAGACCTCACAGAAAACACTGATCCCTAAAGATGAGGTCACGAAAAAAAATTTCAAGTACTGGGAGAGGTTTCTAAAACATGATGAATACTCAGATAATATCATGCTACTCTCATTATAATGTAGATTCTCCTTGATATGTACATACCACGACGTATCTAGTGTGAACTCAGCTATAAAATGGTATTCAAAATTGGTGCACACAATAATCTCATCATCATAAGATTGGGTCACCATACCCCACTTTCTCCAAGCTGATTTGTGAAGAATTTTCACTGCAAGGACCACCATTTAAAATGTTAATGTCTTGGCTAGATAGAAAACTCTGGACAAAACATCAAGCTCGTCAGCACCCTCCTAGGGTTCAGGCATACCTCAAAACCTAAGGGGTCCCAGTTAATAAATTTTTTGAAGAACTCTTAGCCTACACAGATCATCATCCTTTCTTGTGTGTACCTCATGTGCCTCTATAGGTTTTAGTATATATGGTTCCAAACTATAAGGAAAAATATTAGTAATTGGTCCCTATATCGATGCCTCATTATCGTGGGGATAATACTCATGATCATGATGTTGAATCCTAGTGGGTATACATCTATATGTATCTTTAATGTAAAAACGATATACCATAGGCAATAAGTATATATGGAGAATCACATGAGAGGGACATGGAAAACAAAAACCATTCCTATATGATACATGAACCATTGTTTTTGTAAAACTTGTTTTCCCTGGTACTGAGTCAAAAAGTATGTGATCAGAGTCCTTGTGAATGGATACGTCAGCCACCACACTAACACTTCAGTCCCTAGATTGAAAGGTAAACTAAAAACACTCAATATAGTTTCCAAAAACTGATCTCATGGAATCCAATCCTAATGTGTAAATTACCCAACTCAGATACCACTTAGTCAAGACAATTCCCAAAAGGGTCACATTCCCTAAATCCCCACGCCACCTTTAATAGTATAGGTGATGGAGACTTGCATCTAGTAGACATACCACGTATAAGGCCCCAGCCTTAAACATTACTTAATCATGAGTTACTTCAAGAATACATGTTGAGGATCTTTTCATGTTTAGAGTTTTAGAGAATTAGATCCTAAAACATGCATTACATTCCACATTTAAACAAAGTGGTTACATAAAATATAGTACTCATTTTTCGCAACAACAGAATCATATTTAAAATAAAACATGGATTCTTTCTTGACACATCATTGACACTATCATCTCATCATGTACCTTTCCCTTGACCTGTGAAAAACACTTCAAAAACATGTTATGAGCATAAAAAGCTCAGTAAGGGATATAAAAGTATGAAATGAAAACATTATTCCATGCATGGAATCTTACTTTTCTTATAAAACATAATCACAAACCTCATCAAATCATGAATAAATCATAGAAATTATAAGACATAAATATAACGTGTTGCATTCATAACATTCTTAGGTAGGGAGTAACCCTCATAGTTACATTTGAAATACCCATCAGAGTATATTCCATAAATATCTTCGAAGAAACCTTAACATTTAACTCATTCACATTACCCAATGCATTGGAGAGATATATCGGGCACACCCACCCTTATTTTATCATGGAACCACCCGTCTTCATAACAATGCCCAAGAACCATAACATAATCGTATCACATAAAACATACATAAAGGAAACATAGCATTTCCACTTTTCAATCGCAATATATCAATACAACACATTGATGAAAAAACATTATGGAAACCATTTTCAATACCAAAATAAAATAAAAGTAAAACATGGTATTTATTTTTCATTCAAAAAAAGTTATGGCTTGTAGAGGAAGCTGAAACTCAAATAATGGTCACGGCGGCAGAGAAGTCTTTGTCGCCGCATACGTATGACAAACAAACATTTAATTTTGTCGTTTAGTAAACACTTCATATAAAAATATTAATTTTGGATAAAAGTAATAGTCAAAGGGGTTTATACACCGTATAAAATAAAGTTGTGTATAAAACAAAATATGCCTCAATGAAAGGAGATTGAGACGATGTCCCTTACCTCATGTTCGACGTGACTCGATTGCTCTTTAATATCCTGAATAATAAACTAAAGTTAATTTCTACTTGCATAAGAACCATTTTCAAGTTTATTATTCCTTTTATATAACTTATTTCCATGTTATAAACGTTATGTGATCATTTAATTTAATAAAGTTTGTTTTGTCGATATTTTGTACTTTAGTCAAAAATGGACTTCTTACAATTACATGTTGTTTATGTGGTAAAAGGTTAATTATATACAGAATGATATTCATGATTTGGATATCATATATTTCATATATATCCAGCATATACATGTATTTATAATAGTACATAACATTTAGATGTAAGAAATGAAATGCACCGTTCATTGAGACGGTAAGCCGTACGTACGCATGAGTGCTACTTTCATTTCTATTTCGTATTTAATGGCGTGAAATCATAATGATATACGGGTATATTATAATTCTAGTATAAAATAATATATAATAAAATTAACTACATCCTTTATACGTCCCAAATATGGCATTAACGAATCAAATCAAATTGAGGGGGCAATAGTCCGCACATTCTAAAATGAAATTACCATGTTTACCCACAATGGAAACCATAAAGGAATGACACAAATGAAAAATACATAAGCATAAGGAAAACATAAACATAATATATATCATATATAAATAGAGTGACATCTTAATGAACAGAATGAAAGGTTTTAAAATAATATTGAACAATCATCGTTTCGTGAGGCATAAATTCGCCATCCACAAAAACATTATGTTCTTTAACCATTAGACGAAGTTGTTTGTAACTATAGCTTGAATACATCACATAAAAACATCCCAGTATATTGAATATACTGGTTTTGTTACATAATAAATGAATGGAAATAGTTTAGGGGGTTGGAGAAGCAAAATAAAACATAAGAACACAAGAGAAGACACTACCTTTAAATTGGGTAACTCTTTTTAATTTGTGCACAAAGGCTTCCCTAGAAAGACTTCTGACCAAAGTGAGGACTCTATGAGTAAAGGAAGGATGTGTATAAACAAAATGGGAAGGGTTTGGCCGAGCCAAAGTCTTGGGAGGTGTGGGTAACGTGGTAGAGGTGGGGGCCTTTTATAAGAGGAGAAGAGGGGCACTCTTGGAATGTTATAAAAGGTTACTTTATTATTAAATTCTTTTCAGATTTTAAAGGTCCAAAAAATAAATATTTCGAGCATAAGGTTATAAGAGTTATAAATCCACAAATCCAATAGGTTTTTGACAAGTTTAGGTCTTAGATTTTACATTATCCTTTCATTTTATTTAAATCTTTAAATAATGAGGTAATCGCTGCATCATCATTGTGTCATAAATAATTTAATTAATTTAATGCCTAAAAATTATAAAAAAATATATCATGATGTAGGAAATATTTTTATATTTATAATGAATATTTATAGTAGAAACTATGACCTGTATAACCCCATTTAAAGATTGTTTTAGTAAAACAACACATGTTTGTGACATTTTCATTTTAACATTAAATAAAACGTTATTAATGTCATTTTCCTACCAAAGTGGATCCATGGGGTCCCCAAGTTGACCCATGGATTTTCTTGGTTGGCCATGACATATCCAATAAGGGTATGACATGTGTCAAGGTCATTTCATATTATTAAAACATTATTTTTACCTTAAATTTCACTAATTACCTCCAATCGCGATTAAAAACTTAAATTTTACTATTCACCAAAAAATTATTTTAATCCCATTGAACCAAATTTTACTTCTTAATAACAACCATGTATATCAGATTTTTGAAATTCAAAACACATATGTGGTAAAATTTCATTTAAAAGAATAATCAGTTTTTTAAGTACCACTTAGTGGTTTCACTATTCATTAAAAATTGATGTTTTCCAGAAAAATACAAAAACATCACCCTAATCTATATTTGATATTCCGAATTCAAAAATTATTTCTATTTTACAAAATTCAAATCATATAAGTTACATTAATTAATTTAATAATTAATTCCCACTGTCAGAACAAATAGCGTGTTTTTATGAAATAATATATATCAAAAGATTGACACTAGTTTAAGTCCAATTTGAAAGTGAAATTAATTCCAATGACCACTATTGGATTAAATGGTAAAAATAGATTCTAATTTCACTTGAAAACCAATTCAAAACATAATATAATCATATAAATAAATTAGATTAAAAAGAGGTTTTCAATTAAAAGTCAACATTTTTCACTATTCATTATAAAATGATCTTTATCAAAAAAATAAAAATAATTTACAAAGTGTAAATTTTGATGTCCCGATTCTAAGGAAGAATTTTATTTGGTCCAATAGAATGTATAAGAGTGACCAAAACTATATTTAAAAAGGGTTCTCCATCAAAAGGCGATAGTTTGAACTTTTACAGAATATTAGAGTATTTATGCCTAAAATTGATTTCATTTATTCTTTTATGCCTTTATGATTTATTAGATAAATGTAAAAACCTTTAACAAACATATATAATCATATTTTAGTTATTTCAATTCATTCTCGCCAATACAACAGCTACGTGTTGACTACCATTTAAAATAATAGTATTTTATTACTAGTGTGCAACGTAAGATTTCAAAGAAACTCTTGGATGTGTATCTGGTATGCTATCAAACATAAAAACCCATGTAAAGTAAAATTAATATTCAATTCGTAAATATTAATAATCATGAAAATCTTTTATTTTTATTTACATTGGATGTTACATCCTTCCCCCCTTTTGGGAATTGTGTCCTCGTAATTTTATTCACTTATCAAAATAAGTGGGGGTATTTATCCCTCATAGCATTTTCAGATTCCCACGTTGCCTCTTCAACCATATGGTTTTTCCACAAATCCATTACTTGGTGAATTACCTTATTTCACAACACATTCTCTCTTTGGTCAAGAATCTGGACAGGGTTTTCTTCATAAGAGAGATTCTATTCCAACTGAACTACCTCTCGTCTCAAATCATGAGATGGATCTGGCATATACTTTCACGACATCGAAACATGAAAAATATTGTGTACCTGAGATAAAATCGGAGGTAAAGCCACTCATTAAGAAACTGATCCAACTTTCTCCAGAATTTCCTATGGTCCAATGAACCTTGGACTCAGCTTTCCATTCTTACCGAGTCGCATCACACTTTTCCATGGTGAAACTTTCAGAAAAACTTGATCACCTACCTCGAAAGATAGATCCTTCCTCCGGTTATCAACATAACTCTTCTGCCTACTCTGTGCTGTTCTCATGTGTTTCTAAATCAATTGAATTTTTTCTGCCATCTCTTCTACCAATTCTGGTCCCATCAGCTTCCTTTCACCCACTTCATCCCAAAAAGCTGGAGTTCGACACTGTTTACCATATAATTCCTCAAATGGAGCCATATGTATACTGGAATAGAAACTGTTATTATAAGAAAACTCAACCAAAGAAAGATGTTCATCCCAACTTCCCAGATAATCCTTCGAACACACACATAGAATATCATCCAAAGTCTGAATCGTTATTTCTGACTACCCATCTGATTGAGGATGAAAAGATGTACTAAAATTTAATTCAGTACCCAACGACTTCTGAAAGCCTTTCCAAAAGTTATAAGTAAACCTGGGATCATGATCAGATACAATGGAGAGAGGAACTCCATGTAACTTGACTATCTATTTAAGATACAAACAGGAAATCTGATCTAGGGAAAACATATCTTGTATAGCAAGGAAATGAGTAGATTTAGTCATGTGATCAATAATAACCCAGATTTCATTATTACATCGAGGTGTCTTCAACATTCCCACAATGATGTCCATGGATATATTCACCCATTTCAACTCTGGTACTAGTAAAGGTTGAAGCATCCCTTTCAGTAACTACCAATCTGCTTTTAATTATTGACAAGTCAAACACGTCATTGTAAAATCAGCAATATCCCTTTTCATTATGTCCCACCAGTAATACTCCCAAAGATCTCTATACATCTTAGTACTGACTGGATGAACTGAAAAAGGAGAACTATGATCTTCACATAAGAACTCTCTCTTCAAATGGGAATCACAAGGCACACACAATCTCTTCCCAAATCTCAAAACACAATATTATCAATGTTGAATTTAGGCAACTTACCCTTCTGAACTAGCTCTACCTTTTCTGCAAATCTCTATCTTGCTTCTATGCTTGCTTAATTTTCTCTGATAGATATGATCTCACTGATACTTGAAACAAAACAGAATAACCTCATGCACCATCATCTTCTATTCCAAATATCATCAAATCATTAACCAAAAGATCACGTTCCAAACACAACATTGTTAATGAAGCATTACTTTTTCGACTCAATGCATCAGCCACTTTATTTTCTTTTCCCGGAGGGTAATTAATTGTACAATCATAATCCATGATTAATTCTAGCCGTCTCCTATGTCTCATGTTCAATTATTTCAGAGTGAATATATACATTAAACTGTTGTAATCGGTATATATTTCACACTAACTCCATATAAATCATGCCTCCAAATTTTTAAATCGAATAGAATAGCAGCAATTTCCAAATCATGTGTAGTGTAATTTACCTCATGAGTTTTCAACTGTCGTGAAGCATAATAAATTACCTAATCATTTTGCATTAGGACGCAACCATGTCCTTCCAATGAAGCATCACTGTAGATAAAAAAACTCACCATTCCTGGAAGGTAGTGCCAAAACAGGATCATTTACCAATCATCTTTTCAGTTCCTGAAAATAATCATCACATTATTTTGTCCAGATAAACATAACACCCTACCGAGTTAGCTTAGTAATTGGTCTAGATAACCGTGGAAAATTTCCAACAAACCTTCTATAATAGTCTGCCAAACCAAGGAAGCTATGAATCTTAGGTACATTTGTGGGTCTTGGATATTCCTCAACAAACTTTGTTTTTGCAGGATCTACAGTTATCCCATATTTGAAAACAATGTGACCAAGGAAAGAAATTTTTTGCAAACAAAACTCACACATTCTTAATTTCCCATATAATTTATTTTCTTTTAAGGTTTGAAAAATAACCCTTAAATGTATTTCATGCTCCACTTTACTTTTATAAAACACCAAAATATCATCAATGAAAACAACCAAAAACTTATCCAAGATCTCATGGAAAATTCTATTCATAATGTCCATGAATATAGCAGGTGCATCGGTTATCCCAAAAGGCATTACTAAAAATTCCTAATGGTCATATTTTTTTCGAAATGCGGTCTTCGGAATATTTTCTTTCTTTACCTTCAACTGATGGTACCCTGATCTCAGGTCAATCTTTGAAAAAAACTGAGCTCCCTGGAGCTGATCAAACAAATCATCGATATGGGGAAAGGATACTTGTTCTTAACAGTGATATTATATAAGGCTCTATAATCAATGAAAAGTCTCATAGAACCATCATTCTTTTTAACAAATATAACAAGAGCACCCCATGGTGATGTGCTAAGTCGAATGAATCCTTTCTCTAATAAATCTTGCAATTGCTCCTTTAACTCTAAAAGTTCAGTTTGAACCATTCGATAAGGGGGTTTTGAAATGGGATCAGTATTAAGAACTAAGACAACAGTAAATTCAACTTCCCGATCTGGTATTATTCCCGGAAACTCATCTGGATAAACAATAGGATACTCAATTACCACTGGCACATAATTAGTCTGAACAGTTCCCTTGTTTTCAATGATATGTGCAAGGTAACATTCATTTTCATCTGTTACAAGTTTTTTGGCCTCCTGATATGTTATCAATAGAAAGGGTTCATTCTTGTACACAAACTGAAAGTATTTGTAAAAAGAAACTTTTGTAGATCTACAGTCAATCATATCATGGTAAATAAAGAGCCAATATATACCAATGATAACATCAAACTCTACTAGAGGTAAAACAATAAGGTTTTCAAGTAGGTTCTTTCCACGGAGTCATTTCTTGATATGGTATTCCCATTTTACTAGAAAAGGTTTCAGAGATGAAAGAATGTGTAGACCCCAAATCAAACAACACACTGGAATAATATGAAAAAACAAACAAAGTACCTCATACAACTTCATTTGATGGCCTGACATCTATTGAAGTAGTTGCAAAGGATTTCACCACCCCTTTCTGCTTGTAGTCTAACTGCTTCCCATCACTCGAGCTCTTTGTCGGACACTCATTTTCATAGTAACCCATCTCATTGCAGTTAAAACATTTCAGTAACTGTAAATCAAATTTGGTCTTACCATCACCCTGATCTTTTTCAGTGCAATCACGAGCCTTATGTCGCATCTTAACACATCGGTAGAACTTTCTAGAATTCAACAGACATTCCCCAGCATGCCTTTTACCAAATTTATCATATACTGGAAACTTAGTTTTCTTACCATTCAAACTTTTTGATGAATTCTTTCCTTTCTCATGCCACCTCGGTCTCTTATTCTGATGGTTGTTATAGAACACTTGATCACCAGAAAACTCCATTTCCACCTCCTCAGCACATCGAAAAGCTTTTCATAACTCTTGAACATGCAAGAAGCTAAATCCCTTCGATATTTTGGCAGTAATTCTGAGAAAAAACGATTGATTTTACTATCATGTTCTCGGATAAAATTTGGAGCATACATTGCCAATTGAGTGAACCTTTCTTCATAGTCAACCACTGAGTCTTCCTCTTGCCTCATTTACAGGAATTTTTTTTCCATAATAAGTCGAACAGCCTTACGAAAATACTTCTCATGAAGCATACCTTTGAATTCATCCCATTCGAGACCATCAATCTCATCAGCGTCCCTGATATTTTTAACCATCGACCACCACTGATCTTCTTCAACCTCCAAACGGTAAATATCAAGACTAACCCTTTGATTGTCTTAACACCACATGACATTGAAAATCTTCTCCAATGCTTTAATCCACCCTTTAGTTAGAACAGTGTCAGATGATCCCCTGAATGATGGGGGATGTTGCCTCATGAAATGTTCCACCACTGACATGTTCCTTTGTGTTTAATCTGGATGATCTCGTGTATGGATACCACCACCATTTATCGCTTGAGTCAACTGCGCCATTACTACCACAAACTATTCAGTTCCAATTCTAACCTTCTCAGGATGCTAATTCGGAAGGTCATTTCCTTCTGTATGCCTTCCTAGCACTGCTTCCCTATTTCATCTGCGGAAAACCATTCTGAACAAACATGTCTTAGATGTAGCAACATGGTAATCTTCAAATGCTATATCATTTAAATTTGACCATAAAAATTTAATTTTGGAAAATTATTTAATAGAATTATAACTCCTAAAGTTATATAAAATGACCTCTGATACCAACTATAAGGCCCCATCCTTAAACATTACTTAATCTTGAGTTACTTCAAGAATACATGTTGAGGATCCTTTCAGGTTTAGAGATTTAGAGATTTAGATCATAAAACATGCATTACATTGCACATTTAAAAAAAGTGGTTACATAAAAGATATTACTCATTCATCCCATCAATGGAATCATATTTAAAATAAAACATGGATTCTTTCTTGACACTTCCTTGACACTATCATCACATCATGTACCTTTCCATTGACCTGTGAAAAACATTTCAAAAGCTTGGGATGAGCATAAAAATCTCAGTAAGGGGTATAAAAGTACGAAATGAAAACATTAGTCCTCGCATGGAATCATACTTTACTCATAAAACATAATCACATACCACATCAAATCATGAATAAATCATTGAAATCATAATACATAAAGGTAACTTGAGGTATTCATAACATTTTTACGTAGGGAGTAACCCTCATGGTTACATTTAGAATACCCATCATAGTATATTCCCTAAATCTCTTCGGAGAAACCTTAACATTTAACTCCTTCACATTACCCAATGCATTGGAGAGATATATCGGGCTCACCCACCCTTAGATTATCATAGAACCACCCATCTTCATAACAATGCCCAAGAACCATAACATAATCGTATCACATAAAACATGCATAAAGGAAACATAACATTTCCACTTTTTAATCACAAGATATCAATACAACACATTGATATAAAAACATTATGAAAACCATTTTAAAAACCAAAATAAAAGAAAATTAAAACATGGTATTTATTTTTCAATCAAAAAAGTTATGGCTTGTAGTGGAAGCCGAAACTCAAATAATGGTCACGGCGGCGGAGAAGTCGTTGTCACCGCATACGTACAACAAAAAATAACATTCCCTTTTGTCGTTTAGTAAATGCTTCATATAAAAATATTCCTTTTGAATTAATGTAAAAGTCAAAAAGGTTTTATACACCGTATAAAATAATGTTTTGTATAAAACAAAATATGCCTCAATGAAAGGAGATTGAGACGATTTCCCTTACCTTGTGTCCGACGTGACTCGATTTCTCTTTAATCTCCGAAATAATAAACTAAAGTTGATTTATACTTGAATAAGAACCTTTTTCATGTTTATTATTCCTTTTATATAACTTATTTCCATGTTATAAACGTTACGTAATCATTTAATTTAATAAAGTTCATTTTGCTGATAATGGGTACTTAAGTCAAAAAATGGATTACTTACAATTACATGTTGTTTATGTGGCCAAAGGTTCATTATATCCAGAATTATATTTATGATTTAGATATCATATATTTCATATATATCCACCATATACATGTATTTGTAATAGAACATAACATTTATAGGTAAGAAATGAAATGCACCGTTCATGGAGACGGTAAGCCGTACGTACTCATGAGCGCTACTTTCATTTCTATTTCATATTTAATGGAGTTAAATCATAATGATATAAGGGTATATTATAATTCGAGTATAAAATCATATATAATAACATTAACTCCATCCTTTATACATCACACATATGACATTAACAAATCAAATCACTTTGAGGGGGCGGTAGTCCGCACTTCCTAAAATGAAATTATCGTGCTTGCCACAATGGAAACCATAAAGGTATGCCACAAATGAAAAATAAAGAAGCATAAGGAATAAATAAACATAAAATATATCATATATAAATATAGTGACATCTTAAAGGCCACCATGAAAGGTGTTAAAATAATATTGAACAATCGTCGTTTCATGAGGCAGAAATTCGCCATCTAGAGAAACAATATGTTCTTTAACCATTAGATGAAGGTGTGTGTAAGTGTAGCTATAATCCTTCACATAACAACATCCTTGTATATATATTATACTTTTTTTTTCAAAATAAAGGAATATAAAGAGTTTAGGGGGCTGGAGAATTAATATAAAACAAAAGAACACAAGAGAAGACACTACCTTTAAATCGGGTAACTCTTTTTGAATTGAGCTCAAAGGATTCCTTGGAAAGACATCTGACCACAGTGAGGCTTCTAGGAGTAATAGAGGGATGTGGAGAGACAAAATTGGTAGGGGTTGTCCGATCCAATTGCTTGATAGGTGTTGGTAAGGTGGTAGAGGTGGGGGCCTTTTATAAGAGGAGAGGAGGGGCACTCTTGGAAATTTATAAAAGGTTACATTATTAGAAAATTATTTTCAGATTTTAAAGGTCCCAAAATTATATATTTCGAGGATAAGGAGATAAGAGTTCTAAATCCATCCATCCATTAGGTTTTTGACAAATGTAGGTCTTATATATTACACTATATCTTCGTTTTATTTAAATCGTTAAATAATGAGGTAATCGCTGCATCATCATGGTGTCATAAATAATTTAATTTATTTAATGTCTAAAAATTTTAAAAAAAATTTCAAAATGTAGGAAATCTTATTATCTTTCTATTTATTTTTTATAGTAAAAATATAACTTGTATAACCCATGAAAAAATAGTTTTAGTAAAACAACATATGTTTGTGACATTTTCATTTTAACATTAAATAAAAAGGTATTAATGTCATTTTCCTACCAAAGTGGATTCATGGGGTCCCCAAGTTGACCCATGGATTTTCCTGGTCGGACATGACACATCCAATAAGGGTAGTACATGTATCAAGGTTATTTCATTTTATTAAAACATTATTTTTACCATAAATTACACTAATTACCTCTAATCACGATTAAAAACATAAAAGTTACTATGCACCAAAAAATTATTTTAATCCCATTGAACCACATTTTACATCTTAATGAAAAACATGTATGTTGGATTTTTGAAATTCAAATAATAGAGGTGGTAAAATTTGATTTAAATTAAAAATCAGTTTTTTAAGTACCACTTATTGATTTCAGTATTCATTAAAAATTGTAGTTTTTCAGAAAAATACCAAAACATCACCCAAAGATATATTTGATATTCCTATTTCAAAAATGATGTATATTTTACAAAATTCAAATCATATAAGTTACATTAATTAATTTACTAATTAATTTCTGCTGGCAGAACAAATAGCGTGTTTTTATGAAATAATATATATCAAAAGATTGACACTAGTTTAAGTCCAATTTCAAAGTAAAATTAATTCCAACGACCACTATTAGATTAAATGGTAAAAATATATTCTAATTTAACTTTAAAACCAATTCAAAATATAATATAATCATATAAATAAAATTGATTAAAAAGCGGTTTCGAATTATAATACAACATTTTTCACTATTCATTAAAAAAATGAACTTTATCGGAAAAATACCAAAAATTTACACAAAGTAATTTTTGATGTCCTGATTCTAAAGAAGAATTTTATTTGGTCCAATATAATGTATAATACTGAAAAAAACTATATTTAAATAGGGTTTTCCATTAAAAGGCGATAGTTCAACCTTTTAGTGATTATTAGAGTATCTATGACTAAAATTGAATTCTTTTATTATTTTAAGTCTTTATCCTTTATTGGATAAATGTAAAAACATTTAACAAACATATATAATCATATTTTAGTTATTTCTATTCATTCCTTCCAATAAAATGGCTACGTGTTAACTACCATTTAAAATAATATTATTTTATTACTAGTGTGCAACGTAAGATTTCAATGAAACTCTTTGTTGCGTATCGTGTACGCTATCAAACATTGCAACCCCTATAAAGTAAAATTAATTTTTAATTCGTAAATATTATTAAATATGAGAATTTTTTATTCTTTATTTACCTGGGATGTTACACCACTGCCATGGAAGGCCTTGCATAAGTACCTCTGTACAAACACACACATCTAGAAGCCTATAAAAATGATAAAATGTATTAAAACCCACTAAAATAACATGACATCAGCCATTTAAAACCCAAAATACCTTAAAAAAATTTGTAAAATAAAGTAAACTAGTACAAATACAATCCCACCACTAAGTGTCTGAAACAGAATCCCATCTTGAAATTATGTACTAGAGAATGGTGTCAAAAAGCTGCATGAAAACACCATAGTATTTCTAGTACTACTAAGAACTATCTACTACAAGTCTTTCTAGAATTATATAATTAGTTCAATGTTATGAAGCATAGGAGACATGTGTGGCTGAATCTTAATCATGGTTTAGTATTGCAAGACTCAATAAGACTCCCTAAAACAAAAAAATATAGAAAAAATAAAATACAATCAACTCTACATAGCTATATGACCACGAAATATATAATAAGAATATCTTGATATAATCAAGTATAAAATACTTTGAAAGGGTATGTTAAAAAAATTGGATACAGCCATAGATTTCCAACTCGATGATTCAAAATCACTAGTCTGGGGGAACACACTCCCAACATAGATAACAATGATGAAGTACAAAAATGAGGTAATGATTGTAGGTTCTCTACATTTATAATTATGTACAATAGTTCAAAAGATAAATTATACCCAAATGAGGATGAATCACAAGGCTATGGGGTGATACAAAAAATTCAGTCTAGATTACCCCCCTAAGTAGATGATTGGTTCCCACGTAGTGTTTTTCATGAATATTCCAAGAACTCCACATAGGGAACAAAGATTAATAGAGGATATTACTCCAATCACTCATGGGGATTCTATGGATTCCATCCAAGATGTCCTGTTGAAGGGATCATATTCCTTGGATTATGAGATGATTCCATACTAACCAATATGGAATTTATATTGTGAACATATACAAACAAAACATTTACAGCATATAGAGTACCAAGACTCCATGATGTGTATTAGAATGTACAAAAATATTGAAGGGTTACAAAACATGTCCCATAACCCCGAGTCTTACCCATGTAAATGGACCATGTCCCTAGACAATGTTCAGGTATATGAAAATGGTTTGCATGATTTCTATGAATTCTACTAGTGTTCCAATACATGTATATATCTTGTTTACATGTGTTCATGTACCAATATAAAAATTAACCCATGTACATGTTCTAGTATGTGTCCGTTTAGGAGTGTACAAATTGTGATCTTACCTATGTACTCGCACTCAATATTGTGTACCCTTCGAGGGACACACCGTGTCTCTTGGGATGGGCCACACATTGTGTGATTCTTAATTCCTTATAAAATCCTCTCCACTGCCAAGGGGTGGGTGTGGGGGCCACATGATGAATTGATCTAGTTTACAAAATGTGTAATATATGATTTATAAATAATATAGTTCTGGTTCTGTGCATTCTAATCATTTCTCAAGACATCAATTTCTGGATTGTTTCACAAAAAAATCATAGTACAAGATTCATTGATTCATTCCCTCATCAATTAACATGTTTCGATCCTCTATTCCACATGGAAAATGGGATCATTCTCTATTATTAATTTCATTATGATGAGAAACAAATCTAGAATATATGTTATTTTATTCGCATATATCTTGGAAATTGCACCATTGTTGGGTTGTGTCAACCCCAAATCTATGATATCTGATTATTATGCCATAAAATGGGTGTGAAATTGTCAAAGTCATCAGAAAACATAAAACCATAAGAAAAATGATTAACCCCCACGATGAACAGAGAATACGGTGATAAACACACAATATCAACAAAAATTAACGGACCTCAATCAATAATTGTTTCAATTATGAATTGTTTCCATTATAACGAAATTATAAGAATCAATAATCCTAATTAATTCTATTGATAATAAAATCCCCATAAAAAAATACTTCCCATAATAAATTTTGTACACTTATCAATTGGATATTTAATTGATCCATGTTTTTTATAGAAAAAATGAATGGTGAATACAACTGATCAATCAACTACCCTACGTTTATTTAGATTGATCACTAAGGAATAATGGGTTTGCACCGTGATCTATGTAGAGATCCTTTGAATCTTTTTCACATCAATTGTTAATCTAGTGTCCCATCGTCATTTGTCATAATGAAATCCTCCAACACTCTCTCCAATATATATTAAATTATTATAGTGTTATGTGGATCAACCTAGATTTCCAACATAACAGTCTGCATAATTAATTGTAAGTCACTAAATCATGAAATAAAAATAAAATTAATCGAATTATTTATTTGATCAATTTATGCATCTGTGATGAATTTTAAAAAACGACCTGATCCAACAAATTTTATGAAGTTCCTAGGGTAAAACCCACATTCTAAACTCAATGGTTCTCTTATATTTTCAATATGATCATTTATTTATAAGTAATTGTACTTGTTTTTAGAAAAATTATGCATGATTTATATTTAAAATATTTGACAAATGTGATTTAGGCGCATCAGGACTTCAAATTCCATGTCCTCTCATCTCCAGGTCTCAAAAACAATTCATTCAATACAAAAAAATAATACATGGAACATTCGAGTTACTATAATAAGAACTTGGTTTGAAAATTTACTCCGAGTAAGAGATCATTCCCTCAAAGTCTTCTCTGAAATATATGTCTCACATTTAAGATGATTAATTTCAATTGTCTGGATTCAAAATAAGACATAAATTTGTGAATCTTATTCACTGGGTAATGCATAAATAATATCCTTTAATGTTTCATTAGATAAATATATATACATATGATCACACCCACATAAATATTATTATATTGGGAAATTTAAAAATGAATATTGACATACATTGGTATCACTTCATTCCCTTGATACTATAGAGACCCATATTTTTTATACATTAATAAAATATCATA
Organism: Viscum album; assembly: GCA_963277665.1. Lineage (NCBI taxonomy): Eukaryota > Viridiplantae > Streptophyta > Magnoliopsida > Santalales > Viscaceae > Viscum > Viscum album. The sequence goes on along the minus strand of OY728155.1, from coordinate 1,645,297,423 downwards.
TTATATAAATAAAAATTATATAAATGTAAAATGCATTCTACAATCGTATTTGTATAGAATCATTGGAAATTAGGACACATAAACAACTTTTTAATAAATGAACTACATCATCTCCCATAAAGTTATTTTTAACTATCCCCTTATTAGACACATAATACATAATTAATTACATCATAACATTGGGAAGGGAAACAACAGAAAGGGTGAACATAGATAATCATTAATGTTAAAGATAGAATATATCAATGATAACTTAATCAAAACATGGTAATAATGTTATAAGAACAAAGGCATGGCATATGAAAACTATACCATATATATCAAAGATCATAATCTAGATTCATGGAATAAATCATGAGTGTTTTTAGATATTAATCATAATGTAATCAAATATAATTATCAAGGAGATCTGAATATAATAATATTACATGATTATTTGGCATGGAGGTAATTATAAAAATCATTTCTATAGTAGAAAATGATCATTGACCAAAAAAATATAGGGTATTTTGTTCACTCCCCAATCCATAAATGTAGTCAAGGATCACTCCTACGATTATCATAGTTGAAAAATTCCCTCATAGAACTGGGTACACATCCCATGAATGTCTAATTTATATCACAAGATATCATTAATTATCTAATTTATTTGAGGGATATATAAGTCCCACATTTCCATGGTTATAACATCAACACCATCCTTGGTTATAACGTTCCATCCATACATAGTTAAAAAATAACCATCGCCCTTGTTTATCACATAAAACCCCTCACATAATCAAATCCAAAAATATGTGTTCCACAAGATCAAAAAATATTTCCCATATCAGAACCCATGGATTGAAAATGTTTTCATAAACATTTCATCATAGTATAACCCATGGATATGAAGTTGGTTTCATAAAAATATTTATATATATGAAAAAAACAATAAATAGAAATAATAATGATGTTTCCATTTAATAATATTGTCAGAATATATTAAGTGAAATCAGATTATTGAAACATAAATTGAAAACTATTTTGAAATACCAATTGGTATACTTCTTATTGAAAATACCATTACCATTTTTAAATCACATAATAAAACTGCACTCACACGATAGAAAAAAATTTCACTTAATATATTATTGTAATTTTTTAATTAAATATATGATGAAATTATCTATCATGTTAGTGGGATAATTTTTTCATGATGTATAAGTTAAAAATCATTCCTTAGACATTTTTTCATCCAAAATCTAACAAGGTATGTGATAGGGAAAATGAGCAGAAATTGTTCATTAATCCATTAGGTAAAATCTAAAACATAGGTAACAAATAATTAGAAAAACCATAGGAGAAAATTTATAAAAAATGTAAAAAATATTTTAAAAAATTGATATGAACGAAAAATATTCCCCAATGGAGAATTAAACCCCAAAATCATAAATTTCAATGAGATTATGAAATAAACACTTTCAAATTTGGTATCTTTTGAATCATAATCCCAATGGAAAATTTTTTTATGGAAAAGTAAATCCACATAAATTTCATAATATGAACCGAAAAATTAATATGTCGGTAATATATATAAAATACCAAATAATAAGTAGTCAATATGTAATGATAACCAGATATATAAAAGTTAAAAAAATCCCTTACCTCATGTTTTAATTTCTATGAAATCCCTCTAAAATTCTATATAATAACATTAAATTTATAATAATTATATACCGTAATCATGTAAATTATAATAATATAATATATATACATTATATATATATTTAGAGTCATATATGTTGATAGGGGTAGAAAATTAATTACACTTTTCATGGAGATGGTACGTCATTTATACAACCAACAGATGATAAAGTTTTTTGGATTGATGGAACCAAAAAGAGGATAATAGTAATTCAAATATATTGAATAATTATTCTATCATATAAATCAAATATATATATATATATATTAGTCTTACCAATCATTATTACCATAAATGTAAACTGCAATGAAAAAAAATCACATCACATCGTGGAGGTGGTAGTCTATAGCTACGCACAGACGTCATTATAACATTCCAATAGTTTGGAAGGTTAGAAGGTAGATATGATACTATCAATATAGTATAATAATTATTTAATTATTAATATATATATACATTAAATAGATTAAAAAAATCCATGAAATATAATGACGTTATATGAATTTTATCACTATTTAGAGATGGTATATCTTTTATGCGCATGGGAAACACCTTCACATCCCATTTGATCGAAAAAGTGTAAATAAATATGTTTTCATAATCATAATAATATTAGAATATTTTAATTATATAGATGTTATTTTTTATGAATACTGTAACATATTTATAGGATTTAAAATAAGAATAAAATTAAAAGTGATTGGTTACGATGATTACCTATTCTTTGAAAGAACTCATTTAGAACTCCACTGGAGGGATCATGGGGTGTTTTTTGTGAAAAATTAAACCACTATAATTTTTATAAATAAGTTGAAATTTCATTTTGGTATGTGATGGTTGAGTTATAACGATCAATGTTGTGTGAGGAAGAGAATGAAAGGATTCCATTTTTAATGGATACGATGGATTCAAATGGAATTTCTAAAAAGATTAAAATACACTACTATACTTATGAAGAAAAATGGTATCCAATGGAATATAAATATAAATTGGAAGAAATGTTAAACCATATATTATCCAAATTTCCACAATTTAATTTTTTATGATTTTTAATTAATTTAATTATGTATTGTAATTGTAAAATATCTTTAATGTGAATTTTATCACTGTTCATTTAATTTAGAATAAAAGAAATAAATTAATTGTTGGTATTAAAATAAAATACATAAAAATATAATATATATTTCATATTCATATAAAAAATTCATGAAACATATTTAATCACTAAAATTATTTTACTTTTAATATATCTGAAATCATTTATTATAATTTTTTATTAATTGAAGAAATACTACATCAGGGTTAAATAAGAATTTAAGTTCATTATATTATAAATAATAATTTTAAAATAAAATTACATAATGAAAATAATTTCATTAATCTAGAAATTGATATTAATATTTATATATAACGATCTTTTACCCGATGTGAATACATAAAATATATATAAAACTAAGATAGCAGCACATTGTAACTTTTATTGATTTAAATAATATATACCTCATTTATATGGACATGTTACCATTAAAAATAATTTTGTTTTCAAGATGATATCTATAAAATTTAATTCCTCAAGTAAATATTAGAATGAACAATTATGGTTTTTTCAGTTATTTGTGACCATGATTTACCTAATTTACCCTTTACCGTGGAAATATATTTTGCCACCGTTACTATTCATGTTGAACCAAAATAAACAAGGGATATTTATATATATTAAGATCCTAATTCCAACTTTTTAATACGATTTATGTAATTTAATACATATAAATGGTATAAATTATTTTAATGTACATGTGAAAAATGTGAAAAAAACCTCTTTTAGAAAATCACATTTTTTGTGCATAAAATTAGATTTATTCATATCCTATTCAAATAAAATACTTGGTGAATATTCAGAAATATGATCAATTAAATAATATATTTAATTAAAATATTTTAACAATAGTTATTAATTTAATCTATTACAAAAACACATTGCATGAATAAAAATTATTTTTCAGAGTAACATCACTTTTTTAAATATGTATTTTAATTATATTATTTTGATAAAAAATCAATATTGTTTTTAAAATCCATAGATTCTGTTTACCATAAATAATTTATCCTATAACCCATTGTTTTTTTTACATTATAATATGATATAATTATTTTCATCATTAATTACATAATTTTTTATCATTCTTGGAAAACGAGATATGTACTAGAAATTCACAATATATTTTTTAAAATAAACATGAAATTTTATTTTAGAACTAATATAATCTCCTTAGACTAACCATTCATATCAATAAAAAATACTTCATCATAACCTTTAGTAAGACTAATCATGTATGTCCTTTCTCATTATCTTCTAATACCACCTCTTTACGATTTTTCATAATGTATTCCAAAAATAGATTTATGACCAAACTAAGGATTTTAGGAAGAGTTGAAGAAAGTAGGAATGTGATTTTGAAAATTTATTAGATTAAACAAATAATTTTTTTTGTTGTGAATAAGAGAGAAGAGTTTTATTCCTTTAATAAATTTGGATAGTGGAACACTTTTAATTTTTTAAAAGAAAACGTGACCGCCACATTTATCAGATGGAAAAAGAAAAAATATAATATTCTCAATAAATATAAATTATAAGTTCAAATTTTAGCAATAAAATATATTATAGATAATTTTTAGGACATTTTAACCCTTATATCTTTTATTTTAACCAAAAATAAACATATATTTACTTTACTTGTTGTAATTATTTTTTACTTATTTCATGTTAAATTGGGGTCAAAAAATAATTTATATTTTTTAGATAATAAAAATTAAGATTATTTTAATTCAGGAATACATTTTTCCAAATTAATTTCATAAGATTGGAAATAATTAATTTAAAAGTTGTTCTGTAGATTTGATGAGATAGTGTATATTGTTAGAGAAAATGATAAAATGTTTATAATTTTTTTAAAAATATATAATTAAAATTACTCTAATTAATATAATTTGAATGATATATATGTAATTCAAATATTGTGAAATTAAAACCAAAATAAAATTTATTTTAACATTATAAATTATTCTATAAAAAGGAATACTTCCAATAAAATTAATATATTTCACTCTTCATAAAAAATCATCATTTTCATATAATTATAAAAAAGAAATCCTTTGATTATTTATATGATGATTTCAAAAATGGATTTATTTTAATAAAATATGTTTTCTAAATGTTTTAAAAATAAATTTTAAATTATGTGCTCAATGCACGATTAAACCATTTTTTAGAAAAATGACATTTTTAGAAAAAAAATTAGAAAACATTTCAACTCTTTAATATTATTATTATTTTATTTCTAATTAATATAAAAACATTTTATTTATTTTATACATGTGTAAAAATTATAATATTAATTACTTAATTATTTATATTTTTACCATCAATCATAAAGACTATGTTAACATGAAATTTTTTTAAATAATTACATTATTATAGAGTTTTTTATTTTATTTGAACCCTGTGTTGCCAATATTGAAATGTATCATGATATTTATAAAAAATAATATATCATCAAGTCTCTAGTTTTTATATTAGTTTATATTAATTTTCTTTCATATCATACATGCTATAGAATATGATGTTCACATTTTAAAAATATCAGGGTGTTACATTCCCCTAATATAAATTACATCCATACAATTTAATCATGATCTTGATAATCATGAGTTTTAGATTTTTATAATATAGTTGTTGAAGACACACAACGTAAAAAAAATATTACCAAAAAAATATTTTTAATAGATATTGTTATGTATGACATTTATTTAGAATAATCACATAACTAATAATCCAAGTAGGGGAAAATTGGAGGGATGTGAAGGTATGAACAAAGATCAGAAACATATATAATTATGGTGGTTTCATGAGATTATTGATCATAATTATGTGGTAGCTCCACATATGGTTAATTAAAAAAACTATAATTCCTTAATGTTTGAAAGGACCATTAGTTCTTTAAAAATTGAGGTATTAAAGAAGACATTTTTTGTAGATCATTTCATAGATTTTAATAATCATTTTACAATCATAAAATATAATTAAATACAATTACTAATTTTTTTTATATTTATTATGTACAATTTCACACTTTTGATGTTCTTTAATCAATTTACACATTATCTCATAGTCCAACAAATGAAAATCCAAAAAAATGAATGTTTTATACCAAAAGCACTAAAATAAACATTATGAGGATAATAAGTCCAATAAAATAGGGAATATTTATTCTTCATGCCAATACCAAAACATGAATTGTTAGGAAATGTTATACAATAACTCCCAATGTTCAACTTAATCTATTCTAAAATTCATTAACCATAATTCTCATCCATAATTTGTCTCACCAATTACAAAGTCCAGGTTTTTTGATGTAAGGTCAGTAAATCAACAATGCATTCCCAAAAAATATAATGTGGATATTAATGTTGAATTCTATGAATGTAAATAGCATAATCATAGTAAAACCATAATGAAAACATTCATTCTACCACAACTAAAATATCAGGTTTTTGAAAACCTTCTACAAATTCAAATATTTTAAAAAACTCCTAGATAGATGACATAAAGCTAAAAATAACTATCCAATATCATGGAAAAAAATATTATCCTATAAAATATTTTCCAATATTATTACAATATTTCACAAATATGAATGGTTATCCTCCCTCTATTATGTGTTTTATAAGAATTTAAACATTCACTGAATCACTTTTCACATTTATTAATTCCATTAAATATATAAACACAAATATTTTATGAAATTTTATTGAAGATGAATCATTATACAATTAATAATTATCATAACTAGGTTATCATTGATAAAATACTCAAATGATATAATTTTTGAATCCTTAAAATAACACATTAATAATTTCTCATAGGCTATATCAATAGAATACGCTTGACCATGGACCCTTAAATTCATATAAGTTATTTTTCCTTGACACATAATGCATTGGTTGGAATAGTTCTACATATCCTTAGAGTTAAAGACTATTACATTGGGGGATTTCCCATTACCATTAAATTCAATATAATTATATCCTTTCTCTCAAGACTTATATATATCTTCAATTACTTTTAATAATGTTTAAGTATGTTTCTTTGAATAATTATCACATATGGGAAAATATTTCGTACCATTATTCCCATTATTTATTTATTTTCATTATTTTCCTCTTATCATCTTGCTTCCCTTCAAATCTATAAGACATGGAAAACTTTTTATCATTCATGATATAACATGATACTACGTACTCATATGGTGAGAATGTTTTAAAGACTACTTCTATTAAAATTATTTTCTAATGACCAAAAAATATGACTAATATTACACTATGGATTACATAAGTAGACTGAATGATGCCTTTCTAACCTGTTAAATTCATCTTCATACATAGAAACATTTTCTAAAACACTATATCATAGACACAATAATTTTATTTCCATATCTTGTCATTTCAAAGGAGGAAAATATTTTTCAATGGAGAGTTCCTTGAAATAATTCCATTCCATGTTTTAGATTTCTTATTCATATTTATTGTCATGAATCAATGACCAATATTGATTTTTATTTCCAAATAGATGAAAAACATGCATGACATCATTCACTCATTCACTACATCTTAGTGTGAAAAATATATATTCTATAGAAATTATACATTTCTCCTATTGAGAAAAATTTCTTGTCCCATTAAATGATAAAAGATTATAGAAAATGAAGTGGTCTAAAATTTTTACATAACATGGTGGATCAATATTCTAGTCCACTAGGGAATGTTTATTACTCTTATCTTTAGTTATTCTCCATAATATGGTTATAATTTGATCAATTATAACTATAGTTGAAAATCCATCCTCGTTATCATTCATAGGAGAATTCCCTACACGGGGTACATGAATTAATTTAATTCTCATTATTTTTTATATTCCCCATTAATAATAAATGGAATACATTAGAATAGATCATAAAAATATGAAACATAATATATAATCCAAAAACTGGAGAAACACTTAACAAGATTTGAAATTTCTATTCATAGATAATTTCATAATCATAATCATTATTTCATTGGGAATACTTTTATTTTCAAATACTACATAATGGTTTGTTAGGAGAATGTATATTATCCTAATAATATCCCCTATAATAATCAAAAATGGTTTGAAGTAAGGACTATTGTTATGCACCATGTTATGATTGGGTCATTTAAAATATGAAATTCTAACAATTATTACCCCTAGGATTATATATTCTAGAACCAGACCTACTTGTAGTTTAATGAAATATATATATATTATTGGAAATACCACATAATATAATCTATACAAAAACATTAGGATGTTTTTCTACACCAATCATTAAATTTTAAAATATGTTTATATTCCCTAATATATATTTTTGTAAATCTTTTTCTCAAATATTTAGATAAATATTATCTTATTCTATCTATAGAGAACCTGACACTAGTAACCTGACGTTCATTTTTTATTTATTACATTTTTCTTAATATACAAGGAAACACAACCCGAAGGACCAAAATTTTTAGAAGTCTTGGTAAACTAAACGCAGACCTGAAACTGACATTAAATTTTAAAAAATTTAATTTTTTTTATAATTCAATTATTCCCTATAGTGTATCTCTAAATATAAAGCATAAAATACTTCCTCATATCATCAAGTCAATCTCAACACTTACCTTATTTATCATCCAATTTTATGACCAAATATTTATGATTATACCGTTTGTATTCTTATATTGTATTTCCGAATAATACAATGATTCTAGGGTGATAGTGTGGAATTTTGTATGTGAATTGGGTTGGAATTTTATTATCAAAATATGTTTAATGATGTGAATAACATAGAATATGGGGTGTCCTTTTATATTTGTAGAGAGTGGAACACTTGTAGTATTTCAAATGAAAAGGTGATTCCGAAATTTTTTACCTTCCAAAAGAATCCAAAATAGGTTTTTATTGAGACTTGTATATAATATGGTTGAAATATGGACATAATGTATAATATAGAAAAAAATTAAGTCATTTCCACTCTTTTTTATTCAGTTTAACCCTCAGTAAAGGCCTTTTTACATTAATTATTTTAATAAAATATTAACATTCTTACTGTTCACTGTGTTTACAAATTAAGAAGACCATATTAGTTAATATAAAAATTTATTATTCCCAAAATAGTTACAAATTTTAATAATTTCATTCATATAAGTGGAAAAATTAGATTGTAAATTAATCCAGTTGACACGATTAGAATGTGGAGGTTTAAAGAGACAATCTTCAAAAAAAAATAATGATTTTATATCAAAAAAAATTATAAAAATGAATCTAATAACAAAAATAAAATTAATATATGTATAAATGAATCATTGTGACTTTTAAAAAAAAATTAAAATATAAATCAAATTTTTTTTTAAAAAAATAAATTAAAAATCCATATTATATTAACATTCAATATATTTCACTATTCATAAAAATTATCATTTTTTAAAATTTCAAATCAATTCAACGTACGCTATTTTTTATATGTCGAATTCGAAAGAAATTTATTTTCAAAAAATAACATTTCTATATTTTTTAATACAAATTTTATATTGTGTGATAAATACTAGAGTAACCCTCTTTTATAAAAAACAATTTTTTAGTAAGAAATTTTTATTCATTCAAATGGTTCTTATTTTGTTTTTAATCAAATATATGCATTTAATTTATTTCATATATTTTTAAACCATATAATATTTATAATTTTTTTATTAAAATTCATACCTTCTGTCTTATTAGTTAGATTATATTGATTTTTTTTAAAATAATTATATTTTAATAGAGTATTGAATTTCGTTCAATCCTGGTGTTGTCGGTACTACAATCTATAGACCATGCTAAAAAAATTTTATATCCTAAATTATCAAGATGTTGTATTCCCTTATGAACTTGGTATTTCCTATCATACCCAATATATAATATAATGTTCATATTTTAAAAATATCAGGGTGTTACATATTCCAAACATTTTTTAATATTTAGTTATTACTATTTATTCCCTCCAATCCAATGGTTTGGTGATAACAGAAAAAAATATTTTAATAATGGTTTATGGTTCATATAAACTGGTTGATGTATGTAATTTATGGTTTTGATTAAATCATATTTTTTAAAGAGAAGTATTTCATTAATATATGGAGGAGTTAATTTTACCCCTATTTAAATGAATATAACCCTCAAAATTTTCCACTCTGATATAAATTTATGTGGATACTTCTACACCATCACATCCTTAGGTAACCATTTGTATTTATCAACTACTTGGTTTTTAGAAAAAACAAACTACATGATGCATGTTATTTTTGTGAATAACTATCTCTATATGATCCAAAATCTAAAAATATTGTTCATCATATAAATGATCATGCTCTAGTTTTATGAAATTTGATTTTGGTACATGTGAATGATCAACTATGAATATCATCATGGGTGATACATTTAAAACATCACAAACAAAAGAGTGATTCAATTGAAATTTCAATCGATAATCTATCATCATTATGTGATCTTGAATTTTAGATGGATTAATATACTTATTTCTAAACATTATTTTCTTTCCGATTCTCATCACCCTCCTCCAGGGAGATATTTTTCGGAATACCTTTTCATCAACTTCAGACTCAATATCTTTTCTATGATTATTTTCCTAAATTATTTATCAACTATGAGGATCCCAAATGTAATTTTGAATAGATTTAACCTTATCTTCAATTTCCTCAGCTAGGACAGGTCCTAATAGGGTCCTTTTTCTAACATCATTCCCAAATGATGGATTTATATGATTTATACTATAAATAGATTCATAAGTATACCTATGATTACTATAATGAATGATATTGTTTTCTTAAAATTCCATTAAGGAATATGGTGATCCCAAAAACCGTTGAAATATATATGGAAAGATCATAACCTAACTTCAAGACTTTTAATGGTCCTCTCAGAGTAGTCATATATTTGAGTATGATAATAAGTTATGAAACTAAAATATATATTAATAGGATACTGAAAACATTTCCAAAGCATTGTGGTAAACCACAGATCTCGATCAGATACAACTTATAATGGTACTCCCTTATATCATACCACTTCTTTAATGAATTACTGAGTAATTTGATCAATATATAAAAATTACCTAATGGAATTTAACTTTGTTGACTTCATATAGTGATCAAATACAACCCAAATAGAATTATTCTGCTTTGATTTTTTTGGGGTCCGATTATAACATCCATGGTGGTGTTTTCCCTTTTGTATTTTGGTATGGGTAATGGTTTTAACATTCAATAAAACATCTATATCTCAGGATTAACTTTTTATAATGAAAATTATCAAAAACTTACACTCCAAATATATCACTTCGTGTTATCTCAAAATAAATACTTATTCAAATATCTATATATATTAGTATATCAAGGATGAGTTGAAAATCAAGAACCTTGTGTTAGGACCATAATATAGGATTAAGTTGTTTTTTAAGGACAAGTTTTGATGAAATAAATTCATTTCTTTTTATATTTGGTGGAAATATTACTGACCAATGTTTTTTAAAAAATTAGACTCATGTTTTTTGAAAATTCAGGCTCACATTTTCTATCATAATAAGGATAATCTTTTCTCGAAGTAAATGGACATTAGATTCACTCATAATTTGATGTGAAAGAAGTGGGTTTTAATAGAGAATCATAGTCTTCATGAATTAGATTAATTAAATTTTAAGATGATTTTATGATTCGTTTATCATATTAATCCTAAGATGATTGGAGAATATGTGATACAATATTGTTGTTAGCATTGTATATGTAGGTGGTATTGATTTTTTTCAATATTATAGGATCGGAGTGGATGTGAACAAAGAGATTTTGATGATTCAATGTAGTAACCGATCATCAATCTACAGAAAAAACAATTACACACATTTATCATACTTAGGTGAGGAAAAAGAAGCACACCTTGTATGATTGTACCAAAAAATGAACATATCCTTTCTATTTGTACTCAGAATGATCATACTCTAGACAATCTTATTCACCAACAGAATTTCATGAGGCCAATGGATGGAAAATGAAAGAGATAATGGGATAAAAAAAATTTAAACCATTTCAAAATGGTTTATTTGACATGTAGTATTTGAACTCGGCCAAGAGAAGAAGAAAAGATGATGTTTTTTAATCTCATGTGGGTTAAGAGAAAATCATAAAAAGTTTTTTGGATTAATTAACATTGTGGATCTCTATATTTAGAAGAATTGTCAAATCCCGAATATATAAGTGATATCCATTTCTTCACAAATTGTTTAATTGATACATAGTTTTTTATTGAAAAAATCAAGATTGATAAAAATAAAACTCATGTAATTGAAATCATATGGTTAACTCAAATGAAAGACTAAGGATGGATATGTAGATTTTAGAGGAATAAATAAGGATATAGAAGAGATGATGAAGTAATAATACACTCTATATTTTAGGGGAAATTGAGATTAAGAAGGAATGGTTTTGGTATTAATTGCAAATAATCTTTAGGGTCACCAATAGAAGGAAAAATTACATTGAACATTTCTAATGATTGTTGCACCATTCATGATGTTCTTTGAGTATTTAGAGAAAAGAAGATGGTTTCTGTATTTTGTTTTTTCCAAAATTTTGATGGATTGATGTGAAAGAAAAGATATAATATAAAACATAATATGATGCTAATCATAATGAAAAAATATTACCATAATCAATTGGTAATCATTTTTGGCTTTTCATTCGTAATCGGTTGATCAAGTAATTGGGATGGATAATCTGTTTTGAGATTTCTTCATTAGGACAGTTGGACGGAGGAAGAATCATTATAGGTAGAATCATACTATGATGAATTAGACTGGAATAATCGTACCCAATAAAATCAGACTATGGGTTTTCATAAAAAAGTTCAAGAAGTTGTGACCTTCTTCCGGTTAAGAACATGTAGAATATTTTTAAATTTAATACATTTTTGGAATTGAAAAAAAAAATTGAAATTAATTTTTTCAAAAATATTGTTTTACACTATTAGTGCTAATAGGGTGTACACACACTATTGAATTGTCTTAAAAAATATACATGAGTGTAAGGTCATATCATGCTCATTTTAAACCAAGGATTTATTTCTAGTCAATTTTTAGGTATCCTATCAGTTTCATAATATACAATGATAATATAAATTATTATTTAATAGTGGACCTTGTGAATAATTATATTTCATTAGTTGTGTGGATGAATTTTTTTCAGTAGGGAATTTATTTTTTAACCAGTGTCGAAGGTTGTATCAAGGAAACACAAAAGAAAAAGTATCATTGATTCACCCTTTACCCCTATAAATGACACAATCATCATGATTGGTCACTGATAATTAGTATCAGAGTCGAGGTTCCCTTCCTTTATTCATTACTAATGAAGAATTTGATTGTATGAACTGTACTTGTATTTAAGTATTTGATTTAATGAATTATCATATCTAGAAATATATAGTTTTTCATTATCTTATTTATATCTTTTATGATATTCTTGAAGTTATAATAATTGGTTTTTGTCTCATGAATGAACACTAACATTTTTATTAATTTTTGAAACACTCCAAACTCAACACACAAGAGGTACCTCATTGAGGTATTAAGTAATGGATACCCAAGGCATCATTAATCAAAAAAGATTATACAATTAGATAGAAAATATCTTATGTTAAGTAATGGGGATAAAATATGGATTGGGGAAGCCTAAGATGCCCAGAAGTCTACGAAAATATTTCCCTCAGTCCATGTGTGAGAGATCTCAAAGTGGGAGCCGATTTGGGTTTAATCTCATTGGTGATAAAATTCTTCTTACATATACTGATAAGAAGACTATAGAGAATAATATATGGGATAATATTTCTATATTTTTATCAAATTATAAATGTTAATTCACAAGATTAAAAGGATTTTCTACAGTCAATGTTATATGGGATAAATTGAAATAACATATATAAAAGAAACACAAAAGTGAAAAAGGGAAAAAATTAAAATTTAGAGATTGAAATATAAATATTTTAAGATGGGTGATCCTAAATCTATTTGAGAATTCTTTACCATGGTGAATGACATTTTGAGTTCTATAAATTGTCTTGGGGAAAAGAGGGATGAATTTACAGTTGTGGAAATGATCTTCAAAATCCAACATGACAAGTTCGATGAAAATGATTCTTTTTTTAGAAGATATAGATCCTAAAACATTATCTCTTGATGATTTTCCTAGAACTATATTCATTTATGAAATTTGAATACGTAAATAATTTCCAAGAAAATAAAATATGATATAGAAATGTACTTTATGCCTTCAAAGAAGGGGAATTCATAGAATAATATTTTTAAAGAATTAAATAGTGATTTCAACTCTGAAAATGAGGTATGTAAAAATATCCATGATATTTTACCCTTGTTTTCTAGAAATGTGAAAATTCGAACATGTAAATACAATGGGAATATTCCATTGAATTGTTTAGAATGTGGAAGATTTGGTAGTTGTTTTGGAAAATTATCCCTAAGGAATGAAAGAAAAGGATAATGAGGAAAAATAAATAAATCTGACAATATCGTGGAAGGAGAGACGAAAAAACATTCCAAAGGTAAGGAATGAAATTTATTAAAATTCAAAAGAATAATTTAATTTAGTAATGTAAAATGTGAAGAAGGCAGCGATGCTGAATCTGTTAATTGAGTTGTGTATGGTTTGGAAAAATAAATTTATTGCTACAGTTAATGATGAAGAATTGTGAAGCAGATGTTCTAAATAGGAAGAGAATCATATTAAATTTTATTTGAAAGAGAATCTTAACAATTATCTGAGAAAGGTCAGAAGGATTGAAAAGAAAAAAAACACGGAATATGAATTCTCCTCAACATGTAATCAATAATGTTTTGTTGTTGATAAAATAAGGAAAATAAAAGTGCTTTTGGACTTAGAAAAAAATCTTGAAGAAGAGAACAATCATAATTGGAATCTGGAGGTGAAGCTAAAGGGAAAAGATATAATAGTTATAACATGCCAAAGAAACTATCTAACGATGAATTGAAAAGTACACATTTCCATAACTCTATCAATGATTACGGTGAATGTTCTCATTTTGAGAAACATAAATATGTTTATAAAAGATACATACAAAGGTTGAAAAGCAATCTAGAATTATTTCTAAGAAGAATAATGATGAACAACATATGTATGTGGACAAAGTGAAGAAATTAGATGTTACAAAACATCATTTGTTTGAAATTTTTTTATCTAGATCCCAAGAAGATTCAAACACTTCTGATTATATTTTGGTTGAAGAGAAATAGAAGATGGTTGCTGAGAAATGTATTCAAAATTAAACTTTATATAATAGTTTCAATGGAAAATATTCATTATATTCCTATTACTTTAATTGTGGGGGATTCAAACACACAAAATGTATGAGTTGTTTAAACCAAAAACATTTCTACTATCTCATAAGAAATGAGAGAAATATTTTGAGAAGGATTCAATCTCCTCAAATAATAAATACATTGATTTTTTCTTCGAATAAATCTAAAAAGGATGAAGTAAATATTTCAAATAATTCCCAACCCTTGAAAAGTATTTATGTTAGATGTGATAAACCTCAACACCTTGTAAAATGATTCCTTGTTTCGTAGCTAGATCAAAAATGTTTCTTAATTCTTAGAAGATGAAAGTGAATAATGAAAATAATTGAGTAAAGGATCATATTGTTGTAAATGAATTAAATTCCACAAAAGGAGAACAACCTTGTATACTCAATAGTGGACGTTCTTCTCACATGAATGGAGGCTTGAAACTGTGGATGAATTTGAAAAAATTAATGGAAGGAATTATGATATTTAAAAATTATGAATCATTTAAAATAAATGTTGTTAGATCATCTATATTAGGAAAATAAACGATTAAATCCAAGAAAACCATGTATGTTTATGGATTGAAACACAAATTATTAAATAATTCACAATTTTGTGATGAGGGTTTCAATGTTATCATCAAAAAATATGGTTTTTAGTTAAATAAAAATAAGATAGAAAATATTGTTGTAAGATTCCAACATATAATTGAAATTTATTTCATGTTGGTGAAATAAAAAACTCTTGTTACATGAGTATGGTGGAAGAGAATAAATTGTGGCATAAAAGAATGGGACATGCGTGTCAATGAAAAATGATATAGTTTTCTAAAAGAGACAATGTCTGATACTTTCTTGATTTTCCATGATAAAGAGATTGGTTATGAGCTATCTGCCAGAAAGGAATGATTACAAATGTTGTGCCTATGAAAGTTATGATTTTTTCAAAATATATGGAAGTAATTCATTCTAAAATATATGGTTCGATGAAAAATCATCAAAAAATGGAGATAAGTACTTAATTATGTTCATTGATGATTTTATTCACATTACATGATTCATGTATATAAAACATATATAAGATGATTTACTTTTTTTAGAAAATTTCATAATAAATTCATAAAAGGGGTGTGAGTATTCATTGAAAAAGATACAAAAAAGATAATGGTGGTGAATATATAAGTGTAGAGTTTATTTTATATCTTGAGAATTAAGGAATTCATCATCTGTATAGTTACTTATACATTCCCCAAAATAAGGGTTTTTATGAAA
The DNA here is from genome assembly GCA_963277665.1 of Viscum album. Classification (NCBI taxonomy): domain Eukaryota; kingdom Viridiplantae; phylum Streptophyta; class Magnoliopsida; order Santalales; family Viscaceae; genus Viscum; species Viscum album. The sequence goes on along the minus strand of OY728155.1, from coordinate 1,645,280,981 downwards.
GAATGAACCTATCCTCGGAGAAAATGGGATGAACCATGCTACTTCAACATGTCTTCTCTCATTACTTTTGGAAACAATCCATGAGTACTGCTATTTATTTTTAGAAAAATTGTTTCTGCTGGCATCAATTAGGTATGACTTCATATTAATTTTTTTATGGAAAAACTCCATGTTCGAAGAACATTAGTGACTTTTGGAGTCCATGTGTTATTAAATAAATGTGTAAACTATGGAATGTTTCAGAAAAATGGGGAAGATGGAATATTTCTTTTCTATGATCCATAATGAAAAGAATATAGAGGCATCAACCAAGAATAAAATTGTTGATTTAGTTGATGTTAAATACTGGAGGATCTTAGAAAGAAAAACATGTTTATGTAGAGAAGGATATTAACAATGTTGAAGAAAAATATCCTAATAATGATAAAAAAAATTTATTCTGATTCAAGAATAAAAAGGAATAATCACATATTTAATGTGATGAGGAAGAAAATTGAAAAAATATTCTTAGTATGAGGAAAGATGTCGATGTTAAAAATATAATAGGTCATCGATATTATATGGTTCATTCCGGAAGAACAAAAAATGATCTCATGCAAACTTATCTGTTTTAAAAATTAGAACCAAATCATGTGAAGCAATCCTTTTATAATCCAGAATGGGTTTAATTCGTGAATGTATAATTATATCAAATTTAAATGAATAAAACCTGAAAATTCATACCAAATCCTGAAAGAAAACTTTATTGGAACAAAGTGGGTTTCCCAGAACAAGATGAATGCTGAAGGTTATGTGATATTAAATTAATAATAATTGTTCTTCAAATGTTATTATCGAATTTAAGGAATTTATTTTGATGAAACCTTTGATCTAGGGGATGGACTTGAGACCATAATAATTTTCTTTACTGTTATTGTACAACAAGGCTATAAGATATTCCAAATGGATGATAAAGACACACTTTTGAATCGTGGTCTTGAAGAGGAAGTTTCTATTGAACAACCTTGTGGGGGTTTTTGTTAGTAAAGATTAAATTAATGTATGAATATTTAAGAAGGCCTTTTATGGGTTAAAACAAGCTCTTATGGAATGTTATTCCCTACTATATAAATTATTATAGAATATAAGTTTTATTAAATGAATATTGGATAAAAATAATTATGTAATATTAATTCAAGAGCATTCCTTTATTTTAATTGTATATGTTAATGATGTTACCTTTGATCTGAATGATGAAATATCTTTTGAATTACTTTCAAATGAAATGAAGATGGTTCTTGAAATGTCCATTCATCAAGTAATAAAATACTTTCCTAAGTTTCAAATATTGAAAAAGAATAAATATATATATATTTCTCAAAAAAAGTACTTTAAAAAACCTTTAAAGAGGTATGGTAAGGAAAAATAAAATTGGGTATCTACACATATTTTAGTGGGAACTATTTTGGGTAAAAATGGAGAATGAAATAAAGTTGATTAGAAAATGTATCAGAATATGATTGGAAGCCTATAGTATATTACAACCTCAAGACTTGACATTTTTTATGTTGTTAGCTAATGTACCAGATTTCAAAATGATACAAATTAATTACATTTAATTTCTAGAAAAATAATTCTCATATAAATCATAGGCACAAAAGAATTAATGATTAGGTATTAAAGTTTAGATAGTATTGATTTGTGTTGGTATTCAAGTACTGATTGGGAATTAAATATTAATGATCAAAGATCCAAATATGTTAGATTATTCTTTATAGAAACAAATTAGGTTAGTTGGAATTAAAAAGAAAAAAATCAGAAACTATAAGTATAGATTAATCTTAGTATGTTCCATCCACTCAAGTAGCAACACAACTCATGTGGGTAAAAACTAAATTGAAGGGTTTACTTGTTGCGGTTAATTTACCCGTTCTCTTGGGTTGTGAAAATAAAAGAATCATCAATCTCAAAAATAATCTTATTTAGAATTCTCAATCAAAACATATTCATCTCAGATATAATTTAATCGAAGATAATATAGAGAATAATTAATTGTTGTTGGAGTATGTTCAATCATCAGAACAAGTTATAGAAGTATTGACAAACACATTACCGAATGATTCATTTTCTAAATTGAGGTAGAACATGGGTGTACAACAATTCTGTAATTAAGGATAAGGTGTGAATTCTTCCATATCTCTAATATAACCATAGGTTAGTGTTGTGAAGGGGGACAATGAATTTTAATTGAAATCTATCCATTATATGAATTAAAAATGGAGGACATGTGTGGAAGATGTAAACTCAACCTTGGTTTTTGAGTGAACTTCTCAAACTATTTATTGGAGTGGTTGTAGAAAAATAAATTTAATTGAATTTGAGAGATAATGAAGAAAATATGAGGTTAAATATTAGATGAAGAAGTAAAAAAGTGGTTCTCAAAGTAATAACCTTTGGAGGGTATGGTTTAGCTATTAATAATCCTTGTTTCCTATAATGAGTAAAATCACAAGGGCATAGAATTGTGGATATCTAATATATTTCTTGATGATTCAAAGTTTAGTGATTTATGAAACCTGTTTGAAAACAAAATCGAAAGTGGGAGATTATTAAGACCATTCTAAATTACGAATGGGATTGTATTTTATAATCAATGAATGATTTTGAAGAATAATAATCAGTTCTCTTTGTATTTGGTGGGAAATATATTGACCATTGTTTTCAAAATAATCTGAAATGTGTTTTCTGAAAAATATGACACAGTTTTTCCATCATAATGAGGAGTTTATGTTCTTGATGAAAATTATTATCATATTCACTCAACATTTAATGTGAAATAAGGTGTCATTTTGATTGGGGAATCATAGTCTAAATGAATACAATTAATTAAATGTTATGATTCTCTATAGATTCATATTTCATATAAACCATAAGTTGACTAGAGAACATATAATTCAATATTGTTGGATGAAAGGTAGAAATATGTGAAAGTGATTTTTTTCAAAATGAGCAGATCTTAGTGGAAGTGAAGACATAGATACTGTTAATTCACTATAACACCTAATCATCAATCTGAAGCCTAAAAATATTTTTATACACAAGATGATCGTAATAAGGCTCATAAATAAAAAACATCATACCTTGAATAATCATACCCATAAATGAGAATAGCCAAGACAATATAACTTAGAAAGATCATTATATAGATAATCATTCTCATTAAATGAATTGATTGAGGTAAATGGACATAAAATAAAGGAGATATTTAGATTAACAATGTATTCAACCATTTCAAAAGGGTTGAATTACATTGTAGGATTCCAACTGGGTCAATAGAATATGAGAAGATAATGCTTTGTATCTCAAGTAGGTCATGAGAAAAAGAGAAGGAGTTCATTGGATGTACTATCTAGGGAGAGCTTGACATTTAATTAAATAATCATATATACCATTCAGAAGTGATATTAATTTATTCATAAATTTGATTTCAAATAATACCGTGCCTTGTTTTGAGGAAATTATAATTGAGAAAAATTGGAATCATGTTACTCAAATCAGACTGTAGATTCATATGAAAATATAAAGAATGAGATAATGTTTGAAGAAGAAATAATATTCTTTTATAAGTGTTGATAAAGTCAAAATACAATCAATTTTTTTGGGAAACTATGATAAAGGTGAATTTGATTAAGAATGAATTTTTACTGGATTCTAAACAAATCATCTTGAGGGTAACCAATAAAAGTAAAAAATTACATTGAACATTTCTGATGATTGATGTACTATACATTAGAGTGAATCTCCTAGTTTTTTAGAGAGAATATGAGGGATTTCATATGGAGTTTTTTTTAAAATATTAACTAAGTGACATGAGAGTGATTATATAAGATCAAAATTTTGTATTCTAATGATCATCATATTCAGAATTTATCGTACTCTTGTTATCATCATATTCATATTATCAATCATATTTGGATGATCAACAAATTGGGTTGAAAAATAATATTGGAGGTTTTTTCATTTGAAATCTTGGATTTAGGTAAAATTGTATTGGGTAAATCATATTCTAGGGTTTATTGGTTCCTATTAATTTATATTTTATTCTGAATGAAAATTAGACTAGAATAATTGTGTGAGGGGGAAACATACTAGTAGAAATTAGACTAGGAAAATCATATCCAAGAAAATCATACTTTGTTTTTTTATTACAAAGTACATGAATTTTTTACATTATTCTAAGTAAGAAATTGAAGAACAATTTTCAATTGAAAAATTTTTGGAATTAAAATAAAGCATAGGTAACATGTATTGTAACAAAAAATATAGTTTTATAGAATTTATTCTATGGGGGTCCAAATACACTGTTGGATTGTTTTCAAAGTGCTACATGAATATAAGGGAATATCATACTCATTGAAATCCAATGATATATTTGTATTGTATTGTGCGGTGTTTGATCATTTCCAAACCATACAAGGGACATAACTAGTCTTATTGAATGGTGACCCTTGTAAATACTTTTGTTCCTTGGTATGTGTGGTTGAATTGTTTTTAGTAGAGAATTGAATATTTAAAAGGTGTTCATGGTTGTTTTAAGGAAACATAACATATAAAGATTCATTGATTCAAAAACTCCCCCTATCAAGATATAATCAACATGACTAGGCACTTACACCACAACCATTATCTATTATCTCCATATTCCATCATGGTTGTGAAGTGAGACATATATGGTTATTAAACCTTATTATTACTTCCTAATCATGGTTTAACTGAGGAACATTTCTCATTATCTTTTACAGCTTTACAACTTACATATTGGACTATTTAATCATCACATGATTAGATTATTGGAAACTCATTTCACCTAGATAATATTTCTCCCCTTCCATTAGGAATTCACGATCCATCCTCTATAAATTAATAAATATTTGATCTTTTTTTATCCTTATCAGAAATAATCTACCATGATCCTTCAAATCAGATCATCTTCAACATTATTCGCTTTCCCATTCTGATAATGTATTGAGAAATCATAATCTTTAATCAATTCCATCCATTGTTTCTAGTGAATATTTTATTTATTTCAAGGTTAATATACTCTTTAGAAATTTTTGATGAGTATATTTTTCAAAAATTTCTCGATATAGATAATAACAATATATCATTAATGAAATAATTAATTCAATTATCTCCAAAGAGTGATTTGGTTTATTTTTCTCTTGGACCATCAATTTTCCTGAGGAATATTCTATAACCATATAATTTTTTATTTGTACATAGACCATTGTATTCTTTGATACATTATAACTAATTTGAAATCCTAGTCAACTATATGTTATTGTAAGAACTAGTTATGTAACCATCCTTTTATTTGGATCCATTAAACTCTCATAACAATAATCATTCCCAAAGAATTTAGATCAATTATAGGTTAACTTGATGAGTGCAATTTATTTCCTTGAAACATTCACCATATTGTTCCAATAATATCCTAACGAATCAAAACAACTATAAATCTCAGTTATAATTGATGGTCTGATCTAATATTCAAATTCAATTTTCCTTGACGGGGAAATTGATATACCATCACTTGATATTATATGACTTTATAATAATACAATACAATTCCAAAACTCAATATTATTAATTTTTCCATAAATTTTCCCATCCTACAAAGTCTTAAAAAATACTAATGTGATATTCTTACTGATCCGTTCTATTTGAATATATAATAATGTCTTATATATAGATTACCATAAATCAATCAATTTAATATATAAATACTCTACTAATTAAATCAATAAATATAATCAGGGAATTATTATGTCCAAATGATATTAATAACTACTCATAGTGTTTATGCCTAGTTCAGAATGCTGTATTTGGTATAACCTCGTTACTGATCTCAATTAATGATATATAGAATGAAGGTTAACGATGGAAAAGTATTGATCTCCACATATTTGATATAAATCATCAATATAGGGTATAGGATACATTTTCTTGATAGTTATATTGTGAAATTATTTATAATCATGGGATTATCACATTGATCTATATTTCTTTTTATGAAAATGAACAAATATACCCTATGGTGATGCACCTGTTTGAATGATTACTTTGTCATGATTATCCATGAATTTATTCTCTAATTACAAAAACATAATAAATACCATTCTATAATGTATTTGGGAAATATTTTTAGCACTAGGATTGAGTTATATTAGAAATTATAATTCATGATTTAGTGGAAGACCAAACAATTATTATGGAAAGTCATCAAAAAACTCAAGAATGATGTTCATATCATTGATGTAAAATTTTCCTAAACCATATAAGATAAATTTCCCAAATAAATAAGAATCATTACCCATACGTTGGTTGTAAATTACATCAGATAATCATATTTATTAACACCTTGAAAGGCAATCATTTTTTGGTTCAGAATGTAGTAGGTAGATTCCCTTGTTCGAAAATTTATGTTATATTTATGTAGATAAATATAATCCAACCCCAACATTACATATAACTAAACCATAGTGAGAATAAGATGATTTTATACGAAACACATTCCCAAGACATTCAACAAGACAACAAGTATAATCCTGAGATGAAATCAACATACCATTTCGGGTTTTTTCTATTAACACATTATCTAATATTTTAGGTGATACTATTATAACATTATATATATTTTTAGATATAAAATTGTAGGTATATCTAGAAAAAATAATACATTAGTAGTTATAGAATATATAATAATTGTACCTTTCACCACATCATTATCATAAATCACATTGACAAAATTATTTCATAATATTTCTCCTTTTATTTAGGATTAGCAATAGTGTAAATTTATCATCACAATATTTTTCAGTCATATTGTAATTGAAATAATGACCATAATTTCTTAATTTGATGAATTGGGGAATGCGTATGGAATTAGTTAGATCAATCTATTCCACCCTTATATCAACTAGTATTTTCAATTATATTAGACATTTAATTGATCTATAACCATAATTTCAACATCTAAAACACTTCCTAGTTCCCCTCTAGATATTTATATGATGATTATTCCCACATTTATTACCTTTAGATTATTGGAATTTCATTCCACCTAGTGATATAATTGAGGTCTCATGTGGCTCGATATTCTATTTCATATCGAGACCATGGTAATTGTAAGATCACAGGTAAATAATGAATAAAACATTTTCGTATTTATTAATATTTACGAATTAAATATTAATTTTACTTTAAAGGGGTTTCTATTATCGATAGCATACCCGATACGCAACGATGAGTTCCTTTGAAAACTTACGTTGCACACTAGTAATAAAATAATATTATTTTAAATGATAGTTAACACGTAGCCGTTGTACTGGAGGTAATGGATAGAAATAACTAAAATATGATTATATATGTTTGTTAAATGTTTTTACATTTATATAATAATGGATAAAGGCTTAAAATACGAAAGGAATTCTATTTTAGGCTTATATACTCTAATTTTCACGAAACGTCCACTTATAACCTTTTGACGGCGAACCGTCATTAAATATAGATTTGATAGATCTTATAAATTCTATTGGACCAAATATAACACTTCTTTAGAATCGGGACATCAAAATTTACTTTCTGTAAATTTTTGGTATCTTTCCGATAAAGTTCATTTTTTTAATGAATAGTTTAAAATGTTGTATTTTAATTCAAAACCTCTTTTTAATATAATTTATTTATATGATAAGATTATCATTTGAATTGGTTTTAAAGAGAAATTAGAAAATATTTTTACAATAAAATCCAATAGTGGACGTTGGAATTAATTTCACTTTGAAATCGGACTTAAACTAGTGGCAATCTTTTGATACTTATTGTTTCATTAAAACACGCTATTTGTCATGACAGCGGGAATTAATTATTAAATTAATTAATGCGACTTATATGTTTTGAATTTTGTAAAAAAGACTTCATTTTTTAATTTGGATTATCAAATATAGCTTAGGGTGAATTTTTGGTATTTTTCGGAAAAACATCAATTTTTTATGAATAGTGAAACCACTAAGTGGTACTTATAAAAACTGATTTTTCGTTTAAATGAAATTTTACCACTTCTGTGTTTTGAATTTCAAAAATCCGACATACATGGTTGTCATTAAGAAGTAAAATGTGGTTCAATGAGATTAAAATAATTTTTTGGTGAATAGTAACATTTAAGTTCTTAATCGCGATTAGAGGTAATTAGTGTAGTTTAAGGTAAAAATAATGTTTTAATAATATGAGATGAGCGTGACACATGTCCTACCCTCATTGGATGTGTCATTTCCGACAAATACAATCCATGGGTCATCTTGGGGACCCCATGGAGCCACTTTGTTTGGGAAATGACCTAAATAACTTTTTATTTAATGTTAAAGTTAAAAAATGACACAAACATGAAATGTTTTACTAAAACAATTTTTTAATGGGGTTATACAAGTCATATTTTTGACTATAAATAGTCATGGGAAAGATAAGAAGATTTCCTACATCATAGTATTTTTTTATAATTTTTAGAAATTAAATATATTAAATTATTTATGACATCATGATGATGCAGCGATGACCTCATTATTTAATGATTTATATAAAATGGAAAGATAATGTAAAATATAAGACCTGCACATGGAAAAAACATATTGCATGGGTGGATTTAGAACCCTTATCACCTTATCCTCTAAACACATCAATGTGGGACCTCTTAAATACGAATACCATTTTAAAATAAAGTGACTTTTCTTTACCTTCCAAGAGTGCCCCTCCTCTCCTCTTATAAAAGGCCTCCACCTCTACCTCCTTAACCACACTCCCAAATCATTTAGCACGGCCAACCCCTGCCCATTTTGTCTCTCCACATCCCTCTATTACTCCTTGATGCCTCACTTTGGGATGATGTCTTCCCAAGTAAGCCTTTGAGCTCAAACCAAAGGGAGTTACCCGATTTTAAGGTAATGTCTTCTTTTGAGTCCTTTTGTTTTATTTTGCTTCTCCAACCCCCTAAAATCTTTTTATTCTTTAATTTTGCAACAACTACAGTATGCCCAATATACTAGGCTGTTGTTATAAGAATTATTAGAGCTACACTTACACACACCTACATCTAATTGTTAAAGAACATATTGTTTCCGTCGATAGCGAATTTCTGCCTCCCGAAACGATGGTTGGTCATCATTATTTTAACACCTTCAAAGGTGGCCATTAAGATGACACTATATTTATATATGATATATAATATGTTTATGTTTTCTTTAAGCTTCTGTATTTTTCATTTTGGGCATACCTTTATGGTTTCCATTATGGCTAAACACGATATCTTCATTTAAGGAAGTGCGGACTACCGCCCCCTCAAAGTGATGTGATTCATTAATTCCATATGTGGGACGTGTAAAGGATGGATTTAAAGTTATTATATATGATTTTATAATGGAATTATAATATTCCTCTATATCATTATTATTTATTTCCATTAATGTGTGAGATATAAATGAAAGTAGCATTCATGCGTACGTACCGCTTACCGTTTCCATGAACGGTACATTTCATTTCTTATCCCCAAATGTAATGTACTATTATATGTACATGTATATAACTGATATAAATGATGAATGATACATCTAAATGATGAAAATAATTCTGGAATTAAAATATACATACCTCTCATTTAGTTTTAATTCAATTAATATGACAAAGAAATGAAAGTAGCGCTCATGCGTACGTACGGCTTACCGTCTCCATGAACGGTACATTTCATTTATTACCTCTAAATGATTATGAAATATTATAAATACATGTATATTCTGGATATATATGATATATATGATATACAAATCAGGAATATCGTTCTGGATATAAAGAACCTTTAACCACACGAACAACATGTAATTGTAAGAAGTCCACTTTCGACTTAAGAACCAAATATCGACAAAACAAATATTATTAACTTATATGATTACAAAATGTTTATAACATGATAATAAGTGATATAAAAGTAATAATTAACTTTAAAAAGTTTCTTAATCAAGTAGAAATTAACTAATATTTATTATTTAGGACGTTAAAGAACGATCGAGTCAAGTCGGATCCGAGGTAAGGGACTTCGTCTCAATCTCCTTTCATTGAGGCATATTTAATTTTATAAAGAACATTCTTTTATACGGTATATAAAACCCTTTGACCTTTACTTTAATACAAAAGGAATATTTTTCTATGAGGTGTTTTACAAAATGAAAAAAAGGAATGTTTCTTTTAACGTACGCGGTGAAAATGTCCTTTTCCGCCACCACGAGTATTTTTGGTCTTTGGCTTCCTGAACAAGTCGTAATGTTTTTTTAATAAAATAAATACCATATACTCTTTTACGTATTTTGGAATTGAAAATGGTTTTTATAATGGATTTTTTACGTCAATATATTTATGTGATATATTGTGATCAAAGTGTGGAAATGTTTTCTTTCCATTATATTTGTTTTATGTCTTATGATTTTATAATGGTACTTGGACAATTGACCGGTGGTTACGTGATTAACCATATGACGGGTGGTGCCGTGAATACCAGGATGGGTGGTTAAATTATAACATCCAATGCATTGGGTATGGAAGTCGGCCGTCTGGCTATTCCATTAAGTTTGTATGGAAGTTGGCCGTATGTCTATTCCATTAAGTGATATGTGTGGAAGTCGACAGTATGGTTATTCCACATATGTATGTTTATGTACCAAGTAACCTTTATATATGTTATTTGTTCTTTATATGGGTTTTATGATAATACTTTGGTTACAAAAAGTTAATTAATGATATTTTATTCAGTGAAGAGTTTTTACTACTTCATGAAGGTGAAGGTATTACATTGATAAAGTATACATGGTTTACTTTATGTTTGAAAAACTAATAGTTTTTAGTCTTTGTGTATCCCTTACTGAGCTTTTTATGCTCACCCCATGTTTTTTTGAATTTTTTTTCACAGGACTTAATGTGGAATAGGGTCAAGGATGGGATCAATGGAAATTCATGCTATATAAAACATGGAACTAGACATGTTTCTTTTTAAGAGTTTTTTTTATTTTATGGAATCTTAGTAGAAGTGTCTACTTTGTAATCTTTTGATATGTAATAGTTATGTCATAATTCTCTAAAAATCTAAACCTGAAAAGATCCTCAATGTGAATTATTCATTTAATTCAATATTAAGTATGGTTTACGGCCGAGGCCTTATAGTGGGTATCAAAGGTCAGTTTAGACAAATTTAGGAGTTAGGGTATTGTTAAATTAATGTATATAAATTAATTTAATGTAAAATTGAAATGATATAGAATTTAAAGATTACCATGTTGCTTCGCCTAAGATATTTCAGTGTTATGAATGGTTTTTCGTAGAGGAAACAGAGAAGTTTTTTTGGAAGGCATACTGAGGGAAATGACCTTCCAAATCAGCATACTGAGATGGTCAGAATTAGAATTGAGCTGTTTACTATAGTGATGGCTCATTTGAATCAGGTGATAAATGGTGGTTGCGTTATTGATGACATTTTGGTGTTTCCTAAAAGTAAAGAGGAGCATGAAAGTCATTTAAGGGTTATATTGAAAACTTTAAAAGAAAAGAAACTATATGGAGAATTCATCAAGTGTGAGTTTTGGTTACAAAATATTTCTTTCCTTGGTCACATTGATTCAAAAGATGGCAGAACTATTGATCCTGCTAAAACAAAAGTTGTTGATGAATGGCCAAGACCAAAAAATGTAACCGATATCCGTAGTTTCCTTGGTTTGGCAGGTTAATACCAAAGGTTTGTTGAAAATTTTTCACGGTTATCTAGTCCAATGACTAAGATAACTCGTAAGGGTGTTAAGTTCATCTGGACAAAAGAATGTGATGATTGTTTTCAAGAGATGAAAAGAAGATTGGTGAATGCTTCTGTTTTGGCACTTCCTTCTAGGAATGGTCAGTTTGTTATATATAGTCATTCTTCGTTGAAGTGACATGGCTGTGTCCTTATGCAGAATGATCAGGTAATTGTTTATGCTTCACGTCAGTTGAAAAATCATGAGATAAATTACCCTACACATGATTTGGAATTAGCTTCTGTTGTTTTTGATTTAAAAATTTGGAGGCATCATTTGGATGGTGTAAAGTGTGAAATATATACTGATCACAAAAGTTTAAAGTATATATTCAATCCGAATGAATTGAACATGAGATAGAGGAGATGGCTGGAATTAATCAAGGATTATGATTGTACAATTCACTACCATATGGGAAACGCAAATAAAGTGGCCGATGCTTTGAGTCGAAAAAGTAACGCTTAATTAACCATGATATGTTTGGAATGAGATCCTTTGGTTTTTCATTTGATGAACTTTGGCATAGAAGTTTTTGGTGTAGGAAGTTCTTCCGTTTTGTTTTAGGTATCAGTGAGATCATCCCTATCAGACAAAATTAAGCAAGTACAGAAGGAAGACAGTGAGTTGCAGAAAAAGGTAGAGCTGGTTCAGAAGGGTAAGTTTCATGAATTCAACATTAATAGTGATTGTGTTTTGAGATTTGGGAAGAGATTATGTGAGCCTTGTGATTCAAAGTTGAAGAATGAGTTGTTATGTGAGGATCATAGTTCCTCGTTTTCAGTTCATCCTGGCAGTACTAAGATGTATAGAGATCTGCGGGAGTATTACTGGTGGGATGGAATGAAAAGGGATATTTCTGATTTTACTATGAAGTGTTTGACTTGTCAGCAGGTTAAAGTAGAGCAGCAGTTACCGAAAGGGATGCTTCATCAATTACCAGTGCCAGAGTGGAAATGGGAGAATATATCCATGGACTTCGTTGTGGGATTACCGAGGACATCTCGAGGTAATAATGCAATCTGGGTTATTGTTGATCGCTTGACTAAATCTACTCATTTCATTTCTATACGAGATACTTTTTCCCTAGATAAACATTCCCGTTTGTATCTTAGAGAGATAGTCCGGTTACATGGAGTTCCTCTCTCCATTGTATCTGACCGTGATCCCAGGTTTACTTCTAACTTTTAGAAAGGCCTTCAGAAGTCGTTAGGTACTGAATTAAATTTTAGTACAGCTTTTCATCCTCACTCAGATGGGCAGTCAGAACGAACAATTCAGACCTTGGAGGATATGCTACGAGCTTGTTCAATGGATTATCAGGGAAGTTGGGACCAACATCTTTCTTTGGTTGAGTTTTCATATAATAACAGTTTTCATTCCAGTATACAGATGGCACCATTTGAGTCATTATATGGGAAGCGGTGTCGAACTCCAGCATTTTGGGATGAAGTGGGTGAAAGGAAGCTGATGGGTCCAGAATTGGTAGAAGAGATGGCAAAAAAAGTTTACTTGATTCAGAAACACATGAGAACAGCTCAGAGCAGACAGAAGAGTTATGAGGATAACCGGAGGACGGATCTATCTTTCAAGGTAGGTGATCATGTTTTTCTCAAGGTTTCTCTATGGAAATGTTTGATGAGATTTGGTAAGAATGGAAAGCTGAGTCCAAGGTTCATTGGACCATATGAAATTCTGGAGAGAGTTGGATCAGTTGCATACAGAGTGGCTTTACCTCTGATTTTATCTCAGGTACACAATGTTTTTCATGTTTCGATGCTGAGAAAGTATATTCCGGATTCATCTAAGGTTTTGAGCCCAGAGGTAGTTCAGTTGGAAGAGAATCTCTCTTATGAAGAACAACCAGCCCAGATTCTTGACCGAAGAGAGCAAGTGTTGCGAAATAAGGTAATTCACCAGGTAATGGTTTTGTGGAAAAACCATATGGTTGAAGTGGCAACGTGGGAATCTGAAAATGCTATGAGGGATAAATACCCTCACTTATTTTGATAAGTGAATAAAATTGTGAGGATGCAATTCCCAAAAGGGGGGAAGGATGTAACATCCCAGGTAAATAATGAATAAACGTTTTTCGTATTTATTAATATTTATGAATTAAATATTAATTTTACTTTAAATGGGTTGCTATGATCGATAGAATTCTAGATACGCAACGATGAGTTCCTTTGAAAACTTAGGTTGTACACTAGTAATAAAATAATATTATTTTAAATGTTAGTTAACACGTAGTCGTTGTACTGGCGGGAATAGATTGAAATAACTAAAATATGATTATATATGTTTGTTAAATGTTTTTAAATTCATCTAATAAAGGATACAGGCTTAAAATACGAAAAGAATTCAATTTTAGGCTTATATACTATAAGTTTCACGAAAGGTCCACTTATCACCTTTTGACGGCGAACCGTCATTAAATATAGTTTTGATCGATCTTATAAAATCTATTGGACCAAATATAAATCTTCTTTAGAATCAGGATATCAAAATTTACTTTGTGTAAATCTTTGGTATCTTTCCGATAAAGTTCATATTTTTAATGAATAGTGTAAAATGTTGTATGTTAATTCAAAACCTCTTTTTAATATAATATATTTATATGAATATATTATCTATTTAATTGGTTTTAAAGTTAAATTAGAAAATATTTTTACCATAAAATCCAATAGTGGTCATTTGAATTAATTTCACTTTGAAATAGGACTTAAACTACTGTCAATCTTTTGATACTTATTGTTTCATAAAAACACGCTATTTGTCATGACAGCGGGAATTAATTATTAAATTAATTAATGTTACTTATATGTTTTGAATTTTGTAAAATAGACTTAATTTTTGAATTCGGAGTATCAAATAGAGCTTAGGGTGAATTTTTTGTATTTATCTGAAAAACTTCAATTTTTGATGAATAGTTAAACCAATAAGTGGTACCTATAAATACTGATTTTTCGGTTAAATGAAATTTTACCAATTCAGTGTTTTGAATTTCAAAAATCCGATATACATGGTTGTCATTAAGAAGTAAAATGTGGTTCAATGAGATTAAAATAATTTTTTGGTGAATTGTAACTTTTAAGTTCTTAATCGCGATTAGAGGTAATTAGTGTAGTTTATGGTAAAACTAATGTTTTAATAATATGAGATGAGCTTTACACATGTCCTACCCTCATTGGATGTGTCATGGGCGACCAATACAATCCATGGTTCAACTTGGGGACCCCATGTAGCCACATTGTTTGGGAAATGACATAAATAACTTTTTATTTAATGTTAAAGTAAAAAAATGACACAAACATGAAATATTTTACTAAAACAATTTTTACATGGGGTTATACATGTCATATTTTTTACTATAAATAGTCATTGGAAAGCTAAAAAGATTTACTACATCATAGTATTTCTTTTATAATTTTTAGACATTAAATAAATTAAATTATTTATGACATCATGATGATGCAACGATGACCTCATTATTTAACGATTTAAATAAAATAGAAAGATAATGTAAAATATAAGATCTACACAAGGCCAAAACCTATTGGATGTGTGGATTTAGAACCCTTATCACCTTATCCTCGAAACTCATAAATGAGTGACCTCTTAAATCCGAATACCATTTTAAAATAAAGTGACTTTTCTTTACCTTCCAAGAGTGCCCATCCTCTCCTCTTATAAAAGGCCCCCACCTCTACCTCCTTACCCACACTCCCAAAGCCTTTGGCTCGGCCAAACCCTGCCCATTTTCTCTCTCCACTTCCCTATATTACTCCTTGAAGCCTCAATTTTGGCATATGTCTTCCCAAGGATGCCTTTGAGCTCAAACCAAAGGGAGTTACCCGATTTTAAGGTAATGTCTTCTTTTGAGTCCTTTTGTTTTATTTTGCTTCTCCAACCCCCTAAACTCTTTTTATTATTTTATTTTGTAACAAATACAGTATCCTCAATATACTAGGATGTTGTTATAAGAATGATTCGAGCTACACTTACACACACCTACATCTTATGGTTAAAGAACATACTATTTTCGTGGATGGTGAATTCCTGCCTCCCGAAACGATGATTGTTCAACATTCTTTTAACACCTTCAAAGGTGGCCATTAAGATGACACTATATTTATATATGATATATAATATGTTTATGTTTTCTTTATGATTCTGTATTTTTCATTTTGGGCATACCTTTATGGTTTCTAGTATGGGTAAACACGATATCTTCATTTAAGGAAGTGCGGACTACCGCCCCCTAAAAGTGATGTGATTCGTTAATGCTATATGTGGGACGTTTAAAGGATGGATTTAAAGTTATTATAAATGATGTTATACTGGAATTATAATATACCTCTGCATCATTATTATTTCTTTCCATTAAAGTGTGAGATAGAAATAAAAGTAGCGTTCTTGCGTACGTATGGCTTACCGTCTCCATGAACGGTGCATTTCATTTCTTATCCCCAAATGTAATGTACTATTATAAGTACATGTATATAACTGATATATATTCTGAATGATAAATCTAAATGATTAAAATAATTCTGGAATTAAAATATGCATACCACTCTTTTAGTTTTAATTCCATTAATATGACAATGAAATGAAAGTAGCGTTCATCCGTACGTACGGCTTACCATCTCCATGAACGGTGCATTTAATTTCTTACCTATAAATGATTATGTAATATTATAAATACATGTATACGCTGGATATATATGATATATATGATATACAAATCAGGAATGTCATTCTGGATATAAAAAACCTTTGACCACATGAACAACATGTAATTCTATGAAGTCCACATTTGACTTAAGAACCAAATATCGACAAAACAAACATTATTAACATAAATGATTACAAAATGTTTATAACATGATAATAAGTGATATAAAAGTAATAATGAACTTTAAAAATGTTCTTAATCAAGTATAAATTAACTCAAGTTTATTATTCAGGATGTTAAAGAACGATCGAGTCAAGTCGGACCCGAGGTAAGGGACTTCGTCTCAATCTCCTTTTATTGAGGCATATTTCGTTTTATACAGAACTTTCTTTTATACGGTGTATAAAACACTTTTACCTTTAATTTTATACAAAAGGAATATTTTTCTATGACGTATATTACAAAACGACAAAATGGAATGTTTCTTTTAACGTACGCAGTGACAATGACCTTTTCCGCCGCCGTGATTATTTTTGGTCTTTGGCTTCCTGAACAAGTCGTAATGTTTTTTTAAATGAAATAAATACCATATACTCTTTTACGAATTTTGGTATTGAAAATGGTTTTTATAATGTATTTTTTTTGTCAATATATTTATGTGATATATTGTGATCAATGTGTGGTAATGTCTTCTTTAAATTATATTTGTTTTATGTATTATGATTTTATAATGTTACTTGGAAATTTGACGAGTGGTTACGTGACTAACCATATGACGGGTGGTGCTGTGAATACCAGGACGGGTGGTTACGTTATAACCTCCAATGCATTGGGTATGGAATTAGGCCGTATGGATATTCCATTTAGTTTTTATGGAAGTTGTCCGTATGGATATTCCATTAAGTGATATGTGTGTAATTCGACCGTATGGTTATTCCACATAAGTATGTTTATGTCCCAAGTTACCTTTATATATGTTATGTGTTCTTTATATGGGTTTTATGGTATTCCTTTGGTTACAACAAGGTATGTTATGATATTTTATTCAGTGAAGAGTTTTTACTACATCATGAAAGTGAAGGTATTACTTTGATAAAGTATACATGGTTTACTTGATGTTTGAAAAACTAACAGTTTTTATTCTTTGTGTATCCCTTACTGAGCTTTTTATACTCACACCAAGTTTTTTTGAAATGTTTTTCACAGGACTTAATGTGGAATAGGGTCAAGGATGGGATCAAGGGAAAGTCATGCTATATAAAACATGGAACTAGACATGGTTCTTTTTAAGAGTTTTTTTTATTTTATGGAATCTTAGTAGAAGTGTCTACTTCGTAATCTTTTTTATGATGTAATTGTTATGTCCTAATTCTATAAAAATCTAAACCTGAAAAGATCCTCAATGTGAATTATTCATTTAATTCAATATTAAATAAGGTTTAAGGCCGGGGCCTTATAGTTGGTATCAAAGGTCGGTTTAGACTACTTTAGGAGTTAGGGTATTGTTAAATTAATGTATATAAATAAATTTAAGGTAAAATTAAAATGATATAGAATTTAAAGATTACCATGTTGCTTCGCCTAAGATATTTCAGTGTGAAGAATGGTTTTTCGTAGAGGAAACAGAGAAGTTTTTTTTGGAAGGCATACTGAGTGAAATGACCTTCCAAATCAGCATACTGAGATATTCATAATCAGAAATGAGCAGTTTACTATAGTGATGGCTCAGTTGAATCAGGTGATAAATGGTGGTTGTGTTATTGATGATATTTTGTTGTTTTCTAAAAGTAAAGAGGAGCATGAAAGTCATTTATGGGTTATCTTGCAAACCTTAAAAGAAAAGAAACTATATAGAGAATTCATCAAGTGTGAGTTCTGGTTACAACAAATTTCTTTCCTTGGTCACATTGATTCAAAAGATGGCATAACTGTTGATCCTGCTAAAACAAAAGTTGTTGAAGAATGGCCAAGACCCACAAATCTAACCGAGATCCATAGTTTCCTTGGTTTGGCAGGTTACTACCAAAGTTTTGTTGAAAAGTTTTCACGGTTATCTAGTCCAATGACTAAGCTGTCTCGTAAGGGTGTTAAGTTCATCTGGACAAAACAATGTGATGATTGTTTTCTGGTGTTGAAATGAAGATTGGTGAATGCTCCACTTTTGGCACTTCCTTCCAGGAATGGTCACCTTGTTATATACAGTGATGCTTCGTTGAAGGTACTTGGCTGTGTTCTTATGCAGAATAATCAGGTAATTGCTTATGCTTCATGTCAATTGAAAACTAATGATATAAATTACCCTACACATGATTTGGAATTAGCTGCTGTTGTTTTTGCTTTAAAAATTTGGAGGCATCATTTGTATGGAGTAAAGTGTGAAATATATACTGGTCACAAAAGTTTAAAGTATATATTCAATAAGAAATAATTGAACATGAGACAGAGGAGATGGATGTAATTAATCAAGGATTATGATTGTACAATTCACTACCATCCGGGAAAAGAAAATAAAGTGGATGATGCTTTGAGTCAAAAAAGTAATGCTTCATTAACCATGCTCCGTTTTGAACGAGATCCTTTGGTTTTTGATTTGATGAACTTTGGAATAGAAGTTATTGGTGTAGGAAGTTCTTCTGTTTTGTTTCAGGTATCAGTGAGATCATCTCTATCAGACAGAATTAAGCAAGCAGAGAGGAAAGACAGTGAGTTGCAGAAAAAGGTAGAGCTAGTTCAGAAGGGTATGTTTCCTAAATTCAACATTGATAGTGATATTGTTATGAGATTTGGGAAGAGATTATGTGTGCCTTGTGATTCACATTTGAAGAATGAGTTGTTATGTGAGGATCATAGTTCCTCTTTTTTAGTTCATCCTGGCAGTAGTAAGATGTACAGAGATCTGCGGGAGTATTACTGGTGGGATGGAATGAAAAGGGATATTGCTGATTTTACTGTGAAGTCTTTGACTTGTCAGTAGGTTAAAGTAGAGCGGCAGTTACCGAATGGTATTCTTAAGCCTTTACCAGTGCCAGAGTGGAAATGGGAGAATATATCCATGGACTTCGTTGTGGGACTACCGAGGACATCTCAAGGTAATAATGCAATCTGGGTTATTGTTGATCGCTTGACTAAATCTGCTTATTTCCTTTCTATATGAGATACTTTTTCCCTAGATCAACTTTCCCATTTGTATCTTAGAGAGATAGTCAGGTTACATGGAGTTCCTCTCTCCATTGTATCTGACCGTGATCCCAGGTTTACTTCTAACTTTTGGAAAGGCCTTTAGAAGTCGTTGGGTACTGAATTAAATTTTAGTACATCTTTTCATCCTCAATCAGATGTGCAGTCATAATGAAAAATTCAGACCTTAGAGGAAATGCTACAAGCTTGTTCGATGGATTATCAGGGAAGTTGGGACGAACATCTTTCTTTGGTTGCATTTTCATATAATAACAGTTTTAATTCCAGTATACAGATGGAACCATTTTAGGCATTATATGGGAAGCGGTGTCGAACTCCATCATTTTGTGATGATGTGGGTTAATGGAAGCTGATGGGACCAGAATTGGTAGAAGAGATGGTAGAAAATGTTTAGTTTATTCAGAAACACATGAGAACAGCTTAGAGCAGGCAGACGAGTTATGCGGATAACCGGAGGAATGATCTATCTTTCTAAGTAGGTGATCATGTTTTTCTCAAGGTTTCACCATGGAAAAGTGTGATGAGATTTTGTAAGAAAGGAAAGCTGAGTCCATGGATCATTGGACCATATGAAATTATGGAGAGAGTTGGATCATTTTCATACAGAGTGGCTTTACCTCCGAGTTTATCTCAGGTACACAATGTTTTTCATGTTTCGATGCTGAGAAAGTATATTCTAGATTCATATCATGTTTTGAGCCCAGAGGTAGTTCAGTTGGAAGAGAATCTCTTTTATGAAGAACAACCAGTCCAGATTCTTGACCGAAGAGAGCAAGTGTTGGAAAATAAGGTAATTCACCAGGTAAAGGTTTTCTGGAAAAACCATATGGTTGAAGAGGCAACGTGGGAATCTGAAAATGCTATGAGGGATAAATACCCCCACTTATTTTGATAAGTGAATAAAATTGTGAGGACGCAATTCCCAAAAAGAAGGAAGGATTTAACATCCTAGGTAAATAATGAATAAAACATTTTCGTATTTATTAATATTTATGAATTAAATATTAATTTTACTTTAAAGGGGTTGCTATGATCGATATCATACCCGATACGCAACGATGAGTTCCTTTGAAAACTTACGTTGCACACTAGTAATAAAATAATATTATTTTAAATGTTAGTTAACACGTAGTCATTGTACTGGTGGGAATGGATAGAAATAACTAAAATATGATTATATATGTTTGTTAAATGTTTTTACATTTATCTAATAAAGGATAAAGTCTTAAAATATGAAAATAATTCAATTTTAGGCTTATATACTCTAATTTTCACGAAAGGCCCACTTCTCACCTTTTGACGGTGAACCGTCATTAAATATAGTTTTGATCGATCTTATACATTCTATTGGACCAAATATAACTCTTCTTTAGAATCGGGACATCAAAATTTAATTTGTGTAAGTTTTTGGTATCTTTCCGATAAAGTTCATTTTTTTAATGAATAGTGTAAAATGTTGTATTTTAATTCACAACCTCTCTTTAATATAATTTATTTATATGATTAGATTATCTTTTGAATTTTTTTTAAAGTGAAATTAGAAAATATTTTTACCATAAAATTCAATAGTGGTCATTGGAATTAATTTCACTTTGAAATCGGACTTAAACTAGTGTCAATCTTTTGATACTTATTGTTTCATAAAAACATGCTATTTGTCATGACAGCGGCAATTAATTATTAAATTAATTAATGTGACTTATATGTTTTGAATTTTGTAAAATAGACTTCATTTTTGAATTCAGATTATCAAATATAGCATAGGGTAAATTTTTGGTATTTTCCTGAAAAAACGTCAATTTTTGATGAATAGTGAAACGACTAAGTGGTACTTCTAAAAACTATTTTTTCGTTTAAATGAAATTTTACCACTTCTGTGTTTTGAATTTCAAAAATCCTACATACATGGTTGTCATTAAGAATTAAAATATGGTTCAATGAGATTAAAATAATTTTTGGGGTGAATAGTAACTTTTAAGTTCTTAATCGTGATTAGAGGTAATTAGTGTATTTTAAGGTAAAAATAATGTTTTAATAATATGAGATGAGCTTGAAACATGTACTACCCACATTGGATGTGTCATGTCCGACCAAGACAATCCATAGGTCAACATGGGGATCCCATGGAGCCACTTTGTTTGGGAAATGACATAAAAAACTTTTTATTTAATGTTAATGTAAAAAAATGACACAAACATGAAATGTTTTACTAAAAACAATTTTTAAATGGGGTTATACAAATCATATATTTTACTATAAATATTCATTGTAAATCTAAAACTATTTCCTACATCATCGTATTTTTTATAATTTTTAGACATTAAATAAATTAAATTATTTATGACATCATGATGATGCAGCGATGACCTCATTATTTAATGATTTAAATAAAATGGAAAGATAATGTAACATCTAAGACCTATGCATGGAAAAAACATATTGGATGGGTGGATTTCGAACCCTTATCACCTTATCCTCAAAACAAATCTATGTGGGACCTCTTATATCTGAATACCATTTTAAAATAAAGTGACTTTTCTTTACCTTCCAAGAGTGCCCCTCCTCTCCTTTTATAAAAGGCCCCCAACTCTACCTCCATACCCACACTCCCAAAGCCTTTGCCTCGGCCAAACACTGACCATTTTGTCTCTCCACTTCCCTCTCTTACTCCTTGATGCCTCACTTTGGGCAGAAGTCTTCCCAAGGAATCCTTTGAGCTCAAACCAAAGGGAGTTACCCGATTTTAAGGTAATGTCTTCTTTTGAGTCCTTTTGTTTTATTTTGCTTCTACAACCCCCTAAAATCTTTTTATTCTTTACTTTTGTAACAACTACAGTATCCTCAATATACTAGGATGTTTTTATAAGAAATATTCGAGCTACACATACACACACCTACATCTAATGGTTAAAGAACATACTGTTTCCATGGATGGAGAATTTCTGCCTCCCAAAACGATGATTGTTCAACATTCTCTTAACACCTTCAAAGGTGGCCATTAAGATGACACTATATTTATATATGATATATAATATGTTTATTTTTTCTTTAAGCTTCTGTATTTTTCATTTTGGTCATACCTTTATGGTTTCCATTCTGGGTAAACACGATATCTTTATTTAAGGAAGTGCGGACTATCGCCCCCTCAAAGTGATGTGATTCGTTAATGCCATATGTGGGACGTGTAAAGGATGGATTTAAAGTTATTATATATGATTTTATAATGGAATTATAATATATCTCTATATCATTATTATTTCTTTCCAATAAAGTGTGAGATAGAAATGAAAGTAGCGTTCATGCGTACGTACGGCTTACCGTCTCCATGAACGGTGCATTTCATTTCTTATCCCCAAATGTAATGTAATATTATAAGTACATGTATATAACTGATATATATGATGAATTATACATCTAAATGATAAAAATAATTCTGGAATTAAAATATACATACCTCTCATTTAGTTTTAATTCCATTAATATGACAAAGAAATGAAAGTAGCGTTCATGCGTACGTACGGCTTACCGTCTCCATGAATGGTGAATTTCATTTCTTACCTCTAAATGATTATATAATATTATAAATACATGAATATTCTTGGATATATATGATATATATTATATAAAAATCAGGAATGTCAATCTGGATATAAAGAACCTTTGACCACACGAACAACATGTAATTGTACGAAGTCCACTTTCGACTTAAGAACCAAATATCGACAAAACAAACATTATTAAATTAAATGTTTACATAATGTTTATAACATGATAATAAGTGATATAAAAGTAATAATTAACTTTAAAAAGGTTCTTAATCAAGTAGAAATTAACTCAAGTTTATTATTAAGGACGTTAAATAACGATCAAGTCAAGTCGGACCCGAGGTAAGGGACGTCATCTCAATCTCTTTTCATTGAGGCATATTTCGTTTTATACAGAACTTTCTTTTATATGGTGTATAAAACCCTTTGAGATTTACTTTTATACAAAAGAAATATTTTTCTATGAAGTGTTTTACAAAACGACAAAAATGAATTTTTCTTTTAACGTACGCGGTGACAATGACATTTTCTGCCGCCGTGAGTATTTTTGGTCTTTGGCTTCCTGAACAAGCCATAATGTTTTTTTTTAAAATGAAATAAATACCATATAATCTTTTACATATTTTGGTATTGAAATTTCTTTTTATTTTGGATTTGTTATGTCAATATATTTATGTGATATATTGTGATCAAAGTGTGGAAATGTTTTCATTCCGTTATATTTTTTTATGTCTTATAATTTTATAATGGTACTTGGACATTTGACGGGTGGTTACATGATTAACCATATGACGGGTGGTGCCGTGAATACCAGGATGAGTGGTTACGTTATAACCTCCAATTCAATGGGTATGGAAGTCGGCCGTATGGCTATTCCATTAAGTTTGTATTGATGTTGGCCGTATGGCTATTCCATTAAGTGATTTGTGTGGAAGTCGACCGTATGGTTATTCCACCTAAGTATGTTTATTTCCCAAGTTACCTTTATATATGTTATGTGTTCTTTATATGGGTTTTATGGTAATACTTTGGTTAGAAAAAGGTAAGTAATGATATTTTATTTAGTGAAGAGTTTTTACTACTTCATGAAGGTGAAGGAATTACTTTGATAAATTATACATGGTTTAATTGATGTTTGAAAAACTAACAGTTTTCATTCTTTGTGTATCCCTTACTAAGCTTTTTATGCTCACCCCAAGTTTTTTTGAAATGTTTTTCACAGGACTTAATGTGGAATAGGGTCACGGATGGGATCAAGGGAAAGTCATGCTATATAAAACATGGAACTAGACATGTTTCTTTTTAAGAGTTTTTTTTATTTTATGGAATATTAATAGAAGTGTCTACTTTGTAATCTTTTGAGATGTAATAGTTATGTCGTAATTCTCTAAAACTCTAAACCTAAAAAGATCCTCAATGTGAATGATTCATTTAATTCAATATTGTGTAAGGTTTAAGGCAGGTGCCTTATAGTAATGTTGGGAATATTTAATTTTCATTTACACCTTGACGACCTAAAATTTGATTAATTTGTAGATTCAAAATTCTCTTATAGATAACTGATTTCATCATCTTGGTTTTATTAAACCTAAGAACTAATCAATTTATCATTCATGTCTAATGATAAAACCAAAATAATACCTTACATGTATTGTAAAATTAGCTTCATAGGTACTAATTGATTCATAATCCTTCAGCTAGTGTTCAAGAAATACCTTCAACATCATCTTTTGAAGAATATCATCAATGTACATTCGAAAAAAATATCCATGTAAACTCATACATATCAATAAATTCAATTTCTTATTAATGTATGTTAGTCTTGATGACTATCAAACATTGATATTCCTCTCTATACAAATGATAAATATGATGAATTAATTTCTAATTCATTGAACAGTAGAGAATGAAAATTATCTTTTCTAGGTTGATATTTCATTGCACAGTGACTAATGGATCAGTAGACCCACTAAATGGAGGAGTACATTGCCCTATATAGGACTCAACCTAACATTGTTATCGTCTATTCATGTTTTTTATATCATCATGATTCATAGAATTTGAATGGCGTCTAATCATAAAAATACTAATATTTATTCCACCTCCCATAATTTTTTTTTTTCTCAGGGGGTAATATTTTCATTTTCCATCACATTCATCATTTTTATGAATATTTAAGGATATATCCATTGAATATAACAAAACAACATAGTGTGAGAAACAATTATCATGGTGGAAAACCACATAATAATGAAAAGGAATTTATATGATGTCAAAATCATTAAACCTTCTTCTATGAAACGTTATTTTTAACAAAGGTCGTTCGTGTCAATTATGAAAACATTATGATTTTATCTTATACATAGCCTTATCCCTAGGGTTATTACTAGTGTTTCTCCATCCTAGTTTCTAATGTATAACCATACCATTCTCAAATTAAAACTATAGAGAACTATATATTTTTAAATATATGTTACATGCTTTTTGATTGATATTAATAATATAATATTACTATCCTTTCTATAATCATATAGTAAAAGTTATTTTTAAACTGGGACTCCTAAAAAACTCATTCATAAATGAACTATATAATATCCCAAATTTTCCTCATTACTAGTACCCATATTAGTCACATCTTACATAAAACAAATTCTTCATAACATTAAGAAATGAAACATATGAAACTGAGATATTGGATTCTATGTCAGTGGAAATAAGAGAAATATCAATGACTGCAGATACATATCATGCGAACATGGGTGTAATGAAAATTCACATTAATTTTAAAAATGATATCTTCTATATAAAATATAATAATCATGAATCGTGGTATAATAATTGGTTTTTCATCAGACTTGAATAACAATCAGATAGAAAAATATTATGCATGATAGCATAAATGAAGCATTGAACATTAGTTTTTTGCAAACACATAAGCATTCTTATAATATTCTTAGTAGTCAAACAACATTTCCTAGAATATCATAGTGTAATTGGTTCACTCCCCAAACCATCGTAATAATCAATGTTAGATCTCAGGACTATCATTATATAGAACTCCAAATTACAAATAATGTCATCTCATCATTCTAGTCATTTTAATCTCTAGATACATAAACATTTACCCAGTGCATTGGAGGTGGATACAGGTCACACCCATCCTCAGTTATAATGTGACCACCGTCCTGGGTTTTAATATATCTGGCATCACTGGTTAACAATTAACCACCATAACATAAATAAAACTATACTAAAGTCTTCCAAATGATCATAAAATTTTAATCATATCAAAGACCATGAAAAGAAAATAATTTAATAATCATTTCATCATATCATTTTCTATGGATAAGAAATTGGATTCATAATCATCCTCTCATGAAAAACATAAATCATACAATGAAGGAATGTGGATGATATCATTGGATCACATGACTATTATATCCTAGGTTACATAAAAAGATTTCATTTTATATTGAAAATTATATGAAAGATCAATTGGAATATTTATTATGTAAATATACTTTTTAATTTTTAAATAATATAAAATTCTTCGAACACATGAAATATAACATTATCATAAAAAATAAAATTGTATGATTATAAAGGAAGTTTTGAAGAAAATATTAGTCATAATGAAGGGAAATATATTCACTCTTTATAAATTAAAAAATGATTCAACTAATGTTTTTCATTTAAATGTTATAATATACCTCATTTGAAAATGATAAAATGATTTTTTCAAACCATTTTGTTGAAAGTAAAACCTGGGTAAAATTTAAGTTATATATACATTAGAGAATTATTATTTTTTGTTTATTTTTTTATAAAAATATATATATAAGTGAAATATTCCATAGTGGATACATAAATATAAAAAATCTCAAATATTGATAATAATGTGAAATAAACCCTTTCAATTTTGGTATCTTTTAAATCGTAATCCTCATGAAATAAATGACCTAACATGGATAGTTAAATCCAAAAAACATTTACTTTATGTATCGTAAAACACATTCATGATAAGTACATACACAAAAAAAATGTTGTGAATATAAATGTTTCCCATAAAAAATTGAGACAAAAATCCATTAACTCGAGTTAAACTTGATTTGATAGATTTTGAAACATGATTATTATAAATTTAATTTTTTTGTAAGACTATAATAAAATAATTTAAATTAATATTATATCATATATATTAATTATAAATGTATATATACATAGATTCATCTATAATTATAAATATATAAAATAAATTACACCATTCATGTAGATGGTAGGCTGTACATATGCATACACATTGTTTTCATTTCCATTACATATGAAACAAATGAAAAATAAATAATAGTTCACCCTTTTAGAATCATAATTATATCATATAAATCATTAAAAATATTTATATCAATCCATATGACCATTCAAGTAATACATTAACGAAAAAAAATAACATCACTTCATGAAGGTGGCAGTTCATACGTACACATGAAAGATATAATCATTTTTAAACATTTTGGATGGTAATAAAGAAGATTTGATTATATAATAATGGTATAATAATTTTTTCATTAATATCAAACATAAATATATAACCTATCATAATCACTATCCATGAAATATAGTGATAAAAAATAAATTGTTTCTTTATGTGGTGATGATAACTGGTACATACGTGCAAGTGATACTTTCCCATCCCATTTAATGGAAAGGTGGTGAATAAAGGGGGTATCATAATCAAATCAATATTTATGTATATTATCGGTAAAAAAGATATTATTCATGAATTATATAACATATTTAAGGGAGGTGAAATAAGAATTAAAATAATAGTCTGTTAAGGTAATTACACCTTCTTGAAAACAACTACTTTATATTTCATCTTATGGGATTTGGATTTTGACTTTTAGGATTAAAACAACCTCTAGGATCTTACTTTAGAAATTGTAACATATTTTGGTTTAGCAGGATTGACTAAGAAAACTCAATGTAGTGTTAGGAATATCATGAATGGTTTACCACTTAGAGGACTAGGAATGACATACTTGAAATTCCATAAAATATTAAAATGAAATACAGTAACTCTGAACAAAAATGCTTACAATGTGCCTAAAATGAAAAATGGATGATAGTTTCGACCATATATTCTCATGTTTCTAATATTTTAATATTTTTATAATATTTAAATCATTTTACATTGTATTATTTTGATAAAATATCATTAATGACAATATTATCACAATTCATACAATTCGACCTTAAATACACTATGAAAAATCCATAATTTGAATATAATTATTTAAAATAACACTATATAGTCAAGTGGAGAAAATTTATTTTTTATTCCAAAAAACAACCTGATCCAATACATGAATCAAGGGGGGAGATAAAGTAATGTAATACCAGATAATCAGGTTTAGAAACCAATATACAGTCATCAATCATGGATCATAACTTTTTTTTGAGGGTAAATATACCTTTGATTGCCAATGAATTAGCCGCGTAATTCCTTTCATACCATGTTTGATTGACCCTAGTGCTCTGATTGATGCAGCTTCGGTATGATCATAATGTATACACCAAGCCCATTCATGCATTTCCTTCTCCAAGATGAAATTTATCCAACATCGTAGAATTTGTTTCCACTTCTGAGATATGGATAACAACTGGTCTAAAATGGTTGAAACATGGAGCCAAGGAATTTTCCTCCGCCCCCATTGAATTAATATGACCAATGATATCTGAGAAAACCAAAAGCCTAGATCCATAATTATCTCGTACCATCCCTCTCACCTCATCGCCCCATGCAGACAGGACACATCCACCTTCAACTTCAGGCCCACACAAGGGGGTTTTAATTGATCCCATCGTCCTTGCAGCTGTGTCTCAGATCTATGTGAAATAAAAAATATAGGTTTTAAGCATTATAACATTTTGGAGTTACCATAATTACTATTCTACAACCCAATACCCATCACGAAAGTCTTCCCCCAAATCAGAAAATTGCAGCTGATGATCAAAGAACCATACATGGCATTATTTTGAGCTTCCCAAAAGCACCCACCAAGAGGTGGAAAAAACCATTCCCCACAACTCAAACTCATCACAATGATGACCAATCCCCTGAAACCATTATTCAATCCTTTCCTACCTCAATCATTTAGTGGCATGATTATTCATCTATTGAAAAATGATGTTCCAGACCCCCTGCGCCCTGTCCCTTTGAATGCAGAACCATTTAGTAGTCTCCTGCTGTGGTGAATGACAACACTGGCATCTAAAATCTAGTAGAATTTCACTAAAATGAATATTCTCTTTTAAAGGACTCGCCTGATTCTGCATGTTTCAGACCAAGAAGTTTAACTTCCCGTGTATATCCTTGAACTATAGATTGGAATACCATATATCGGCATTTCCACTGGAATGAATGAGATCCCTAAAATACTGGATCGAAATCCTACTTGAGGTGGATCTAAAAATAGAACACCTTTTTGGATCATCGACCAATGTAATGATTTCAAATACCCTTCTCTTCTCCCTAGATAATATTTCCTCTAGGAAATACAGATACTACCTAGCCTCCTTAAATGAAATTTTGGGAACTAGACAGCCATGAAAGTGAATAATATCACCTGACTAGTTCATTGTCCATAGATTGATGTAACGACGCTCCCCTATCCATTGGACCACATTAACTATACTTTTTAGTTGACCTAGGTGATAGAGATCACAACAAAATAACCTCTTGTGATTCTGATCCTGGCCCCTCCAGTCCTCCGCATATCTTTCTATGATAACTTAAGCCCATATGGGATTTCCTTCATAAAAATTCCAAGCCAATCGGGCTTATATTGCTTTCTTGTATTCTTCAACATCATGCAGACCAATACCCCTTTAAAAACTAGTTTATCCAACCGTTTCCATGAGGCCTCAGGGAATAAACCACATTGGTTAGCATCCCATATGAATTTGTTGATAACATTCCCCAATGCCTCATGGACCACTTCAGTGGATTTAGAATGGAGAGAAAATGCATCAGAATGGGGGTAAGGACACTATTAATTAATTTTATCCTACACCTAGATTAATGAAATAAATTTTTCCTGCTACAAATGTTCCCTTGATATGGTTAACGATATCAAAAAAATACCTTTTTAATACTACCATTGAATATTGGGGAACCAAGGTAAACCACATGAATATGTCGCCATTGGATGCCCATCTTGGATTCGATGGAATTTCCATATCTAACTGAGCACTTATTTGAATTGTAAACACTTCTCTTCATAGAGATCATACTTTGTACACTCAACATGCTATAAACATTCCTGACATTGCAAAAACCAGATATATATACTTTTATACAATTTCTAACAAATGGCATAGAGTCTGCAAACATAAGATGAGATACCAAGCCCATGAAAAACTGCATATGATATGGAATGATCTTACCCTCCCCCACACATAGATTGATGTTCCTCTTAAACACCTCTTGAGCCATGATGGGAATGTATGGATATAATGGATCTCAGTGTCTAACATCCCAAAAAATTCAAAGAATCCAAAACTCATTCCCATAAGAGTATGCATGATCTAATAAGACACCTAACATCTGAAGCACAAGTCCTAGAACCAATAATGTAACCCAAACCTCTTCCGAAATGACCATGAGAGCTTCATTATCCCTATAGTCCTCCATTATTGGTATGAAACTCATAAAATCTACCTCATCATGCTAATCAACAAACCACCATGCATTCAAACTATTCGCTCCTTCCAACATCCCTTCAAAAAACTCTTAGTCCATACTCCCCACCACATCGATGTATGAATTGTAGGAGGCGTCTTCACGTTTTAGGTTGATCATGTTTTTCATCATTTTATCATTAATCCAAGCTTGAAAAAAGTAAGTATTTAATTCCCCTTTTTTGACACATGGGTAGTGATTCTTGTCTACTTTTTCGTTCCACTGCCAGAAGCTTCTCGACGAGCTGATGCTTTGTCTCTTCCAGCACGACATATCTATTGTCATCCCAATCCTCTACCAGACAGTCCTCCAGCTTCTCAATATCATTTTTTAGGTCCTCAAAAATGTTTTATATTCTATCTATGAATGTGATCCAATTCTGAATGTCTTACCTTAATTTTTTATGTGGACTCAAGAGGCTAATCCATGCCAATCTCCTATATGGGTTTCACCACAAATCATAGAGAGCACGGTGAATGCTAGTCTGATGATGCCAGTTGACATAATAGAATAAAATCCGCGATCACATGCCCCCTCTCTTCAGCCTCGCAAGTTGAGAGGTGTGCATTGAAAACAACTAGGAGAGATGATAGATCGTATCCTAATCAAAAAAATTGACAAAATTCATGTTGGAAGGACACCTGCCCAGCCGACTTCATATTCTACTTGAACCTTAATGGTTGTTACAACACATGAACTTACAACACGTAAAACCCAATTAGATCAAACATCTTAAGACCCAGAATATTCTAATCTCTAGAGTTTCATCAGTGGAAATCTCCACCTCTCCACGCTTCTCCTAACTGTCCATACAAGTATTGATGTTTCCTCCCACAAACCACAAAAGAATACCCGCTTTTGGATCAACAATTTGTTACCACAATAGGAGTCGATCAGTAACCTCACAACTAGTATACACAAATTAAAATAAAAACAAGTTATCACTTATCAAAACCATGTTAGAAACAAACATTGAAGATGCATCAACAATATCTATATCAATTCTATATTTATAGAATAGCCAGATATGCCAATTTCGGGGGTTTTCATGCATTAGGTTCCCGAATCCCATATTTCTAGAGAATCTACCAATGCGCCCCAACTATTTTATCTGGTTCAGAATAACCACAAGAGAATTCTTATTCTTGTGAAATTCCTTCTACATGAAATCACTCTTAACATGTGCCCCCAAACCCCGGCCTTACAAATGATAAATAAATATATAACAGAGACAATCAACAAGCCTTGCTATTAATAAATCCTGATTTCAAAAAGTAACCCATAGATACTACCACATGAGGCATGGATCTAGTAAGAGGACTATTAGTAAGAGATGATGATCATTCCTTAATCCTAGAACTTACTTTCACAACAGTCATAACCTTCCCCTCCACATCACTATCTAGGATAGTGATAATAGAAAATAGATTTGGGAAGCTAACATGGCGAGTTTTTGGTCCCACGGAAACCCACTCTAAAACCAAGGAGACTATAATAATCCATTCATGAGATTGTCTAGAGGCATGAATCTTTTTCATCGTGACTTCAGGGATGAGGTTGGTGCCTACCATGTCCTTCCATCTAGCGTGTTATTAGGAGACAGTGTCGAGGAACTGAGCTAAACCTATGACAGAACCAAATGAAATCCCAGTAATCACATCTGAGGCACATCCTCCATGGAATAAAGAAGAACCAAATCCATTGATAATGTAGAAAGAGGAGGGGACAGAACAGATGACAGATCTGGAGGAGAGGCCAAAAGCACATCTGGAGGAGGTGACAAAACCAACGCCATAAGAATAGGGCCCAAATGATAATGAACTGAGGAAGAGATAGTTTATATGATGGCAGTGAAACAACCACCATAGAGGGGCCTTAATAGTTGGTTCCATAATTGAAACTGATACGCTAGCCAAAAGAAAATTTTAATTTAAACAACACGACGGAACCACCACATCAACCCCACACCGAATCCTCATCAGAAGTAAGAACGATGCCTAGAACCACCCTTTATGCCCACCAATGATGGAGCCTCCTAAAAACTGGAATCTTACATGACCACAACCGAAGATGTCGTCCCACTCTCACAGGCCCCCAAAGGAGCCACCCGACACTTCCTACACCTGTCTACCACATGTCCTTGAAGCTAGAAATCCACACAATACCGGAGGAGAAAAAGGAACCTAAGCTGCTTCCACTAGTAGATATTGTCCCCTATTCTGAATACATTACAGTATTAAAAATAATAATAAAAAACAGCACATTTATATTTTTTTATTTTTAATAATAATTATTTTTCAACTGTTGAATTAATTTTATAAATCTAAAGACCACATATTTTTCATAATTTAGTTATTGTTATTCATAACCTGAAATAAAAGTTCTAGGTGATAAGGGAAACATTATATATTAAGAATTTTATGTGCTTCATCTATACTCGATGCTGTGTGTAACACAAGATATCCAGGAAACTGAATTATTTAAAGAGAAATATTTTCTAAAAAAATTGTGGTGTAATAGATACAAATGTGGTAGAAATATTTTCCATATCTATTATGTTACATTAAACCACATTTTCTTCTCCATACAATAAATATTTATCTTCCTTTCTCAATGTTGTTGAAACATATTCCCATTTAGAAAAAGGGGAAATATTCTTCAACCGGTTATTCTAATTCATTTTAATTTTAATCGATGTGTTAGAAGAAGTTATATTTTTATCATACATTGAATGAATATTTACCAAGATTAACTAAATTCTAATTTCATGAAATAAAAAATCAAATCTTTAAAGAGAAAAATATAAGATTAACAATACAATACATAGTGATCAAGGATTCTCTAATACCAATTGAGAACATTTTAGAGTTAAATATTTTTTTGGGTCCTCCTGAGGAGGATATGTTCGGATATGTTAAAAACAACTCACAGGAATAATCAGTTTAGGATTCTCATTATTACTTCTCAATTTATTATTCTCAAATTTTCTTCTTTCACTGTTATGTGATTATTATATTGTTCTATCTCTCTATATCTTGGTTTTTTCATTCATGATACACTATTAGACACACACACACGGTACATGATGATTTAGTAATTTTACCTTTCTAAATGAAGGTATAGCTCTTAGTATGATCTCTACTTCATTAAGATCATACTCCCTAGTTGTTTAATCCTAGGATTGAAATTTGGAAGAGTTTATCCATGAACCTATATTTGGAGGTGATGTCACTCTACAACATTATTCTTATTATTTATAAAATAATCCATAAATTTTACAGAGAATTGTAATATCCAAAATAAATAATTATATTGATTGTGACTGTTGACATTTTATTGACGTTCTTATTCAATTATTTTTTTCTATATTCTTATGGAGAAACATAATAAAATACCAAAACGTGTTTTTAATTAAAAAAGAAACCATATGTTCACTTCTCAAAAGGAAGTGGTCATTACTATAATACCAATGATATCAGGAATTCCTCAGCTCTATAAAATCATAATTATATATAACCTATTCATCATATTATTTTTTTTAATTTCAATGAATCAGTGAATAAAAAATGATTTCTAAATTAAAATTGACACATAATAATTATATAAAAGGATCAGTGTTAGATCATTCTTCTAATATATTTTATAATAAATGAATTGATTCCATTTCCAGTATCATATTTTCATTCATTGATATTAAATTGATACTCTATATGGTACTAGAATCTTCTTCTTATCAATTATTATTTTTATATAGTTCTTTTTCACATATCCCTCAAATTCCACATGTTTGAAATTGAATTTGACATTAAAATTCAATCCACTACCTTTTTATTCATATTAATCCTTTTGATATTTCCCCCCAATGATCTTGTCCATCAAATTCAAATTTGTAGTTATACTGAGACCGAAGAACTAAAAAATGAATTAAATGAATCCATGTAAGTGAAAAATATCAAATCATACTAGAATTCACTTATAGTGTATGGTCATAGGAATTAATAATTATCCACACAGGTTTAAATTATTTTCAATCAATTGACACACAAGAAAATGGTGTGGCCATAGTGATATGGAATAGTGGTCATGAAATATCTTGTGCCCCAAAAATCTAGCCAAATACTCATTCATCCATGGTCTAGTCACTATGAATGAAAATTTCATTTTTAATGTCGACTATTGTATAGTCAAATAGATGAAATATGGGGGTTCTAAAAATTTCAAAACCATTAAATTCCATATGGTCGTGTTTTTATTGTGGACCTTCAATTGGGAGTAGAGGTCCTGAAATTCCTTATGCCACTAAAAATTCACCCATGCACCTCTACAGTGAGGTCCTTCCTTGTGGTGTGGATAACTCAGTTTTATTCTCCTCCACACTATGTGAAATTACATTTTGGTGTAGTCCCCCACATCATAACACTCCATTACAAGGATTTTCTATAGTGTTGTCTGAAAAAACTGTAGAACCTAGATGTGTGGCATGATATATATTTTCCTTCAAATTTCCTTTCAATGTGATCTACATTCATGATATATGTTAACTAAGAATATTTCATAGGGTATCATCATATTTAATGAGATATAATTTCCAAATATATTTATCTTCCATAATCATGTATGGATAACCATAATATTTCATTATCATAAATATTGTATGATTATCACTATAGAACTCCATATATTCAATTAAATTTTTCCTTCATTATATATTGTATGTAAAAGTGAATAACATATAATCAATTTTTAGAACATCCTTAGAAAATATATTATCCATTAATGGAAGTCTTAGAAATAGGGAGACACATACTTGGGATCATTTATTCATAATTCTTGAATGTATTATACCTACTGATTCATAATCATGATCAGTGCATCCATGAATATTATTCTTCATCATTAGTAAAATCAAAAAGCTTTTTCTTCATCTACATGCATATATTCTAAAAGTAATTAGATATTATATGATATAATTAAAATCATCTACCTCATTCGTGTGTTGTATTCATCAAAATATTTCCATAGATGAATAGTGTTTATATGTTGACTACTAATGAAAATAAATTAAACTCATACATAGTGGGATTAATGGATCTAGATCCCATTATAATCCAAACATGAAAAATTAATATACTATAATTAACTTCATATTTAATTTTCAAAACCTAATTAATGTTTATTATAAGGTTGATGAAAACTAAATCAATTATCATACCAATCGTGTAACTTCTTTGATACATGTTTGACAGTTTACCAATTTTCATCATTTTAAACTAATATATACATAAAAATATTTACATTACACTTTATATATAAGGATAATGGACGGTATAAATAAAAAAATAAACAATTAATTTATTTAATCATCAGATAATAGATGAGGAACAATTCACAATAAAATTATAAATAAATTATTATTTAATTTCCCATGGACTTGTACAGTGCAATTTTATCCAATATTAAAATGTAATATTTTCATTTTAATGGATTCAATATGAAATCCTACATAATGAAATTAGAAATATAATATTAAAAATTTTATTATCAATTAATTATCATTTTATACTTCATGTTATAAATTTATTAAAATTTATTTTGGTATTTAATGTTATATGAAACACAAATAAAATCAATATTGAAAAATAATTTGGGAATATGTTAAATATTTTTAAAATAAGGACATGATATAAACACTTTTTAATACCTATTATGGTTTATTGATAAATAATATCAAATAATTCTATATTTTAACTTATTTAATTTATGAAACCATTATAAACTAGTTACCAAATAAATCCACTTTAAATCACTAGAAAATCTACCTAAATATTTATTTTTTACAACTCCTTCCCAATAGATTTGGTTTTAGTCCTTTAATCCCATGTTGGTGATGCCTTTTATAATTTAAACAAAAAAAATATTGTTCATTAAAATTATATCCTATTCATTTATAATTTTACATAATACCCCCAATTGTGAAAATTCATTACATGTCTAGGCCAAGACCATTTTGATTGATTTATTTTGGATTGATATTTTAGGGGGTCACTATTTTAGGTTGTGTAGACATAAATTATGACATTAGGTACCACTATCTATGATAGATATATTGTAAGATAATCTTTTTTAATAGGATCTATTTAAGTGTATTAACATTTTGGATGGGATGTCATATGATTAAATCATCTTAGTCTATTCCATGGTGAGTCCTCTTGGTGAAGCTTAACTAGAAAGAAAACCCCCCAAAGACCCTGATGTAGATCATTATCCAATGTTGCACTTTCTTCCAAGATATTTACAACACCAAAAACAAAATATTATCTAGAAAATTTTAAATATATATAATCATACGAATCTAAAAATCCTATTTTAAAATGGAACCTAAGATGGTCCGAAATTATCCTAAATAGAAAGTGGATCATTTTATTTGGCTATATTATGGCCCCAGAAGGTATGTTTTTCTAGGTTTAGTAATTTATTTATAATTCATAATAAAGGGGATATATTTTTATGTATACTTCCCACTAGTGTTGAAGGAAAATTTAAAATAATCAATGACTTGGAAGAATAACTCCAAAACCACATAAATCATATAATCTATCTATATATTTAAGAATGATAAAAATTAATGATATGAATGATATACCATTACCATTAAATATAGACCACAAAAACCTTTCACAACTGATTAGTTGAGGTAACTAAGAGGCATCCAAAACAGTCCTACCTTTAATGGTATCCATATATCAAGGGAGTCACTGAATAATATTGTAAAAACTATATCAATGAATGGTTTTCTAGAAAATTGACTATAAAGGTAGTAGAGAATAGAAAACTAGGAATGGTTTTATTTTTAAGGTGCTATAAATAGTACTTTAATAATATAGAATACAAAACACTTCTATGGTGTAAATTGTTTTATATTGGAAACAATGTACTGGAAACGTTCATCCAATGTCGAAAAAGTATTTACAAATGGTTAAAATATAAAACATACATATTTATTATATTAAATCCTGATGATTAATTTTTAATGTATAAGAAAATAAAATTATGTGGTCATAAGCCCTTTAATTATCCTCACTTGTTCAATATAACTGAAAATGATAGCTTGAAATGAAGATGGCGGTCAAACTAGTGATTTTAAGACCACATTATAAACCATTTGAATTTCCACGATTATATATCACCTCAGACAATGTCTTGTTTTACACAAGGTTATAATATTGTGTAAAAACACTTGTTTTACTGGTCTTATCATTTGAACATTTATTCAAGTATATCTATATTTTTTTCATAGAGCGAGTGCATTGTTTTAGGTTTTATAGGACCCTGAAAAATATATATTAAAAATATATAATATTTTAAATATTTTTACGCATATTCTATAGAATAAATCGTTTTACCTTTCGACAGGACCACATAATGAAAAATTGAGACCATTGTCATTTGTGGGATGTGGGGTTTACCCAAGGCATGACACATTGATTGTTACTATCAGATGTCTCCTGAATGGTATTCATTGACATGTTCATGACTAAATTAAATATATTAAATTTATAAAAAACCTAATCCTAGAACCTCTATAAATTCTAATTTATGAAAAATTTATATGGTTATGCAGATACTCCCGAGAGACTATGGAGGTGGAGGAGGAGTTTCAATGTTTGCAATGAAAAACTCAAATCATGGATCAGTGATGAACAAATCAAGGTTTTTCATTGGTTGAATGAATATCACATCAAAATAACCAATAAAATATTGGGAAAAAACATTCTTCAACCATGATAGGGCCATTTTCAAGGTAAGAATGATAATTTATATATTGACCCCTTTTGATTTTACTATTGATATTTTATCATATATATTCTTAATTTTGGTTTTTTTTGTCAAAACAACTTTATATATAATATACATTAAAATTATGACTATCATTTTTGACGCACCATTTAAATAATATTCCTTGTTTTTGAATTTTTTATTATTTTCTTCGATCAAATCGAACTATAATATTCTAATCTGTGTTTTTGTGGATATCCAATTTGTATTATTCATCTTATTCACAATTTTCCCATGTTGGTTAGTAATTAAACATTGTCGAACCAGTTTGAGTACAATGAAACCTTAGTATTTTTTGTTGGAATGTGAATAAAAATATATTGAGGATTAGTGGAAGGATCATAAGATGTCAGTAGATACAGATGATTGATCTGCGCATTGTCACGCCATATAAGAAATGAGAGGTATAATGATTCATTATTTACATACATGAATATTGATATACAACCATTGAATTATAAGAATCGATAATCAGATGTTATTTCCTACCATTTTGAGGGATTAGATGATTCTTTACATGATTTTATTTGTTCTACCGAGGCTCGATACACTTCAAGAGGATGTGATGTGTTGAAGGTCTCTTTTTAGTTGATGGGAGTATTTTTTTTCAACCTCCAATGATCAAAAAATAATGGAGGAGATGTTTACCTCAAAATACTGAGTTATCTTTTTTTTCAGACAATAGAATTGTTCCTTGATATCGTGGGTTACATGTAAGACCGAGTTTTAAATACAACAGTATGTTATTACATATTAATAATTAATGTAATAATATATTATCTAGAATTAAATTAGTGGTTAGGAATATTATTCACCATATAATGAAATATTTATACATTTATAATAATTCTAACACGAATTGTATGTATTTTTTAGTCATTATATAAAAAAATCCAAAATTTTCTCACAAAATATGTATTTTTTAAAAAATGGTAATTTTAATGATTTAATCGAGATTAAATTATAAATATTATTTTTGTAACTTTTATAGTTTCTATATGAAAAAATAATTCCCTTCATTTAATTCGGAATGTCAGAATTTTCTTTGAGTGAACATTTTGTATTTTCATGAGAATTTTCATTTTTTGATGAATGAAAAAAATAATTTGTTGTAGTAATAAACTAACTATTTGTATAAATATAAATTATAATATGAATTTATTTTTAAGATCACATGAGATTAATTATACATATCTTATTCCAATTCTATTCTATGGAATAAATTTTATATTAAAATTAGATATATAAACTTGTTGAACATTTCAACATCTGTTTTACCTGCCATCTTGTCACTTCTGCAGGATTAGTGTTAATCATAATTTAGCTAGTTTAATGAATTGAATATGAAAAAACGAACCAAAAATATTGTAATCACTATGGAATTTACAGTTTAATATGATCAATATATTTTATTTCATATTATGAATAGTAACATTAGAAAATATTTGTTTACCACAGTTATGGGTTAATCAGTTAATTAATGGTGACAATAAAGTTATAATAATATAATGTTACCATAGCACATGTCTTAAATATTTTTGAAGAGTTTTTTGCAACCAAATCAACCATATTTATATATTATAACCTTTTTAAGCCTATTAGAAAAGAATATGATGGTTATGATATTTTATTTAATGATATGTTAAAAATGTCATACTCATATTTTTAATAGGTATTATATTTTTAATAAATGGTTATACCTATGATAAATTATATTATAAGTGTTATTTTGAAATATAATAAATTTAAATCCACAATGATAATATAATTTTATTTTTTAGAGAATAAATAATTTAATTGAAGGCTTTCATAATAATAATGGAGTAATTGATTAATCTATGGAAATATCAAATAAATGATATTAAAAATAATAAAAAATTATAATTTACATAATTAATTACATAAAAGAATTTTATAGATAACATTTACATTTTGGTGTTATTTTATAAGTGTAGGTTTTATAATATCATGTTGTTATGATATTTTAAAAAAAGACAAATAATGAATTGTATCCAAATTGACAGAAATGACACCTTAAAAATTAATATTTTATTAAATGATATAAATTTCATAAAAACTTATAATTCCTCCAAATAATTATTATACAGCTAAAAACACCAGTAATGATACATTTGGTATTTTTTTTGTAATTTTATAGTAACTAAATTAACCCTAAAGAGTAAAAGTAAATGTTGTCACTGTATGAGTTAAAGTGTTTAACATAGAGATAAATCCAAAAGTTAAGGTTAATATTATGAACTAAAAATGTCTACAAATAATTTTTTATATTATTTCTTCCCAAAAATATATTGTATTTTAAATAACTCACATATGAGCTATTTTAAATAAAAAATTAATTTATATTAGTATAATATTTTAAAGGATTCCTCTAGTTCCCCTCCCATCTCTTATAAAATGTCTCATCAACCCTCACTTCCAAAAACATATATGATCCCTATTACTCAAAAAACCTCTTACAATATCCCTTATAAAATTCCATACACAAATATTAAAGGTCTATGGTATTCCCTAAAGGCTAACCCTAGTTTCCCTAAGTGGTGATCCAAAGGTGGTCTTGTGAAGGAGTGGTAATTATCGTTACCATATGCTTAAAAATAATTTTTCCATATAATTTCACTTAATTGGTTTTTTCAATTATAAAATAATAATTATAGTTTAATAAATATTATTAAATGTTATTATGATTATGGTAAATACATATTCCTACTTTCATTCATCTTATTAAAAACAATATCACCATGCATGCATAAGTACGACATATTTTTTCGACATTGTGGTGTCCTTTTTTTCATCACAACATAATTTGGATCAGTATAGTGATGAATATAATTGGTATAAAAAATGAAATAATATTTATTTTGTATAATTAATATACAATCTAATTTCTTACCACTTTACCATTATGTGAATTTTAAAGTTCCTCGTGCATATGTATGGCCTACCATATCCACGACGTGATGAGATTCATTATCCATGTTAACCATTCAATAAATATTATGAAAGTGTATATGTTGATTTAATAAAATATTTATTTGAATAAAATCAATATTTATATGAATAATATATATCCTATTCTTATGAAACATAAATTATAGGACGAAACAAATATAATAAATTGAACTAGTTAACAAACAAAATAATGGTAAAAATAAAATATATTTTTTTCATAATTATATAAGAGGATCATATAAGATATCATAAATATTGATATATTCTAGTATAATTTTGTAACATTTGATACACATTATATAGAAGGTTAAATGACCCATAAAAAAATAATGTACAATGTAAGGGTTAATTTTCCAATCTCTATGTTTTCATAGAATTTTAAAACATAAGTATTTACTAAGAAATATTTATCATCCATGTACATGTTTCCAGAAATTTAATTTCAAAATATTATTAAAATTCTTATAAAATTGATTAATTTTATTTTTGCACATGTTTGGATATTTATAATATGTTTTGAAAGAAATATTTTTGTTTCATTTTTCTAATGAGATACTTTATGACCTTTTAGACAAAATAGGGATGAAATGCTCTTTTTAAATCGAATGGTATGAAAATAGATTTATTTATAATGTAAAAAGATAAATTTTATTGAAAATGTTTCTTATATAATTATACATAACTTTTTAAATTAGTTTCAATATAAATTAGATATTTCTCTCAATATGACTTTAATTCTTTTATTAGACTACTTTTATCTTTATCAATGTCATTTATTTAATTATGCACTTAATTATGGGTTTTCTCTTAAGATACCATCTAGGATATTTTTATTGATAGGGTTCATGATATGTCTAATAATCGATTGGATATTTTTATACAATCAATGGTCTTTGTTAAATGAAATAACATTTCATCTTGTAGTTTTAATTAAAATGTTTATGTTGGTTATGATTCACCCTTTTCATTAGAGGAATGCATTGTACATAGTAGTTGATGGTGTGGCACACTATATCCCCTAGATGCATCAATAATCCTCATAAGAAAATCATGTTTGGGTATTGTCTAATGTCTTACCCATTTATGTATGGGGTCTTCGAATAATCCTTGAAGTCATGTTTATAATATCCGACATTATGAATTCTCCCATTATGAGATTATTCATTGATATTCCATGTGATCGTTCGACTATAATAATATCCATCATTATTTATATTTCGCATTTGTTAATATATATATAGTTATTGTCTTATATTATATACAAACCATATTTTTCCTATAATTTTGTTTTAATGGATCGTGTTTTTAGTTATTCACCTTGCCTTATTGATTATGTTTTTTATATTATCTTTTTGTTTATTATTAACCCTTAAATATCATATGAGCTACATATTTATTATTTATTATTTTTGGATAGTATGAGAAGTTTTATTTTTTTAATTACATTTAATGATATGATATGGGAATAACATAGTCTTCAAAGGAGTTATTATGTCATTTTTCGATTCATGAGGTTATGTATGTGCATAGGATTCATGAGGTTATGTGAAACATATGTATGTAATCTGGATTCCATAAATACTAAAATAATTAGTAATTTGTGATTAAAATATTTTATCTATTCTAATGTAATAAATTAATTAACCAAATCTTGGATATTGGGGTTAATGCTATTACAGTTGGGATCAAATGATGTTTAATAGAAACCTGG
The DNA here is from genome assembly GCA_963277665.1 of Viscum album. Taxonomy (NCBI): domain Eukaryota; kingdom Viridiplantae; phylum Streptophyta; class Magnoliopsida; order Santalales; family Viscaceae; genus Viscum; species Viscum album. Next base: position 1,645,237,447 of record OY728155.1, on the reverse strand, counting down.
GAAATTAGATTTAGAAAAATAATTATTTGGGAACATAACAATAAGATATAATTTAAATAAATGTATAGATGAATATACATGAATTTTAATATGATTGAGAGTATATGTGAATTCAATGTAATAAATATTTTTATATATACTACATGTGAAATTGCTTCTGGAATAGATGTATGTAGGAGTAACAACTCTGGCAAGGTGTGTGTGCCCTGATGCGGTGTAACCTGGTACACAAGAATATGCCTTACTATGCACCTACTTTTACACAACCAGTGGATCTTTTTATGATAATTTTAATTTTATTGAAATTTTGTTGATGGATTTAAATTTATATATGTCCCAAATGAAATCATTTTTTTGGTTATGATATTATTTGTGCATACAATTTCCATTTTTTTTACTAATTTAATAATTTTAAATTATGCATTATGATTCATCTCCTAAACTAGTGTATGGAATTTTTTAAAAATGGATCCTAGTGGAATGAATAGAAACTTTAACAATTCAGGTAATCCATGTAGGTATTTTTCCCATATGCATGATAATGATGTTGGAGTTAGAGATACAAAAAATAATGAAAACAAATCTAACTATTTTGGGATACTTGGGTTTGATAATGAACAATAACCTGACCCATATAGATCACCATGATATACCTTGTGGAGGGAAAATTTTAGAATGCTTCATGACACCAAAACCTCTATTATTGAATGGGATTAAAAATTTATTGGTAGTTGGGCAATGGATATGTTTTTTATAGATGGAATTTCTTATGAAGGGAAGTAATGAGGGAGAGAAGGTTGTCATATAAATTCATCATCTATCAGGATATTTGGATAAATGGTGTTCATTGATTAAATGCCAGAAGGAGGATGAAGAAATATAAATCATGGGATGGATGGAATTTAATGAAAATTTCATAGAAAAACTTTTCCCATGTGAACAACAATTAGATATGGAGAGATAATTTCTGAGTCTAACGCTAAAGGATGATGAGAATGTTCAAAATTATATAGCTATCTTCACATGGATAATAAGGAATGATGTTGATTGGGTTCATAATTTAATGATAAATATTGACTAATTCTTCTATGGGTTAAAAAGATTCATTCAATGGGAACTTTTCTACCAATCATTCTTATCCTACTAAGATATAGTCCCACATGAAATCAGGATAAAAAAGGATTTATCTATGTATTAGGAATTTAATAGAAATAATTATATGAAGAGTTTGTTTAATAATATTGAAAATGAAATATGTAAAAGGTTATGAATAAAATAGTTCAATTCCCATCCTATAATAATTTTATGAAGAAACGCCCTTGTGATACCTTGAATGGAATGGGATTTTGTTACAAGCGTGGAGAAAATAGAACAAATATTGTGATGGTAAGAAAAATAAACAAGGTACCATAGTTCAATGATATAATTTTTTTGAAATGGTACCCGATAAAAATTATTTTACTATGTTTCAAGGAAATTTTTCCTAGAAAAGGCCATGGGTGAAAGGCCATGATTATGTGATCAAAACTGATGAGGTTAAAGTTTTTATTGATTTCCTTCAAGGTACATTTATGATTTTTTAAAACATATCCAATTACTTATTGGATTTTGGTTCATCACATTATTTTATATATTCTTTTTTTTTCAAAAAAATTAGACATTTCCATTTTTATTTAATAAGGTTGTTGTGAGTTATAACACATATGGAATTTTTTTTGCAAACTATATTTGTTGCTAGGTCCCCATAATGATATATAAATGTTATTTACCAACTGACCATGTCATCATACAAATGATAAACATTTATATAATCCTTGTTATGGATTGGATTTCATAATATGATAGAAAATTTTACTGATATTAGAAGAAAATTATGATTTGTGAGGTAGAAGAACAATATATTATATCTAAAAGAGAAACTTCATCATTTGATTCTTATCAAGTTCCACCCTAGTAGATCTGTGAAATGAAATTCATTGGGAGAAAGATAATACTACATCAAGGGATGAATAATTGATTCTTAAATTGAGGATGTACCTATTGTAAAATATTTTATTGATGTATTTATTGACGAATTACTTGTACATCCACAAAATTTTAATGGTGAATATGAAATTGATTTAATCCATGATACAAGGAAAATATCAGAGACCCCATATATAATTTACCTTGTAGAATTGGTGCAGTTGAATAAAAAACTTGAGTATTAGGGTAATTAGGGATTCAATCACCACGGTTTTTCACCAAGGGGGGCCATGTTCTCTTCCTTAAAAATAAAGATTGAACGATTAGTTTTTGTGTCCATTATATGAAAATAAATTGTACTAAAGTACAGAACAAGTATCTTATACTTATAATTTATTACTTTTTTGATCAAATATATGGATCCAAATAATTCTCAAAGATTTATATTCATTATTGGTATCAAAAATTGAGATTCAAGAATGAAGACATTATAAGGATAAAATGTCTGATGAGGTATGAAAACTAGATGTTTACAATAATTCCAATTGGATTGACTATTTCACTATTGTGGTGGTGTTCATTGATGATATTATAGTCTATTCTAAAAGCTATGAAGATCCTGAGAATCTATTGCAAATTATTCATATGACACTTATAATGGTTGAATTATATGTTAAATTTGGTATGTCAGATTTCAGGAATCTATAATATATTATTTATTACAATATTTTCTCTACCCTGCCTGCAAATCATTTATTTCACATTTTCAGAAGCCGATTGAAGGGGATGCCAGTACCCATTACACCATATCACCACATCCTTTTAACCACATCTCCACATAGAGATAAAATAAACATTTAAAATTTCAAATTCAAATCCACCACCAACCGCCTTAATCTTCGAACCAGCGTCATCTTCATGCGCCCACGATCACTCCAAACCTACCAACGAATCCCACGACAGCGCTAAAATGCCTCGCGTCGCGCACCGCACGTCAATCCATCACTGAGCAATATCCCACACACAAATCGAAAGCCACTCGACAACCCGAACACTGTCATGCGCCACACTTTCACCGAAACATCAGTGAGGTACACCGTCTCTTGTCGTCGTCCTCACCAGCGACCATCGTCATCGTCCTTGGCAAGCTTCAGCGATATAAAAAATATCAGCGTCAGAGAAACATCCTGACACCATAACATCAACGTCTTCACCCAAATCACTAAGAGAACAAGGAAAAGGCCTAAAAGCTTCACCCCCCATCTCGCAGAAAGGAATCAACCACAAAAACTCTACGATATACAGCAAAAACTCTTCTCCAGCAACCATCACGAAAAACAAAAATCAAAGAGATCAAAAGAAATTCCACCAAAAACCAAATCAAGCCGCTCCAGAAACGGTACCACAACATCACCATGATTTGGAAAATCCCGTCATCACCCGATCAACTGACCACATCAGACAAATAAATACCCCAACGAATTTAGAGGAGAAGAGAAGGAACCCACAAACCGTCGACAAACGAGGGAGACCCCCCAATACTGAAAAAAGCTAACCATAAGGCAATCACAAGAAGCTGAGAACAACACCAGGAGTGCTCCGAAGAGTATTCCATTGACGCAGACCGGTCTTACACCCATAGATCTAATCAAGAAACCACTGAAGCCCAAAGAGAACCTTCACAGCAATAGGGAAGACCACAAACCCACTAGACGCAATGACCACGAAGAGCCTACACAAACCCACCGAACGTGGGGGGAAAACGTCATCTCTTCCGCAGTGAAGGAGCTGCGATGGTGAGAGGAAAAAAACCTAGGTCGGGAGCCCTTTACAGGTGAATCTCCAATTACAATATATTCTTTAAATGTGGAATATTAGTTGATACAAATATGAAAATGAAATTCATATATTTTCCTACACCAACAAACAGAACTAAGGTATGTAGTTTCACTAGTTTGGAAGGTTATTATTGGCAGTTATTTTAGATTTTTTTTTTCTGATCATGTATCCTGTTAACCAATTATATACATTAAGGGGTTATGTTTGTTTGGAAAATGAAATGTGATGAATTTTTTGATAAACTAAACGCAATATTTTTCAATGATCTGATTTTGACTATACCACTCGGAAGAGATGTGTTTTTCGTATATAGTGTTGCATCAAAGAGGGGACTTTGATATTTCCCAATGAAAAATGATAATGTTATCACATATACATTATGTAAATTGAATACTCATGAACAAAACTATCCATCCAATGATCATGAGCCGGTTCTATAATCATCATTTTGAAAATATTGATACATTGTGTCTATGGTGAAATGTGTGAGATATAGATGCATCCTAAAAAGATAAAATATATATTCTCATAGAAATATATAAATATGGGAGAGAGGTGAAACTAAATAAGCTCATGTATTATGATTTCTCAATACACTATATTCTAAACTAGAAAAATATGGTAGTAGATTCATTGAGTAGAAATGATCAAGGATTTTTTTCCCCAATGAGGATTGAGAGGGATCCAATGTTCACAGAACTAATAATGATATATATGGGAATTTAAAATGAATTAGAGACATTATTAACCATTAAAATTATTGGAAAACAATATTTATTTGAGAAAATAAATAATTAACAATCTGATTATTATGAATTTCAGATGAAGATTAAATGTGTGAGTGGTGTAAAATTGGAAAACATTGTTTGTGGAGATAGTGTTGTAAAATTTTGAAATATTCCATGTGTTAAATTTATACCTGATCTAAAAAATGGGATAATGATCATGTCTCATATTTCCCTATACACCCATGTATGAAAAATATGTATAGGGACTTGACAAAATATTTTTCATTAGATAACACGAAGCTAGAAATTGCTTACTATGTATCTATATGATTGGTTAGTCAACATATGAAATATAAGAATCAAAATCCTAAAGTATTTCAATAACCACATAATATTATTATCTTGAAATGGGATTAAATTACTATTCACTTTTTCACGGGACTACCAAGGACTCCATGGAAATGATTCAATATGGTTTATCGTTGATCGCCTAACCATATCTTCACATTTCCATTGAAATATTGAAAACATGGATCTTGAATGACTCACAAGGATCTACAGTAATGATGTAGTATGACTTCATGTCACACCTATATCTGTTATTTTTTATTGATATTCCTTCTTTACATCATCATTCTTGACATATATTTTGAAGGATCTTGACAATGAGCTTCATTTTAGCACTGCCAACCATGCTCAAATTGATGGAAAATCTAAAAGAACAATGAAAACAATGGAAGACATGTTGAGTTCATTCTCACTCGTCTTTCATGGTATGTTGGATTATTAAATACCTTTTCTGGTGTTTTTCTACAATAATAGATTCCAATCAAGTATTCAAATTGTTTCGTATGAAGCATTATATTGCATGATATGTCGTAAACTACTTATTGAGATTATTTGTGTGAAATTAAACTCATAATCCCATAACATGTTGAATAAACAACAATAATTCTAATGGATATTCAGGATGTAATGGTTCATGCCTTCAAATTCAGTTACATTGTATTTTTTGGTCATTGGAAGAATTGAGAGGTTGGTGAGAGGGTGTTTGGAGAAATTCAGTTTCTAAAGTTAGGAAAAAGATGAATTACCAATACTTTAACGATATTACAAGATGTTAAACTCAATTTCATTTATTTTATTGGTGTTTTCAAAATGTTCAATATTTTAGGGTTAGAAAAATAAAATAAAGGTGAGAGGAAACCCATTTTTGATGAAAACTGAACACCATGTATTAAATTATTTGAATGGGGATTACAAGTCATGTAATAACATGATCATGTGTAGTTTTGAAATTATTTTTCATAAAAACCATCATTCATTATTTTATGGTTTCATTTTTCATATAATTTTGGGAGAACTCTATTTTCTCTATATTTTTATTCGAGCTATTTCCCTCCCCGATTGATTCATTGATCCAAATGGTTGTTCATTTTTAATCCTTGATTGATCCATGATGAGATATCTTTGCTTACACATCAATTTTTTTTTGATATTCTTATGATGATCCATTGTGGAAGGGTTTCATTGGTTTGAGGATGCATTGAGATGGTTCTTGATAGATCCTTTGTGTTGTGTAGGTTGATCTGATATGGTTGTGGTATGTTTCTAGTTTGAGAAACATTTTTCCTTGCCTAGCGGCGTGTAGTTATTGGAAACATTCCTTGAGGTATGATTTACCTCATTACAATTTCTTTTATATTAGGCAGGGGATCTAATTTTTTTATCCATGTATCATGGTTGTGATGGATTAATAAAAGATAAAGATACTGGTAAATTCAAAAATGAATGGTAGATGGGTATGCTCCACATGTTTTTGTAGCCAAGATTTTACAGTGATATTGTGTTTGTTTGGGATCAATGATCTAATAAAAATAGTAGTCGTTGGTCGATTTTAATTGTGATGGATACATCTTCTTTGGTAGTTTAAATGACTGATATTTTCTTTGAATCACCCTAAAATGAAAGTTACTAACCGTGCACATTTTAAACCAAATGAATTCCTCATGACCATATAGTTTCTGCGATAACCCCAGAATTAATAAGTGGAATTACATAAGGGTTGACTTATTTTATGTTGAATTGTGTTTTTCCTAGGAACATGCAGTGAGGTGATGGGTGTGATTATTCTGGGTTCTTCTGTAGTATAGTTGTCATGAAGGTTTTGTGAGGTGAAATTGCTTGGTGGCATATTAGAATTTCATGATGGAGATTACTTTGTTGTTGGATGCCAGAGAAGTGTTGTATAGTAGGGAAATGAACTGGGTGTGCTATAATGTGTTACCAGATGGGGTTCGGAGTTGAGGGATGATTTTGATGACATGTGATATGAGGAGGATGAGTTTTTCTAAAGAAATTTTTGTTGGTATTGGTGTTTCCACATTAATACCAAGTATAAATATTCATCCAAAATCTATATATTGATATAAGATATATCATGAATGGGTGTTAAATGCGGGAACAAGGAATAATGTGTCTTTAATGTGGATCCTACTTAATATATCAATCTATTATCATTCTGAAATGAATTTTTTTTCTTTAGGTATGGTGCTCTAAGTGGTTGCCTTTTTGGTTGTGTATTGAATGGATATTTGATTAATAAAGTGTGGAATGACCTGGGATGTATTGGTTAATTGAATGGAATTGGTTAATGGAAAAATAAATGTTGGGATGTGTGGTTAAATGTTGTTACTGATAAAAATTGAAGAGTTCATCAATTGAAATTTGTTTTAAATAAAAAACAAGATGTGGATTATTAAGTAATGTTATGAATTTATATCTAGAAGAAAAGTTGGTATTATCATGAGTTTATTTCTATCTAAAACCCCATAGGTTGGGATCAAGGGTGTGTTATGAAATATGTATATACATGTATATTCCTTTTGAATTCTATAATCACCTCACATTATTTAAGAACAATGTGTCGAACAACCCCATCATCACGAGGGAGGGTGTCTTTCCTGGACATCATGGTGGGGTGGATGGATGGATACCCTCTCTTCCCTTCTCCCTCTTTTAGGCAATGATGGTCCATGATTCTTATATAAGGATGTGGTGAGGTATGAGGCACCAGTGTGTGTGGGAATGTCATGATTTCCCTTGTGTATTACGGATGATATGTGGTTGTTCATTCCTATGTGTCTTCCGGATGATATGTGTTGTGGTTTCCAAGGTGACTTCAGAAAGTGGTGTGGTTTGAGGTCCATATTTCTGTGTGGGGGCGAGATCGGGTGTTAAATGGTTATAACTAGGGTGATTTTGGTAGGGTTGTGAGGTGGTAGTATATTTGGTTTTTGTGGGTTGGATGTGATGTGTTTGGGGGGTCAAGTGTTTGTGGGTGAGACGTGGTGTGGTTATAGCCTAGGTGTCTGTGATAAGGTTCTGATATGGTATGATAAGAAGAGTTGGGATCACTATGACTTATTCTACTAGGGTTTGAGAGTGGCTAATCAATGGGAAAGTGGTATGGGGTACCCTATATTTGATTTTTTGTAGTTATATTACATTACATGACTTATTTTATTTGGTTATCGTTCCTTGGCGAGGGTGGGGTGGTTAGTATAATTGTTAGATGTTGTATGATTCTGTTGTTTTATCACTACTTCGCTTGTATGTTTCTGTCACTTGGGCGTGATAGACTTTGGTTTTCTGACATAGTATCCTTGTATTCTCTCCTTACATTAATAAAACCCCTTTCTAGTTTCTTGGTGGAATAAAAGTATTGTGATTTAAATTACTAGAGTAGGCTTTGGGATAGTTGTTGAGTCAATGAATTAGTAGATTTTGGGTACATTACATTGCTGATGTATTGTATTTGTACCAGTTCTATTTTATTCATGCTTGTGGGATGGATTTTGTCTTCCTTTTATATATGTCCTGGAGTTTTTCTGTGGATGATCCATCATATATCCATATCATGTTTCCTTATAATGGTGATTTCCTCCCATATTGTGAGAATCATATACACTAGGTTCTTTTCACCATCCATGGTCCTATTAGAGGTGTGAATCGGGGGGACACTGTCTCCCTTCATTTTTTTCCAACCCATGAGGGGTATCCATGAAGGGATGGGGTCATGACATAGGCTCGTATTGAATAATTTTAATGAATATAGAATATTTATCAAGATAATCGAAGGAAGGATGTGGAATTTCAAGAGGGGGATCATGTTTTCATTAAGGTGTCAAAATGGAATAGTGGTATAAGGCTCGATAAGAATGGGAAATTTAGTCTTATGTACATAGGTCCCTTTGTGATTTTAGAAAGGATTAGAGTTTTTTCTTATCATTTATAAATTCCTTCATATTTTTTAAAAATAAAAAATGTGTTACATATATCATTGTTAAGGGGGTCCATGCCTGACCAAACACATGTTCACACCTTTGATGAATTATAGTTGGATCCAGGCCATTCTTACAATGATGAAACCATAAAAATTATTAATACTAGAGAGTGATTATTGAGGAATTAGATTAATCATCTAGAAATGGTACACTAGAGAAATCCCAAAAATGATTAATAAACATCTGAAGCAAAGGATTCTATAAAATATGACTACCCAAATGTTTTTTAGAATCCAACCCACCTAAAATTTTAACGATGAATATTTTATGGTGGGGAATGTAGAACCCCAAGACATTAACAAAATTTACATTTAAAATAATTTTATTTTTTATGACAACTTGTAATGTACAGAATAATGAGTTATCTTGAATTACACATAAGAGAAACATTCCTCGATAGTTTGCATTACATGAAATACTGAGTTTCACACACAACAGTATATTAGTAAAATATTATTATTTAATATAATATGATATATCTTAGATATTAAATTTGAGGTTATAAATAGTAATATTCAAATTTTTAATTTTATATATATTCCATATATTTTTATCTATTATCTTATGTTTATTCTATACATGATATAAGAATAAATCTATTTTTTGGATAAAAAATATTTTTAAAAAATAGTAATTGTATTTCATTTAAATGAAGAAACCATATTAAATAGGGTTTTGAAATTTTTAGAATTATTATATGAAAAAATATTCTTATTATTTTAATTCAGAATGTAAAAATCTATTTAGGATGAAAATTTGGAATTTTTATGATTGGTTTCATTTTTAATGAATTGTGAAAAATACTGCATTGTAGTTAGAAACATATTTTTCATTTAAATAATTATTACACTTTAATTTGATTTTCAGGTCACAATATAACTATTATACATAAATTAATACAATTTATATAATATAAAATATTTTTATACTAAAATTAGACATGGAAACATATTGACCTTGTGAAAGTATATTTTTCCCTACTTTTGTCCACATCCACAAGATTAACATTAAACATAAATTAAAAACATATGATACATGAATTTTACAAAATTTGAATTCATGGTTGTAATAATTATGATATTTAGAGTATAATAGTATGAACATAATTTTATGGATAATATAAATAATAAATTATGAAAATTTTTATTTACCACACTTATGGGTAAATCATGAACCTAAATGTAAAAAAAATATTATAATATTTTACAGTTACTTTAACAATTATCGTACTTTCATTATATAAGTCGGTTTCGACAAAAAAAGACCTTATTCTAAAATTATTACATTTTATGGCACTAGGGTAAGAATATAACATTATAATATTTTTTTAAAGATAAGATAAAAATGTCATACTCATGTTTTTAATAAGTATCACAAATTTAATACATGGTTATAAAGAAAAAAAATCAAATAAAAAGATTAATTTTAAATATTATAAATTTACTTCAATCCTGATATAATTTAAATTTTTGTATAATGAATAATTTAATTAAGCCTTTCATAATCAGATGCAGTAATTGTTTAATCAATGTAATTATGAGATACATGATATTAGAAATATAAAATATTATTTAATTTTACATAATTAATTATATAAAATAATTTTATTCATAAAATGGTCATATTTATGATATATTAGATGTGCTCGTTTGAAGTTATGATTTTGTTATCGTATTTTTACAATGATAAATAAAGAATATTATCAAAAATGTCATAAATGATACATTAAAATAAATAATATTTTATTAAATGATATAAAAAGAGAAAAATATATAATTATAATAAATAAAATAAATTACGTTAATTATGTCATCAATTACCAATTATGTGTTTTTTTGACATTTTATAGTAACTATTAAAACCATAAAGAGTAATAACCCATGTTGTCACAGTAAGAGTTAATGTGTTTACCTGATTGCTAAATCCAAAAGTTAAGGTTAATACTGTGTCTTAAACCTGACTAAAAATCATTGGTTATGAGTATTTACACCCATAATAATCATATCTGATAAATAAAAAACTTTTTATATATTTACAAAATAAATAAATTTATATTGTTTTGATATTTTAAATGTTTCCAAGAGTGCCCCCCTTTCTTATAAAAGAGAACCTCCTCCCTCACTTCATTTCACTGTATTGAGACTTATTGATCAATTGAAACCATCTCCTTATCCTTATTTAAATCCCTCTCCAAATACAATAGGTTATTTTATTCAGGAATGACCAACTCAAGTATCCATAAGAGGAGATCCAAAGGATGTCCGTTAAACAAGAGGTAATCCTTTTTACTAATTATTTCAAAATTATTTATTCTTATAGTTCCTCTTCAAACATTGTTTCCATTATACAATATTAATTCCATTATGATCTATATGATTATATTTTATTAATATTATGGTATATCCATATTCCTCTTTTTATCTATCCTTAAAAAAAATATCACCATGCGTGTGTATGTACTACATACTGTCTCCACTCGGTGGTGTACTTTGTTTTCATAACCACATTATATGAATGGGTAAAATGATGACTAAAATGGAAATAAATAAAATATATGATAAGATATTGATTATTTATATTTTATATACCATATAATTTTTTACCCCATTACCATTAATGGAATGGTTGGGTCGCTTGTGTGTATGTACGACCGACCATCTTCACAACACGATGATATTCATTTTCTTTATTAACAATTAAGTAATGATTATTAAAATGTATATTATTAGTGAATATACCACTTAAGAACATAATAACATTATTTATAAGATGATAATATATCATACTCATAAGAAATGGGATGTCTGTGATGATACAATAATAATAAAATCAAGCAGTTAAGACTCTAAACAATGGTAATAATGAAATATTATTAACAAAATGATATAATATGATCGTAAATGATACCCTTAATATAGATATAGTTATAGTATAATTTAATAACATGGTTTATCCTTAATAAAATAGGTTAATTAACCCTCATCTAATAGAATGTATAAGGTGATGGTTAATTTCACTATCCCATTATTATCTAATATTGTTAAAATTTTATTATTTACTAGGTAATATTTATCATCCATTTCCATTATTCAAAAATATGTATTTCAAAATATTCTTTATATTATTATATAAATGTTTTATTTAATTTTTACACATGTTTTTATTTTTATAAAACGTAATTAATGAAATATTTTTGTATTTTTCCCAAAATGGTACTTTAAGACCTTTTTAACAAAATACCAAAGGAATATTATTTTTAACATAAAATATAAGAAAAATATTCCTTTATAAGATTACAATGTTCAATTCCCTAATTTCTTTACTTATAAAATTCCTCTCTCATTTTTTTATAGAATTTCAATATAAAAGGGGTAATTTATCAAGAGGTTTTTAATGATTTTATTAAACTATTATCATCATTGTAAACATCCTTTGATGAATTTTATTCTTATTTGATTTTCGAATCTTAAGATACCATATACCATATTAGAATAAATGGGTTTTTGTTATGTTTGAATTTAGATGAGATATTTTTATAACATTCATGGTATATGGTAAATGTGTTGAAATTTCATATGGTAGTTTTAATATGAATGTTTCTGTTTGATATGTTTCAACTTTTTCATATGAGGAATGCGTTTGACTTATTAAGTGAATGGTGTGGCCTCTTATAACACCTTGATGAATTGGAATGTCTCATGAAACAAACATGTTTGGGTATATGCTAACGTCATACTCATTTATATATGGTTTCTTGACCAAAATCATAATAGCATGTTTACGATGTTTGGAATTATACATTCCATCATTATGAGAATAATTATTTATATTAATTGTGTTTATTCAACTATTAGCACATCCATGGTTAGGTATATTTATCATGTGGCTATTTATATGGAATTATTTTATCTTCTTATATCCCTACCATATAATGATTGATATTATGTGTTAATGGAATGTGTTCTTATTTATTAACCTTTCATTATTGATAGTTTTTATTTATGTTATCTTCCACTGTATTATCTACCCTTACTAGGCATATGATATCATGCCTTACTTATGGTATACATTTTACTAGAATGCAATGAAGTATATTATGACTAAATTGTAGTGACATGAAAAGGGAATACGTGTGTTTTTAATTTATATATAGTGTAGTTTTCATTTAAAGACACTACTGGAAAGATGACCTTTCCCAACACTTCTATACCAACGGTTTCTAGAAACCGTTGGTATAGCTACCATTTCCCAACGGTTCACCAAAACCGTTGGGAAAGCCTTAGATTTCCCCACCTTTTCCAATGGTTTGGCAAACCATTGGGAAAGGGTCACTCTTTCCCAACGGTTTATGCTAAACCGTTGGGAAAGGTTGTGTTTTGAGCCTCTTTCCCAACGGTTCACCAAAACCATTGGGAAAGAGTGACCTTTCCCAACGGTTCACCGAAACCGTTGGGAAAGGGTGTGTTTTGAGCCTCTTTCCCAACGGTTCACCAAAACCGTTGGGGAAGAGTGACCTTTCCCAACGGTTCACCAAAACACCCAAAAATCCAACCTTCGACCTAAAAAACTCAACCCACCCCTAACCTATCCCAACAGTTTTGAAAACCGTTGGGATAGGTTCTTTAATTTTTTCAAGATCTACTAACCGAGAACATTATACAAATCAAAATTTAAAATAATTATGATAATACATATATATATTGATGAAATTATGTTTACAAAAGTGATGTTAGCTTAGTGGTTAAGTCGTTCGATTATAAACGAGGGGTCCTGGTATCAAATCCCAGCAGATGTTTTATTTTTGGAATTTATATACCAACGGTTCCATTACCGTTGGTATAGATTTCATATTACCTATACCAAGGGTTTCCAAAACCGTTGGTATAGGTATATACCAACGGTTTTTGGAAAACCATTGGTATAGACCTATCCCAACGACTTACTTAGATACGGTTCTCCAAACCGTTGGTAAAGGTTAGTTTTCCAGTAGTGAGATGTAATGCTACACTTTTGTATGTAATTTAGAATCCCAAACTACTAAATTGATAATTCATTAGGGATTTGAATATTGAATATATGAAAATGTAGTAAAATAAGGGATGAGATTTAGATTACTAGGGTTGGGGTTGTTATTATTGGTATTAGAGTATGTTACAAGAAACCGTGGAAAAATGATTTTGAAAACAAGGATTATGGATCATAAACCAAAGATAGACCTTGAGGAGAAGTAAAGAAAACATCCTAGTATTTTGGTAAGATCGATATTTAGTTATTATTACTAGAAATAGATATCATTCTAGATACTACAAGTTGGCCTGGTTCTGGAACATTTGTACCTATGAGTAACAACTCCAACAAGGTGTGTCATGACTGACTCAGTGTAACATGGTACATGACAATGAGCATTACTAAGAAATATGTTTGACACTCATAGGATACCTTAGTATTATAGTTAATATTTAATTTGAAAACCATTATGAATGATTTAAATGTAAATATATTCCCATTGAAGTCACCTTAATGATTTTCGGTTTAACTATGAATAAACATTCAATTTTTCATATTTGTTTTTCCAGTTTGAAATTATGAATTATGATTCATAACCTAATTTTTATATGCGATTGTATAAAACTGGGGTCTAGTGGAATGTAATAAAATTTTATCAAATCGCATAATCTAGGATGAGAATTACCTCCTATAAAAGATAATGACATTGGATATGTAACTATAACTGGTGCTAAAAACCATATAGCTATACTGGGATATCAAACTCAATTTATGAACAATAATCATACCCATATAGAGCACCCGAATGCACAACATGGAGGAATAATGTTCGAATTCATCATGATAATACAACCTCTATTATTCAAATGGACTATAAATCCATTCGAAAGGGAGAAATATTTATTTCATTTGTAGCTGAGAAAATCAATAAGTTCATTAGAGATGATATTTCATTCCTTATTATAACATTAAAGGGAAGTAGTTTTCATGCTAATTTATCATCTCTCATGTGTTTAGATATTTGTTTTTCATTGATTAAAAACATTTCATATGTTAATGATATATAATACATGTATTATACGGATTTTAATGAAATTTTCTTTGAAAAATATATTCCCTGTGAATAATGATTGGACATGGAGAGGAATTTTACGATTATGAGGAAATTAAATATGATAATGTTGTAATGATTGAAGATAAATTCTATGGTATATAATGGTATACAACAGATTATATAGATAATTTATCGTGTAATATTGAATGACTCTTTGATGAGTTAAAACTATTCCCCCAAAGGGCACTAGTCTCCCAAAAATTCTCATACTACAAAAATATAATCTCATGTGATATCAAAAAGGAAAATGAATTCAGAAATACTTTTGACTTTAAATTAAAGCAAGATAATATTAGGGATGTTGAAAACTCCAAAAAAATGAAATTTGGTAAATGGGGAGAAGGGAAGAGTTGACTTTCCATCCTGTAACAATTATCAGAATAAACACCATGAGTCATTCCTGAATAGAATGGGATTTTGTTTCAAGTGTAGAGAAAATGGCCACCAAGCCTTTTATTGTATGAAAAATAAAGAAGATTCCAATTTCTACTGCTAAAATGATAATGAAATAAGACATTATTAAAATTACTATCCTTTGAATCAAAGAAATTTTTACCATAAAAGAGAAAGAGAGAATGAAAGAGCTTATGCAATCACAACTAATGTGGTTGAAGTTCCTAATGATGTGGTGGAAGGTACTTTAATCATATCAACAAACATATATAATGTGTTATTTGATTTTGGGTCATCACATTCATTTATATATTCCCATTTTTCTAAAAAAAATTATATATTTCCATTTTCATTTAATAAGGGAGTTGTCAGTTAAAAATCATAAGTGAATTATCCTTATAACAAAGATATATTGGTAGGTCAACATAATGAAACATGAACATGATTTATATACTAACTTAGTCATCATAACTATGGTTGCATTTGATTTAATCCTTCGTATGGATTGTGGTTCAAAATATAATAAAAACATTTATTACATGAAGCAGTAAATAAGATTTTCGGGGGAAAAAAAGAATTCACTATCTTTAAAGGATAAAATTCATCATGTAATTCTTATATAAATCCACCACCAGTAGCTCTACTCAATGAAATTATTTTTGTGAAAGAGAAAATAAATTATAAGGATTAAGAATGAAATATTCACATTATGATATACTTATTGTCCAGGAATAAGTTGATTTATTTCCTATGGAATTACCTGGACGTCCCCCAGAATTTAAGGTTGAATTTCCCACGGATTTAATACCTTTAGAAAATAAAAAATCAAATACTCTTTATTTAATAATCCCTAAAGAATTATTTGAGTTGGAGAAATAACTAGAGTATTTGTATAATAAGTGATTTATTTACCCTAGTGTTTTACTATGGGGATCACATGTTCTCTTCATTATGAAGAAAAATTTTTCAATGAGGATGTGAATTGATTGTTAAGAAATAAATACTTTTATAATAAATAATAAATATATTCTACAATTCATTGATGAATTTTTTAATCATCTCTATAGAGACCAATATTTATCAATGATTGATCTTTTCAATGGGTATCTCCAATTGTAGGTAAAGAAGGAAGACATTCCAAAAACAGATTTTTTGAAAAGATATAGACAATATATATTTACAGAAATTCCATTTATATGGGCTAGTTAGCCCTCAATTTTTATTTACCAAATAAATATAGTAATAAATGAGTATAATGATTATTTTTTGGTTTTATTCATTGATGTTATTATGGTGTGTTATAAAAGCTATAAAAATTATGATAATCGCTTTTATATTATTATTAATACACTTCAAAATTTTGAGTTATATGATAAATTTAATAAGAACAATTTTGGTCTTCAAGATGTTACTTTTCATGGCTATATTAGCAGCAGTAGTTGAATATCACATGATCCTACAATGATAAAGGCGACCCTAAAATGTATTACCCCAACAAACACAACTGATGATAGTCCATTCATTGGTTTGGAAGTTTATTATCAAGATTTTGTTTAGTATTTTTTCATATTTAATAACCCATTAAAAAATATTCCACATAAGTGGTTATGTTTTTTTTGACAATGGAATGTGAATAATGTTTTGAAAAACTAAATATAAGGATAATAAGTTATAATATTTTGACTATACCATATAAAATTGATCAGTTAGTCATATATAATGATGCATCTAAGTGGGAACATGGTTGTGTTCAAATTAAAAATGAAAAAGTTATTGCATATGTATTACAAAAAATAAAATCTCTTGATAATAACTATATGACCAATGACATGGATCTCGAGGCTATAAAACATCTCCTTGAAATTATGGGGACCTTATCTCTATGGTGAAAGATATGAGATATAAATGGATTACAACATCTTGAAATATATATTATCATAGAATGTTCTTGACAAGGGATATAGGTGATGGATATATCTACTCAAGGATTCTGATTGGTCAATACACTACAAACCGGGTATGTAAAATAACATAGCATATGATTTTTATTGTAAGGACTATAGAGTTATAACCTAAATGATGATTGAAGAGGATACAATGTTCATAAACCCAGTAAATATTTATTTGGTAATTTGAATCTATGGTGAGACATAAATCTTATTTTAATTGATTTCCAAACCATCATTAATATAGAAGATGATGAATTCTCAATATGATGATGAGTAATTTCAGAATAATATTAAAAGTGTTAATGAAAGAAAATTAGCACCCTTTATTTGTGAATATTTTGTTCTAAAATTTATAATGAGGCATTGTGTTCTATTTTTACAGGAGATAAAAATAAAATTTTGTGATTATGCTCAAAGATAAAATATCTCTACACACCATGGTAGAAAAATAGATGTATAGGGAAATAAAGGAACATTTTTTGTGGGAAAACATAAAGGGGAAATAATTGATTATGGGTATAGATATTTGGTTTTTCAATATGGGAAAGTTGTGAGGCAGCATCCTAATTTATTCCTGAAAAAATTATATTATTATTTTGTGGAAAGGAGATGAAATTGCAATGGAAATTTTATCTATAATACCAAACAATATTAGGAAGAATGATGTAATATGTGTTATTATCGATTCCCTATCCAAATTTGCATATTTCATTAATATAATAGAACACATGCATCTTAAGAACCTTGAAAGGATCTATATTAATTAATTTTTATAACATTTTTATTCACCTATATCGATTGATATCTATTGAGATCCCTATATTAAATCAATTTTTTTTAAAATTATTTAGAAGGATCTTCACACTGATATTCATTTGAGAAATGACTTCCATCTTCAAGAAAATGGATAGTCTGAAAGAACAATAAAAAAATTAAAGACAAGTTGAGATCATTCTCACTAGACATTCAAGATATATTGGATTAGAACACATTTTTTTTTACTATAATTATATATTCCATCCATGTAATAAATTGGTACATTATGAAGCATTATATGGAAAGAGATTTCATAGTCCAATATGTAGTTATGAAGTGGTTGAAAGGGAACATGTAGGCCTAGAAGATGTTAAAGAAAATGAAAACAAAGATATTTGGTATTCATGCTCAAATTAAAGCAACTCAAAGTAGGATGAATATAAGTACCCATCCTTAAACATTACTTAATATTGAGTTATTTCAAGAATAGACATTGAGGATATTTTCAGGTTTAGAGTTTTAGAGAATTATAACATAAATCATGCATTACATTCCACATTTAAACAAAGTGGTTACTTAAAAGATAGTGCTCATTTTTCCATCAACAGAAAACTATTTAAAATAAAACATGGATTCTTTCTTGAACCATCCTTAACATTATCATCACATCATGTACCATTTCCTTGACCTGTGAAAAACATTTGAAAAACATTGGATGAGCATAAAAAGCTCAGTAAGGGATATACAATTATGGAAAGGAAACATTAGTAAATGTATAAATAACAATCAATGAAATAATAATTTACTCATAAAACCTAATCACGTCAACATACCTCATGATATCATAAGATTTATGAATAAATCATTGAAATCATAAGACATAAAGGTAACTTTATGCATTCATAACATTCTTACGTATGGAGTAACCCTCATGGTTACGTTTGGAATAACCATCACTGTATATTCCCTAAATCTCTTCGAAGAAACCTTAAAGTTTAACCCCTTCACGTTACCCAATGCATTGGAGAGCTATATCGGGCTCACCCGCACTTAGTTTATCTTGGAACCACCCGTCTTCATAAACAATGCCCAAGAACCATAACATAATCGTATCACATAAAACATGCATAAAGGAAACTTAACATTTTCACATTTAAATAACAAGATATCAATACAAAAATTGAAATAAAAAAAAACATTATGAAAAACATTTTCAATAAAAATAATAATAGTAAATTAAAACATGGTATTTAATTCTCATTTAAAAAAATGTTATGTCTTGTAGAGGAAGCTGAAACTCAAATAGTGGCCATGGCGGCGGAGAAGTGGTTTCCACCGAATACATATGACAAAAAAACATTCCTTTTGTAATTTAGTAAAATTATTTGTATAAAAAGATTCCTTTTTAATACACATAAAAGTTGAATGGGTTTCTACACTGTATAAATTAATGTTGTTTATAAAACAAAATCTGCCTCAATGAAAGGAGATTGAGAAAAGTCCCATACCTCATATCCGACTTGACTCGATCGTCATTTAATCTCTAGAATAATAAACTACAGTTAATTTTTTACTTGCTTAATAACCTTTTTCATATTCATTATTACTTTTATATCACTTGTAACCATGTTATGAGCACTATGTAATTATTTAAGTTAATAATGGTTGTTTTTTCGATCATTAATACTTGAGTCAAAAATAAACTCTTTATAATTACAAGTTTTTCATGTGGTAAAATATCTATTATATAAAGAATTATATTCATGATGTTGACATCATATATATCATATATATCTAGTATATACATGAATTTATAATATTACATAACATTTATAGGTATTAAATGAAATGAACCGTTCATGGAGATGGTAAGCCATACGTACGCATGAACTCTACTTTCATTTCTATTTCGTATTTTATGGAATGAAATCATAATGATAAAAACCTATATTATAATTCCAGTATAATATCATATATAATATCATTAACTCCATCCTTTATACGTCCCACATATGGCATTAACGAATCAAATCACTTGAGGGGAAGGAAGTCCGCACTTCCTAAAATGAAGATATCGTGTTTACCCATAATTGAAACCATAAATGTATGACATAAATGAAACATAAAAAAGATTACAAAAAACATAAACATATTATATATCATACATAAATATTGTGACATCTTAATGGCCACCTTTGAAGGTGATAGAAGAATATTGAACAATCATCGTTTCATGAGGCAGAAATTCTCCATCCACAGAAACAGTATGCTCTTTAACTATTTGATGTAGGTGTGTGTAAGTGTAGCTAGAATAATTCTTATAAAATATCCTAGTATATTGAAGATACTAGTATTGTTACAAAAGAAATTAATAAAAAGTGTTTAGGGGTTGGAGAAGAAAAATAAAACAATAGAACATTTGAGAAGACTTTAACTTTAAATCGGGTAACTTTTCTTGGTTTGAAACAAAAGGGTTTCTTGAAGAGATTTCTGCCTAAGGTAAGGCTTCTAGGATGAATAGAGGTATGTGGAGAGATACAATGAGTAGATATTGGCCGAGCCAATGCATTGAGATGTGTGGTTAAGTAGGTAGAGGTGTGGGCCTTTTATAAGAGGGAGTAGGGGCACTATTGGAAAGCCTAGAAATGTTACTTTATTTTAAAATTAGTTTCCGATTTAAAGGTCCCACATTGTTCTATTTCGAGGATAAGGTGATAAGTGTTCGAAATATACTCATCAAATAGGTTTTTGACAAGTTTATGTCTTATATTTTACATTATCATTTCATTTTATTTAAACCGTTCATTAATGAGATAATTGTTGCATCATCATGATGTCATAAATAAATTATTTTATTTAATGTATAAAAATTATAAAACAAATACTATGATGTAGGAAATATTTTTATATTTCTAATGAATATTTATAGTCTAAGATACCCTTTACACAGGCAAAACAAAAAATGTTTCACTCGGGTGATACATTCTTTAGTGATATTCTCTTTTCATTAAAAATAAAATGATAAAGTGTCACTTTCACCCAAAAGTGATTCCATGGGGTCCAGAAGTTTGGCACAAGGAATACCATAGTCGTCCATGACACAAAGATTATCATAAGGACACATGTTTTCATCATTTGTTATTATTATGATATTATTTTATTATCCTTAACAACCTGATTACTAATTAATCAAGATAAATAAAGACAATTACCGCCAATACAATTAATAATGTCCAAAAACAAAAGAGTCTTAATTACATAATTTGGACCTTCTGATTAAAAATATCGAATCCATTTTAACAAATTCCAAACATATAAATTTCAATAATTAATATAAAAATAATTACTTTTGTCAAAACAAATTGCGGGTCTTTTTTGAAACAATATATACGAATAGATTGGCAGTTGTTTATGCACAATTCCAAAGTGAAATTAATTTTAATGGCCAACATTGGATTAAATTGTAAAAATATATTCTATTTACACTTTAAATCCAATGAAAAAGATAATCCATCCATATTATTAAATTAGATGAAAAATCAGTTTTGAAATAAAATTCAGTATTTTTTACTATTCATAAAAAATGAACATTGTCAGAAAAATACAAAAAATTAATCAAATGTTAATTTCAATGTCCCAATCATAAGGAATAAGATTATTTTGACAAATAGATCTTAAAAAATTGTCAAAATATGGATATAAATAATTGGTTCACCTCCATAATATGGTAAAATAATCTTTTAAAAATATTATAGTATTCCATGCTTATGATTGGATTTATTCTCATTTAAGCCTCTAAAACACTATCTAATTCATAAATAGACATAGATAAGAATATCTAATCTTCATTACTTACTCGAGATGTTACATCCTTCCCCCCTTTAGAAAATTGCTTCCCCGCAATTTATTTACTTATCGAATAAGTGGGGGTATTTATCCCTCATTGAATTTTCAGATTCCCATGCTAACTCTTCACTCATGTAGTTTTCCCAAAAAACCTTTACTTGATTTATAACCGTATTCCCCCACACTTTCTCCATGTGGTTAAGAATCTGAACCGTTTATTCCTCATAAGATAGATTCTTTTCCAGTTGAACTACCTCTAGACTCAAAACATGAGATGGATCTTGCATTTACTTCCTTAACATTGAAACATGAAAAACAATGTGTACCTGAGATAAAGTCGGAGGTAAAGCTACTCGGTATGCAACTGATCCAACTCTCTCAAGAATTTCATATGGTCCAATGAACCTTGGACTTAGATTTCCTTTTTTACCAAATTGCATCACACTTTTCCAGGGAGATACTATGAGAAAAACATGATCAGCTACCTCAAAAGAGAGATCCTTGCTCATTTTTTCAACATAACTCTTCTGCCTGCTCTGAGTTGTTCTCATGTGTCTCTATATCAGTAGAACTTTTCCTGCCAAGTCATCTACCAATTCTAGTCCCATCAACTTCCTTTCACCTACTTCATCCCAAAAAGATGGAGTTCGACACTGTTTCCCATATATTGCCTCAAATTGTGAAATTTGTATATAGGAATGAAAACTGTTATTATAAGAAAAATCAACCAAAGAAAGATGTTGGTCCCAACTTCACTGATAATCCATCGAAAAAGCATGTATCGTATCCTCCAATTTCTGAATCGTTCGTCTCAAATTCCCATCTGATTGAGGATGAAAAGTTGTACTGAATTTTAATTCAGTACCCAACGACTTCTAAAGGCCTTTTCAAAAGTTAGAAGTAAGCCTGGGATCATGATCAGATATAATGGAGAGGGGAACTCCATGTAACCTGACTATCTTTTTAAGATACAGCCGTGAAATTTGATCCAGGGAAAAATTATCTTGTAGAGCAAGGTAATGAACTGATTTACTGAAGTCATCAACAATAACTCAGATTGCATTATTATCTCGAGGTGTCTTAGGAAATCCAACATTGAAGTCCACTGATATATTCTCCCATTTCCACTCTAGCACTGGTAAAGGCAGAAGCATCCCTTTCGGTAACTTCCTCACTTCTATAACCTGTTGACAAGTCAAACACTTCACAGTAAAATCAGAAATATCTCTTTTCATTCCATCCCACCATTAATACTCCTGAAGATATAAATACATCTTAGAACTGCCTGGATGAACTGAAAACAGAGAACTATGAGCTTCACATAACAACTCTCTCTTCAACTGTGAATCACAAGGCACACACAATCTCTTACCAAATATCAAAACAAATTTATTATAAATGCTGAATTCAGGAAACTTATACTTCTGAACTAGGTCTTCCTTTTTCTACAACACACTGTCTTGCTTCGGTGCTTGCTTAATTCTGTCTGATTGAGATGATTTCACTGATACCTGAAACAAAATAGAAGAAAATCCTACACCAAAAAATTATATGCCAAAGTTCATCAAATCCTTAACTAAAGTATCACATTCCAAACGTAACATGGTCAATAAAGCATTACTTTTTCGAATCAAAGAATCATCCACTTTATTTTCTTTTCCCGGATGGTAATGAATTGTACAATCATAATCCTTGATTAATTCTAGCCATCTCCTCTGTCTCATGTTCAATTCATTCTGAGTGAATATATACTTTAAAATTTTGTGATCGATATATATTTCACACGTAAATCCATACAAATGATTCCTCCAAATTTTTAAAGAGAAAACAACAACAGCTAATTCCAAATCACCTGTAGGGTGATTTACCTCACGAGTTGTCAATTGACCTGAAGCATAATCAATTACTTGATCATTCTGCATTAGGACAAAACCATGTCCTTTCAATGAAGAATCACTATAGATAACAAACTCACCAATCCTGGAAAGTTGTACCAAAACTGGTGCATTCACCAATCTTCTTTTCAATTCCTGAAAAAAATCATCACATTCTTTTGTCCAGATAAACTTAACACCCATCCGAGTTAGCTTAGTCAATGGACTAGATAACTGGGAAAAATTTCTAACAAACCTTCGGTAATATCCTACCTAACCAAGGAAGCTAAGAATCTCAGTTACATTTATGGTTCTTGTCCATTCGTCCACTACATTTGTTTTTGCAGGATAAACAGTTATTCCATCTTTAGAAACAATGTTACCAAGGAAAGAAATTTTTTGTAACCAAAAATAACACATGCTGAATTTCCCATACAATTTTTTTTCATTTAAGGTTTGAAAAATAACCCTTAAATGTCTTTTATGCTACCCTTTACTTTTAGAAAACACCAAAATACCATCAATGAAAACAACCACAAACATATCCAAGAACTCATGGAAAATTCTATTAATAAGGTCCATGAATACAACAGGTGAATTGGTTATCCCAAAAGGAATAACCACAAATTCATAATGGCCATATCATGTACAAAACGCGGTCATCGAAATATCTTCTTCCTTTACCTTCAATTGATGGTACCCTGATCTCAGGTCAATCTTTGAAAAATAATGTGCTCCACAGAGCTATTCAAACAAATAATCGATATGAGGCAAAGGATATTTGTTCTTTACAGATATGTTATTCAAGTCTCTATAATCAATGCAATGTCTCATTGAACCATATTTATTTTTAAAAAATAAAACATGAGCACCCCATGGTGATGTGCTAGGTCGAATGAAAACATTATCTAATAAATCTTGCAATTTCTCCTTCAACTCTAAAAGTTCAATTTGAGCCATTAGATAAGGGGTTTTGAAATTGGCATTGCATCAGGAACTAAGTCAATAGTAAATTTAACTTCTTGATCTGGTATTATTCCATGCAACTAATCTGAAAAAAACATCAGGATACCCATTTACCACTGACACATCATTAATCTGAATGGTTCCTTTTTTTCAACAATATGTGCAAGGTAAAATTCATTTCCATCTTTTACAAGTTTATCATCCTCTTGATATGTTATCAACAGTAAGGGATCATTATTTTACAAAAACTGAAAGTCTATCTGAAAAGAAACTTCTTTATCTCTACAATAAATCATATCATTGTAAATAGAGAGCCAATCCATACCCAAGATAACATCAAACTCTACTAGAGGTAAAACAATAAGGTTTTCTAGTAGGATATTTCCACAAATATGGATAGAAATATTCTTATAAATTATTTTTGCCTCAACATTTCCCCCCAGGTGTTTTTACCACAAGTTCAGGAGTCATTTCTTGAGATGGTATTCCCATTTTACTATAAATGTTTTCAGAGATGAAGGAATGTGTAAACCCTGAATCAAACAACACACTGGTATAATCTAAAAAAAACAAAGTGCCTGATACCACTTCATTTGATGTCACATCATCTGTTGAAGTAGTTGCAATGGATTTCACCCCCCCTTTATGATTGTAGTCTAACTGCTTCCCATCACCCAAGCTTTTTATCAGACACTCATTTTCATAGTGACCCATCTCATTGCACTTAAAACATTTCACTAACTTTAAATCAAATTTTGTCTTACCATCACCTTGATATTTTTCAGTGCAATCAAGAGCCTTATGTCCCATCTTACCACAAAGGTAGCACTTTCTAGAATTCATAAGATAGTCCACAACATGCCTTTTACCACATTTATCACAAACTG
The DNA here is from genome assembly GCA_963277665.1 of Viscum album. Lineage (NCBI taxonomy): Eukaryota > Viridiplantae > Streptophyta > Magnoliopsida > Santalales > Viscaceae > Viscum > Viscum album. Next base: position 1,645,211,777 of record OY728155.1, on the reverse strand, counting down.
GAAACTTAGTTTTTTTTTACCATCAGACCTTATTGAAGAATTCTTCCCTTTCTCTTGCCACCTCGGTCTCTTCTTCTGTTGGTTTTTATAGAACACTTGATCATCGGAAAACTCCATTTCTACCTTCTCAGCACATTGAAAAATATTTTCATAACTCTTGAACTCACGAGAAGCTAATTCCCTTCGATATTTTGGCTTTAATCCTGAGTAAAAATGATTGATATTACTATCACGGTATCAGATATAATTTCGAGCAAACGTTTCCAATCGAGTGAACCTTTCTTCAAAAGCAGCCACTGAGTCGTCCTCTTTCCTCAATTCCACGAATTGTTTTTCCATCCTATGTCAAATGGCCTTAGGAAAATATTTCTCAAGAAAAATACCTTTGAATTTATCCTAGTTGATAGCATAAATCTCATCAGCATCCCTAATATTTTTAACCATCGACCACCATTTTTTTGCTTCACCCTCCAAACGGTAAATTGCAAGACTAGCATTTTGATTATCTAAACACCCCATGACATCGAAAATCTTTTCTAGTGCTTTAATCCACTCTTCAGCTAGCACGGGGTCAGATGATCCTGTGAATGACTGGGGATGTTGCCTAATGAAATGGTCCACACTAACATTTTCCTCTGCGTTTGATCTAGCTGATCTCTTGCATGGATACCACCACCATTTATCACTTGAGTCAACTACGCCATTACTAAAACAAAATGTTCAGTTCCAATTCCCACCATCTCAGGATGCTGATTCGGAAGGTCATTTCCCTCTGTATGCCTTCCTTGCACTGTTTCCCTATTTCCTCTACGGAAAACTATTCTGATCAAACATGTCTTAGATGAAGTAGCATGGTAATCTTCAAATGCTATATCATTTCAATTTGAAAATTAAAAAAAAACTATTTTTGGATAAGAATTTAATAGAATTATAACTCCTAAGATTATCTAAACTGAACTATGATTCCAACTATAAGGCCACAGCCTTAAACATTACTTAATTTTGAGTTATTTCATGAATACACATTGGGGATCTTTTCAGGATTTTATTTTTACAGGATTAGATAATAAATCATGCATTACATTCCAAATTTAATCAAAGTGGTTAAATAAAAGATAGTACTCATTTTTCCCATCAACAAAAACATATTTAAAATAAAACAAGGATTCTTTCTTGACACATCCTTGACACTATCATCACATCATGTACCATTCCCTTGACCTGTGAAAAACATTCCAAAAACATGGGATTAGCATAAAAATCTCAGTAAGGGATATAAAAATATAGAAAGGAAACATTAGTACATGTATACATAAGAATCAAAGAAATCATACTTTACTCATAAAACATAAGCACTTTAACATACCTCATGAAATCATAAGATTTATGAATAAATCATTGAAATCATAAGACATAAAGGTAACTTGAGGAATTCATAATATTCTTACGTAGGGAGTAAACCTCATGGTTATGTTTGGAATACCCATCACAATATATTTCCTAAACCTCTTCAGAGAAACCTTAATGTTTAACCCCTTATCATTACCCAATGCATTGGAGGGCTATATTGGGCTGACCCTCCCTTAGTTTATCATGGAGCCACCCATCTTCATAAACAATTCCCAAGAACCATAACATAATTGTATTACATAAAACATGCATAAAGGAAACATAACATTTCCAAATTTCAATCACAAGATATCAATACAACGCATTGATATAATAAATACATTATGAAAAACATTTTAAAAACCAAAATAAAAGAAAATTATAACATGGTATTTATTTTTAATTTAAAAAAAGTTATGGCTTGTAGAGGAAGCCGAAACTCAAATAGTGGTCACGGCGGCGGAGAAGTCGTTGTCACCGCATACATACGACCAAAAAACATTCCTTTTGTCATTTAGTAAAACTCTTATTATAAAAATATTCCTTTTGAGTAGATGTAAAATTCAAATGGTTTTACACAATGTATAAAATAAAGTTTTGTATAAAACAAAATATGCCTCGATGAAAGGAGATTGAGACGATGTCCCATACCTCGTATCTGACATGACTCAATCGTCCTTTAATCTCATGAATAATAAACTAGAGTTAATTTGTACTTTTTAAGAACATTTTCATGTTCATTATTACTTTTTTATCACTTATTACCATGTTATTAAGAATATGTAATAATTTACGTTAATAATGGTCATTTTTTCGATCATTAGTACTTGAGTCAAAAATAAACTCTTTATAATTACAAGTTGTTCATGTGGTAAAATATCCATTATATCCAGAGTTATATTCATGATATAGACATCATATATATTATATATATCTATTATATTCATGCATTTATTATATTACATAACATTTAATTGTATGAAATGAAATGCACTGTTCATGGAGACGGTAAGCCGTACGTACGCCTGAACACTACTTTCATTTCTATTTCGTATTTTATGGAATGGAATCATAATTATATAAAGGTATATAAAAATTACAGTATAATTTCATATATAATATCATTAACTCCATCCTTTATACGTCCCACATATGGCATTAACGAATCAAATCACTTTGAGGGGGCGGAAGTCCGCACTTTCTAAAATGAGGATATCGCGTTTACCCATAATGGAAACCATAATGGTATGCCATAAATGAAAAATAATGAAGCTTAAGGAAAAATATACTTATTATATATCATACATAAATATAGTGACATATTAATAGCCACCTTTTATGGTGTTAGAATAATATTGAACAATCATCATTTCGTGAGGCAGAAATTCGCCATCCACGGAAACAATATGCTCTTTAACCATTAGATGTAGGTGTGTGTAAGTATAGCTCGAATACTTATTATAACAACATCCTAGTATATTTAATATACTATTTTTGTTACAAAATAAATTAATAAAAAGCGTTTAGGGGGTTGGAGAAGCAAAATAAAACAAAAGAACATTAGAGAAGACTTTACCATTAAATCGGGTAACTCCTTTTGGTTTAAACCAAAAGGGTTTATTGAAGAGCTTTCTGCATAAGGAAAGGCTTCTAGGATTAAGATAGGGATTTGGAGAGATAAAATGAGTAGAGCTTGGCCGAGCCAATGGCTTGAGAATTTTGGGTAAGGAGGTAGAGTGGGGGTCTTTTATAAGAGGGAGGAGGGACACTCTTGGAAAGCCAAAAAATGTTACTTTATTTTAAAATGAGTTTCGGATTTAAAATGTCCCACAATGATATATTTCGAGGATAAGGTGATAAGGGTTCGAAATATACTCATACAATAGGTTTTTGACAAGTTTATGTCTTATATTTTACATTATCGTTTCATTTTATTTAAATCGTTCATTAATGTGAATAATCGCAGCATCATGATGATGTCATAAATAAATTAATTTATATAATGTCTAAAAATTATAAAAAAATTATATGATATAGGTAATCGTTTTAGATTTCCAATTAATATTTATATTCGAAGAGATCATTTACAGAGACAAAACTAATTTTTTTTACTCGGGTGATACATTCTTTAGTGATATTCTCCTTTCTTTAAAAATAAAATGATAAAGTGTCACTTTCACCCAAAAGTGAATCCATGGGGTCCCAAAGATTGGCACAAGGAATCCCATCATCTTCCATGACACAACCAGTTGAATTAGTACACATTTTTGTGCCATTTGTTATTATTATGATATTATTTTATTATCCTTAACTGCCAGATTACTAATTAATCAAGATAAATAAAGATAATTACTGTCATTACTATTCATAATGTCAAAAAACAAAAGAGTCATAATTACAAAATTTGGATCTCATGATTCCAAATATGGGATCCATTTTACCAAATTCCAAACATAGAAATTTCAATAATTAATTTAAAAATAATTCCCATTTTCAAAACAAATAGAGGGTTTTTTTTAAACAATATCTATGAAAAGTTTGGCACTTATTTATGCCCAATTCCAAAGTGAAATTAATTTTAATGACCACTATTGGATTAAATGGTAACAATATATTCTATTTACACTTTGAAACAAATTAAAAAGATAATCCATCCGTATAATTAAATTAGATGAAAAATCAGTTTTGAAGTAAAATGCAGTATTTTTCACTTTTCATAAAAAAAATGAACATTGTCATAAAAATACCAAAATTGATCCAAAGTAAATTAAAATGTCCCAATCATAAATAATAAGTTTAGTTTGAAAAATAGAGATTATAAAATTGTCTAAATATGGATTTAAATAATGGTTTTCCATCAAAATGCGGTAAAAAAATATGTTAAAAATATTAGAGTATTCAATGCTAAAGATTGGATTTATTTTCATTTTAAGCCTATAAAACTCTATCTTATTCATAAATAGACATAGAAAATAATATATATTATTCATTACATAATTGGGATGTTACAAAGAATATTTATTATGATATCAATGGAATGATTTGTAATTTCAAGTGGTAGATCATGATTTCTTGATGGTGTATCCGCAAAAGGGTGTTATAAGCTTTGGTAAAAAAGGGATACTGAGACGCAAGTACATAATACCTATAATATAAGTCCACATCCTTAAACCTTACTTAATATTGAATTAAATGAATAATTCACATTTATAATCGTTTCATGGTTTAGAGTTTTAGAGAATTAGGACATAACTATTACATCTCAAAAGATTACAAAGTAGACACATCTACACTGTTTCCATAAAATAAAAACTCTTAAAAAGAAACATGTCTAATTCCATGTTTTAGATAGCATGACTTTCCCTTGATCCCATCCTTGACCCTATTCCACATTCAGTCCTGTGAAAAAAATTTCAAAAAAATTTGGGGCGAGCATAAAAAGCTGAGTAAGGGATACAGAAAGAATGAAAACTGTAAGTTTTTCAAAACAACAAATAAACCATGTATACATTATCAAAGCAATACTTTTCACCTTTAGATAGTAGTTAAAAAAACTCTTCACTGAATAAAAGATCATTACTTACCCTTTTGTAACCAAAAGATTACCATAAAACCCATATAATGAACACATAACATATAAAGGTAACTTGGGACATAAACATACTTAAATGGAATAACCATACAGTCGACTTACACACAAACTTAATGGAATAGCCATATGGTCGACTTCCGTACCCAATGCAATGGAGGTTATAACATAACCACCCGTCCTGGTATTCACGGCACCACCCGTCATATGGTTTATCACGTAACCACCCAGAAAATGTCCAAGTACCATCATTACACATAAAATATTGAAAATATAAACATTTCAATAACAACATTTCATTTGCAATCACAATAAGTAATTCCCAGATATTGAATTACTCAATCCATTTTCAAAAACCATTTAAAAGATATTTTTGAATCATTGTGTCCCATACCACTTTGAAGATTTTAATGGAATTATATTTTTAAAACATTAATGTCCATATTAATAAATACTGAAAGCCATTTTGAAAACATGGACATTAAAGATAATTATTTAGAATAATTAATCTTTAAAACATTTAAAACGATATTTTTGGTAAAGAGTTTTTAACAAAATGAGAGACTCTTAAATACAAATAATTGCAGAATAACATTCAATCTGAGCTTTATAATTTCATGAGAATAAAGGGATTCATGATATAATATTTCAATGGACAGTATACACACCATATAAGAGTGAATTGGTGCATTAAAACAGTGATGTCTCATTGGAAATGTACATTGAGGTGAAATCCATTATAAAGATGGTATCCTTAAATTAAGGATAAATCTATCATGTAATTATGTGTGAGATATATAAATACACCCAATATAAGTGGATATTAATTGTGAACCAATCATAGGTCATTCACACATAATCTTGGAAAAACAAAAAGTAGAGGTTTAACCTGAAGAATTGAAAGTGGGTTAAGAAGTTCCCTTACAGAAATCCGACAGCCTAACAACGTCACTTTAAAATTCAGAAAATGAGTTGATGAGAGAGAAAATGGTATCTCATCACTTGGACATAAAATGTACATAAATAAGGATATAGAATAACATATCCCATCATAATAGTATGCGAATTAAAAGACATAACATAATAAGTCTTTTAAAAAGAGGAGGGTGAAGGTCCCCTTACTGAGTTGGGTAACATTCAAAACATACACCCCATCGAAGAAGGGTCATACAATGAAGATGTAAATACCCATAAATGAAATTATACTTCAAAAAGTGTGTAATAATGGGAAGTAAATACACCACTCAATGGAAATAGTGGAAAATGTAGCATAAATGTCACGGGAATAAAAGTGAGACGAAAAATCCCTTATGAAAACTCCACAGCCTAACGACACCACATAAAACTTCCAAAAATGGATTGATGAGATCAAATAGAGTCTCTCATCATATTAAAATAAAATGTACATAAATAGTAATTTAAAATAACATCCCCCATCATAACAAAGAGGAGCTTAAGATAAGTGACATAAAGGAGAGTACCTAAAAAGAAAGAGAGAGGTTAGATCTCTTACGAAAATTCGGCAGCCTAACGGCACCACTCAAAACATCCAAAATGAATTTATGAGAGAGAATAGGGTCTCTCATCATATGAACATAAAATTTACAGTAGTAGTAATATAAAATAACATCCCAATCATAATAAAGATGAGCTTTAAAAGGAATGACATAAAAAAGTGTACTTTAAAAAAATTGAGGAGTAAGATCCCTTACCTCGTGTCCAACATGACTCGATCGTTCTTAATATCCTGAATAATAAACATGAGTTAATTTATACTGTCTTAAGAATCTTTTTAGAGTTAATTATTACTTTTATATCACTTATTTCCATGCTATAAACATTATGTAACCATTTAAGTTAATAATGTTTTTTTGTCAATATTTGGTTCTTAAGTCGAAAGTGGACTTCTTATAATTACATGTTGTTCATGTGGTCAAAGGTTCATTATATCCAGAATGATATTGATGATTTGGATATCATATATATCATATATATCCATAATATACAGGTAATTATAATATTACATAATCATTTATAGGTAAGAAATGAAATGCACCGTTCATGGAGACGGTAAGCCGTACATACGCATGAACGCTACTTTCATTTCTATGTCATATTAATGGAATTAAAAATAATTGATATATATATATATATATATATATATTATAATTCCATTATAATATATATTTTATATAGGTCACATATGTTCATTAATTTCATTCTTTATACATTCCATGTATTGCATGAACGAGTCACATCACTTGAGGGGGCGGTAGTCCACACTTCCTCTTATGAAATTATCGCTTTTGCACAACATGAAAAGCATAAAAGAATGTTTTAAATATAAAATTAAGAATAATATAGAAAACATAAATACCATATATATCATATATAAAATATAGTGACATCATAATGGACACCATTAAAGGTGTTAAAAGAAGATTGAACAATCATCGTTTCGTGAGCCAGAAATTCGCCAACCACAGAAATAGTATGTTCATTAACCATTAGACTAAGGTGTGTGTAAGTGTATCTAGAATCCTTGGCATAAAATTATTCTAGTATATTGAATATACTATTTCTGTTACAAAATAATGTAATAAAAAGAGTTTAGAGGGTTGGAGAAGCAAAATAATACAAAAGTACACAAGTGAAGACATTAACTTAAAATCGGGTAACTCTTCTTGATTTGAGCTGAAAGGATTCCTTGGAAAGGATTATGCCCAAAGTTGAGGCTTTAATGATGAAAATAGGGATGTGGAGAGTTGAAATGGGTAGGGGTTGGCTGATATAAAGTCTTGAGAGGTGTGTGTAAGTTGGTAGAGGTGGGGGCCTTTTATAAGAGAAAAGGAGGGGCACTCTTGGAATGTTATAAAATATTACTTTATTATAAAATGATTTTCGGATTTTAAAGGCCCCAAAAGGATATATTTCTAGGATAAGGTGATAAGGTTTCTAAATCCAACCATCCAATAGGAATGTGACAAGTGTAGGTCTTAGATTTTACATTATCTTTTCATTTTATTTAAATCGTTAAATAATGAGGTAATCACTGCATCATCATGGTGTCATAAATAATTTAATTTATTTAGTGTCTAAAAATTATAAAAAAACTATCATGATGTAGGAAATCTTTTTAGATATCTAATTAATATTTATATTCAAACATATGACTTGTATAACCCCTTATAAAAAAATTTTTAGTAAAAAAATACATGTTTGTGTCACATTTTAATTTCAACATTAAATAAAAATGTATTAATGTCATTTTCAAACCAAAGTGGCTCAATGGGGTCCCCAAGTTGACCCATGGATTGTCTTGGTCTACCATGACACATCCAATGATGGTATTACAAGTGTCTATGTCATTTCATATCATTAAAACATTATTTTTACCTTAAACTACACTAATTACCTCTAATCGTGATTAATAAACTTAAAAGTTACTATTCACCAAAAAAAAATTTAATTCCATTGAACCACATTTTAATTATTAATGACAACCATTTATGTCGGATTTTTTAAATTAAAATCACAGAAGTGGTAAAGTTTCATTTAAACAAAAAATCGGTTTCTTTAACTACCACTTAGTGGTTTCACTATTCATCAAAAATTGATGTTTCAGAAAATTACCAACAATTCACCCTAAGCTATATTTGATATTCTGAGTTCAAAAATGATGTCAATTTTACAAATTTCAAAACATATAAGTTTCATTAATTAATTTAATAATTAATTCCCGCTGTCAGAGAAAATAACATGTTTTTAAGAAATAATAAGTATCAAAAGATTGACACTAGTTTAAGTCCAATTTCAAGAGGAAATTAATTACAAAGTCCACTATTGGATTAAATGGTAAAAATATATTCTAATTTCACTTTAAAACCAAATCAAAAGATATTCTAATCATATAAATAAATTAGATTAAAAATAGGTTTTGAATTAAAATACAACATTTTTCACTATTCGTTAAAAAATGAACTTTATCGGAAAAATACCAAAAATTTACACAAAGTAAATTTTGATGTCTCGATTCTAAATAATAATATTATTTTGTCATATATAATACATAAAATTGTAAAAAAGTGGATTTAAAAGAGGTTCATTATCAAAATGTGGTTAATCGACCATTTAATGAATATTAGAATGTTTACACTTAAAATTGGATTCATTTGTATTTTTAATCCTCTAAGATTTATTGAAAAAGTAAAAATATTTGACAAAAATATATAATAATTTTGTATTTAGTTCTGTTCATTCCTTCCATTACAATGGCTAGGCATTAACTACAATTTAAAATAATATTATTTTATTATTAGAGTGCAACGTAAGACTCCCAAGAAACTCGTTGTTGCGTATTGGGTACATCATTGAGAATAGCGTCCCCTTTAAAGTTATATTAATATTTTATTCACAAATATGTATAACTGTGAAAATTTCATATTCTTTTTTTACCTGGGGTGTAACATCCTTCCCCCCTTTTGGGAATTGCGTCCTCGTAATTTTGAAATTGGGCATGGAAACTTCATTGAAAATCCCACATCGGAACAAGAGTCAGTAAAACAATCACTTTAAAATAAAGAGAGGGAAGTAAAAAGGTCACCAAAGTTAATCCATACTAGGATTCCAAGTATGAAAATATGGACATGGAGGAAAAAACAAAGGGTCATGTTCTGATGGAGAGTGATAGTAAACATGTCTAGGAGAAATTTAACCATAAGAAAATCACAAACATGTGATGGGTTAAACGGTATTCGATTCCCCAGTAGGAAAATTTAACAGACAAAATTTTTGGTTTTAAGTTACTCATCATTGAGGAATTTATTTTCTTGAGCTTAACTAAATCATAATGAAACATAATTACTTGTCACGTAGACTTTAACCTTTTACTAGATTCCTTAATCAAACTCATATTTTCTCCAAAAGATGAGTATTTAGGAGGACTTTTTCTCATTAAGAGTACTAAAATCAACTTCTTGAGAATCACCTAATCCACAAAAGAGAACTATATATTTCCCATGTCTTTAGACAAAATCGAAAACCAATAACAAAAATGTTAGTACAAGATCAGATAATCCAGAAATGGATAACCCTTTTTAAAAATAAAATCTATTCTTAATCTCCAAAATTTATCCAACAAAACCCCATGTTCAACGAAGAAAATTCGATAAACAATTTTTCCATAAAATTCTTCAACGTAAACAAAACTAAGATTGACACCCAAATATTTGAAGGATTTAATCACATAGTCTTCAAAGGTATAAAATAACACTTATCTTCAAATAACATCAGTTTCTCTTAAAGTCTCATATTGAAAAGTAATTAACCTAATCACATATCCTGCATGATAGGTTAATAATTTCCATAGATAACCCAAAATCAACTTACTCTTAATTCATAATATCATATTACAAAAATGAATTAGTCAAACTAACCAGGGACTTTACGTAGTCCAGTGGTAGGGGATAAATACCAGTCACACTTTGGTTGTGTGTTTGATTCTCGCAGCTTTGTCCGACACGACGGGTTGTCACACGGTCTGTGTGTTGTCCTTTTTCCAAACTATATAATTCTCAAATCATTCCCCAGAAATAGATAAAATCTTCAAAAATAATCATAACATATTTTCACCACAATTTTATCTCATGCCTTTCATTTTCCATCATAATATATAATAACCCATAATTACCTCAAAGTAAGGATCATATAAACCCTAATGGTTACCTTTATAATTATTACCTAAACTTCCACATCAATTGGTTATCTTGTACATGATGCATTAAAGAACATACCAATATACAAGTGGATGATCATGACTCCTTGATGGTTGGTTTAGAACAACCACGAGTTTACACATTGAATACCCCATTTCATCCAGTCTCTTAATCAGAGAACCACCACAGTTTCCTTCAAACCTATTGTCACTTTGGTGCCTGCTAGATTCATCCATTCACTAAAAATAGAAATGTCTGTGTGAGTATATCAACAAAACCATCATGTACTAATGTGGATGATAAACATTACGATATACTTACTCATTCACTTTATCTAAAACTAGGACTCTTTCTGAAATCCTAACCATTATGGTAATGTCACTTATTCTTAAAGAATACCCTAACCTCTAACGTTATCTAAACCAACCTTTGATACCAACTATAAGGCCCCAGCCTTAAACCATATTTAAAATATTGAATTAAATGAATAATTCCCATTGAGAATCTTTTCATGGTTTAGAGTTTTATAGAATTAGGACATAACTCTTATATCTCAAAAGATTACAAAGTATACACTTCTACTAAGTTTCCATAAAATAAAAACACTTAAAAAGAAACATGTCTAGTTCCATGTTTTAGATAGCATGACTTTCCCTTGATCCCATCCTTGACCCTATTCCACATTATGTCTGTGAAAAACATTTCAAAAAAACTTGGGGTGAGCATAAAAAGCTCAGTAAGGGATACACAAAGAATGAAAACTATTAGTTTTTCAAAACAACTAGTAAACCATGTATACTTTAATACTTTTCACCTTTATGTAGTAGTAAAAAAAACTCTTCACTGAATAAAAGATCATTACATACACTTTTGAAACCAAAAGATTACCATAAAACCCATATAAAGAACACATAACATATAATGGTAACATGGGACATAAACATACTTAGATGGAATAACCATACGGTCGACTTCAACACATACTTAATGGAATAGCCATACGACCAACTTCCATACGCAATGCATTGGAGGTTATAATGTAAACACCCGTCCTGGTATTCACGGCACTACCCGTCATATGGTTTATCACGTTACCACCCAGAAAATGTCCAAGTATCATAATTACACATAAAATATTGAAAATATAAACATTTCAATAACAAAATTTCATTTTCAATCAGAATAAGTAACTCCTGGATATTGAATTAATCAATCCATTTTCAAAAACCATTCAAAAGAGATTTTTGAATCAAAGTGTCCCGTACCACATTGAAGCTTTTAATGTAACTATAATTTTAAAACATTAATGTCCATATAAATAAATACTGAAAAACATTTTTAAAATATGGACATTAAAGATAATGATTTAAAATAATTAATCTTTAAAACATTTAAAACGATATTTTTGTTAAAGAGTTTTTAAAAAAATGAGAGACTCCTAAATAAAAATAATTGCGGAATAACATTTAATCCGAGATTTATAATATAATGAGAATAAAGGGATTCATGATATAATATGTAAAAGGACAGTATACAAACTATATAAGAGTAAATTTGTGCATAACAACAATGATGTCTAAATGGAAATGTAAATTGAGGTGAAATCCATTATAAAGATGGTATCCTTAAATTAAGGATAAATCTATCACATAATTATGTTTGAGAGATATAAATACACCCAATATAAGTTGATATTAAGTTTGAAACAATCAGAGGTCATTCACACATAATCTTTGAAAAACATAAAGTAGAGGTTTAACCCAAATATTTGAAAATGGGTTAAGAAGTTCCCTTACAGAAATCCGACAGCCTAACGAAGTCACTTTAATATTCAGAAAATGAGTTGATGAGAGAGAAAATGGTATCTCATCACTTGGACATAAAATTTACATAGATAAGGATATATAAGAACATATCCCAACATAATAGTATGTGAATTAAAAGACATAACAGAAGATGTCTTTTAAAAAGAGGAGGGTGAAAGTTCCCCTTACCGAGTTGGGTAACTTTCGAAACATACACCCCATGGAAGAAGGGTCATACAATGAATATGTAAATACCCATAAATAAAATTATAATAAAAAAAGTGTATTATAATGGTAAGTACATACACCGCTCAATGGAAATAGTGTAAAATGTTGCATAAATGTCATGGGAATAAAAGTGAGATGAAAAATCCCTTACGAAAACTCGGCAACCTAACAGCGCCAATTGAAACTTCCAAAAATGGATTGATGAGATCAAATTGAGTATCTTATCATATTAAAATAAAATGTACAGAAATAGGAATATAAAATAACATCCCCTATAATAACAAATAGGAGCCTAAAATAAGTGACATAAAGGAGAGTACATAAAAAGAAAGAGAGAGGTTAGATCTCTTACGAAAATTTGGCAGCCTAACGGCGCCACTCAAATCGTCCAAAATGGATTGATGAGAAAAAATAGGGTCTCTCATCATATGAACATAAAAATTACAGTAGGATTAATATAAAATAACATCCCAATCATATGAAAGATGAGCTTAAAAGTAATGACATAAAAGCGTGTACTTAAAAAATAGAGAGGAGTATGATCCCTTACCTCGTGTCCGACATGGCTCGATCGTTCTTTAATCTCCAGAATAATAAGCTTGAGTTAATTTCTACTTTCATAAGAACATTTTTCAAGGTAATTATTCCTTTTATATCACTTATTGACATGTTATAAAAATTATGTAATCATTTAAGTTAATAATGTTTATTTTGTTGATATTTGGTTCTTAAGTCGAAAGTGGACTTTTATAATTACATGTTGTTCATGTGGTCAATAGATCATTATATCCAGAATGATATTGATGATTTGGATATAATATATATCACATATATCCCGAATATACATTTAATTATAATATTACATAATCATTTATAGGTAAGAAATGAAATGCACCGTTCATGGAGACGGTAATCCGTACGTACGCATGAACGCTACTTTCATTTCTATGTCATATTAATGGAATTAAAAATAATTTATATATATATATATATGTTGACGCTCCTTTCGTCATAGAATCTAAAGATCGGAAAAGGGAATATCCAAGCTCAAAGTGATTCATCCTTTGAAGAAAACATCAAAAATTTACGAAGGAAGGAAAAAAGGATCAACAACAACCTCACCGCGCAAGTTATCTAACAGTCACGCAAATGTACTTGTGCGGCTACCTTGGTCGCGCAAGTGACTTGCGCGAACTAAGTGGTAACCGCCCGGTAACCGCCCGGGGTCTTCTCCTGCCTATAAATAGACCATGTGGGCCCCCCATTCGAGAGGATCTTTTTCCAGAAACTCGGATTGAAGCTCCCGACGGCCAAGTCTCTTCTCAGAGCTTCCGGAACACTTCTAAGGTAATTTCTTGCCTAGAATGGAAGATCTAAAGAGAAGAAGGAAGGCCTGAGTGTTGAAACTTATCAAACACTTGCGCGCCGGCTTATTTCCTTCAATATAACTTGCGCGTTCCTTTTCTGGAAGAACCTCAAGAGGATTCTAAAGGGTTTAAAAAAGAGTCGCTCAAGTATTTCAATGCTGGTTGAAAATTGCGCAAGTACACCATGTGTCGCGCAGGTATACCTGCGCGACCAATACTTGCGCGCCCACAGAAGACTTGCACGCCTTTCAAGACTTGTGCTCCCCTATCGTTTTGGGTTCTATCTTGCCCATTTTACCCCTCTTAAGCCATTTCACCTTTCCTTTTCAAGATTCAGTCTTCAAGACACTCTTCAAAGCCATTTATGGCATGATTTCTTGATTTGACTTCCTTATCTGAAAGGAATTTTGTGGAATATCTCTCAAAACCTAGTGATTTAAATATCTTTATGTCACTAATTATGGAGAGTTCATTCATTTAACCTCATCCTTTAAGATGAGAGAATCCTTACCTGGGTCTCCTTTTCAGGAATAATCCCCAGTTATAAATTCGTTAATCTGGGCATCCTCCTCAGGAGTAAGCCCCAATCCTTAATCCCTAACCTGGGTCTTCTTTTCACGAATAAGACTCAGTCATAATCTTGGGCTTCCTTTTCAGGAGTAAGCCCCAAATCCCCTAACCTGAGTATCTTTTTAAGGAATAAGACTCAGTCATAATCTTGGGATTCCTTTTCAGGAGTAAGCCCCAAATCCCCTAACCTGGGTCTCTTTTTCAGGAATAAGACTCAGTCATAATCTTGGGCTTCCTTTTCAGGAGTAAGCCCCAAGTCCCCTAACCTGGGTCTCTTTTTCAGGAATAAGACTCAGTCATAATCTTGGGTTTCCTTTTCAGGAGTAAGCCCCAAGTCCCCTAACCTGGGTCTCTTTTTTAGGAATAAGACTCAGTCATAATCGTGGGCTTCCTTTTCAGGAGTAAGCCCCAAGTCCCCTTAAATTTCTCTTAACCAGTCCTAATTTACCCTTGACTTGGGTTTCGTTTTCAGAAGTAAAACCCAATCATAAATCCCCTCCTAAACTTGGGCATCCTCCTTAGGAGTAAGCCCCAATATTAGAGTATTCAAATCTCCATGAAGCACATATAACTTTATGGACCCTGTTCATGGATTTTCTCCCTAAAAGTAAATCCTAAACCTTCATCTATCTGGGCAGTCATACATACATAAGCCCCAAACAAATTCTTATGATTGCATCTTTCATGGAACAATTGTCTAATTTTTACCAATACCTCTTATTTCCCACACCGAGCATGACTCACGTGAGCTTAGAGTGTAAAAGTAATTATGACATTCATCTTTGAGCCATCAATCATAAACATCATACTCCATTACTCGAACTACATGGGTTCTGATTCCTTTTCCAAAACAAAGGATACGTAGGTAGCCCATTTATGGGTTCGATCCCAACTTTGAAATAATGTATGTCCTTCTGAATGACGATAAACTTCAAGTGCCCCACTGAGTGGCTTTAAAACCAGCCTGGTCATCATAATGACCAAGAGACTTTTATATAAATGTTTTGAAGGATACCATTGACCAAGAATCTCTAAACAGATATAGATGATTCTCTATTGATGAAGAACCTTGAATACATATAAAATATTCTCTAAATTTCTTGCATATTTAATCATTGATTGTTAAAACTAAAGGAAATCACATTTTATATTTGGTAATGTAATAAGGATTCACGAACATAACTTAAATCTATAAAGAGAGTCCCGGAGTAGACAATAATTCCCCTCAAAAAGGTGTGATGAGTCCGACCTCCCATCCTCTCGACCAATGCAAATTTCTAAGCCTCATTAATCCACAAGCTAATGAGCGCCTACCTTTGGAAAGTAGGTACAAACGGATGTGGAATCATTGGATGTTTCCGGTTCTACGAACAAACCCGTTAGAAATCGATCGGAACGTTTGAATCTCCCGTCCAGGAGGTCATCCCCGGATTCCGTGCGAAACAAAAAATGGTGAACCTGACGTGAATCCTTAACCAAGTTAAAATGATGTTTTTCTTATTTGTTAGGCCCCTTGGGCCAAACAAATCAATCATTGACATGTGCTCATCCAAAAGATGTAGCGGCCGGATTCATCTTGATTACGTCTGTTATATGGAACAGGAACCCTTTTTTCTCAAGATCTACTGCAAAATGGCTTTCCTTAAATTCACCCATGTGAATACTGCTACTGTGAACACCTCTACTGTGAGGTCTGATGCTGTGAAAACCAATGCTGCTACTCCTGCTGGAACGTCGTCTGCTCTGAGGATGACATCACCAACTCAGCATCTTCAACGCTGAGTTTCTAATGCACTGGTTAAAGAGCACCGTCACAACGGTACTATCCCAACTCTGGAGGCCGCTCGTCAAGCCATCCAAGTTAGCAACTCTACCTGGTCGTCCGGACAACGGCGGCCAGCAATCAAAAAGCAGGCGGTGCTGACTACCGTCTCCAACCGTTTCGGGTCGTTATCCCCGGAACGCAATTTCCATTCACTCCCTTACTCTGAAGAAGTGAATAAGCAGGTCCCTCAAGGACTTAGTTCAAAAAGACAGGAGTCCTTCCCGAGGGCTCCCATCAACAATCGCCGCCAGACTCGTGCGGTAGTGTGCCCTCAACATGATGAGGGTATCGACTCCAGGCATTCAGCTCAGGTTCCTCGAACCCGAGCAGGCAAGATGAACCGCCAGAGACGGAATCCTGTTAACAATAGGCAGGTTGTCATCCCTGCCATCTCCAGAGAAGTCCACCAACCTATCTTGGTGGCAAATAACGAGCAGGCACAATCACCTGCCCGTTTTAATTCCGTTGTCCAGCAGACTCGTCTGGCAGCATCAATCTGATCCCGCCAGGCAATTCCAGCGGAGTACTATAGGCAGGAACATTCACCTGCCTATACATCACCAGTTTGTCAGTAGGTTCGTCTGACTACATATGATGGATCTTGACAACCACGTTTGGCGAAGTGTAAACAGCAGGCACATACACCTGCTAATACTAATCAATCCTACCAATAGTCTCGCTTGGTAGCACACTGAGAAGTTAGTCGGAAAGTCCCGATGAAAAACAGGAGGCAGACTCAACTCTCTGCCTCCACACTTGAGTACTGGCAGGATTCACTGATAGGAAAAGGAGGACAGGAGTAGGCACATACACCTACTCCAAGCCCGGAATGGACGTATATCCCTGTTCCGGCGACTGAAGTCACCAAACATATTTTGTCAATGGTGAAAGAGCAGAAGAAAATTCCTGGTCATATTCTGGATGCTTTCCAGGATATCATAACAGCTTCAGCATCATCACAGGGACAGACACATAAATCTATCCCTATCAATGGAGTGACACATCAACGATTCACTCCGGAACAGACACACACATCTGTTCCAGTCCAAGAGGGATATGGGGCATACTCCCCCATATCATACGGACAACCAAGTCAGGCACATACACCTGATTTGAGTGGAGATCGTCAGCCTAACCTGATCATCTTTCCTGATCAGGCACATACACCTGCTCAGAGCAATCACTTTCGTCATCAAGTGGTTTCTAAAGCGAGTAAGAAGGAATCTAAGAAAAAGATCCGCCCAGCATAGTCAGGAGATCAAAGGCCAATCTGTAACCAAGCCTTGCTCGATGCTGGAGTTCTTGAAGCCTTCAAACATTTATCTATCGGAATTCAAGATTCTACTCCCTCAGTTCCCAATAACGGGAACATAAATTTTGAAGGTCTTCAACAGACACTTCCTCATGAAGACTTGCTTCATGAAAGTTCGGTCAATCCTGAAGTTTTTTCTTCAGATGAGAGCCACAGGAACCCTCTGTGTGGTCAGAAGACCAAGGAGCAAGAGATTTCATCTTTTTCTGTAACCCATCATGATGGTCCTCCTCATGGTGATGAACTTCGCTGCGAAAGTCCTCTCCGCAGTAGTGATTCACGTTGTCTCGAAAATTCTTCAGAAGGCAATGTAGTGACGAGAAAGCCCTCCTATCTCGAGGCACTTTCAAACGTAAAACCAGTCATGTATGATGCTTTACTATCGGCAGGTGAAACTCTTTCTCCATCAGAAGATAGCATGGGGTTCAGGTTATT
Organism: Viscum album; assembly: GCA_963277665.1. Taxonomy (NCBI): domain Eukaryota; kingdom Viridiplantae; phylum Streptophyta; class Magnoliopsida; order Santalales; family Viscaceae; genus Viscum; species Viscum album. Next base: position 1,645,193,543 of record OY728155.1, on the reverse strand, counting down.
CTCCGAACCATCCCTGGGTCATTCATCTTCTAGCATGAATAGTGATCTCTCTACCAATCTTGTTGAATCCGATGAAGCAACAAGGAAACACCAACTCTGGTCCAAACAGGTAGAGGAATCTTCATTTAATGATTAAGAGGAAATGCTGAACATGAGGAAAAAACTGGCAAATAGTGAAGTACCAGTCATGTTTTGGCCTTTGGCTGACTCCCAGTACGACATTCCAAAGATGTTGACGGATGATGGAATCCATGATATTCGTCTCAACATATGGAAAACTCTTTTTCAATTAAATAAGAAGGTATTATCTTACGATGAATATGAAAATCATCTTAAGATAATAGAAGGGCTACAACGTCAGATTGATTTGGCATCTCTATCAATCTCTCGGTATCCGAAGGCTGAAAAGCAACAGAGAACCCTTCAACGTTCATGCCTTGGCGCACTATGAAAATTGCGTCAGTTAATTGCCAATTCTCCATCTGATGTTCATATTAGAGGATGGAGTGTTCACGGAGCACTACATTTCACAGTGCTTTCCGGTCAGCAAAGCCCGCCGAAAATGGTCTCATGCAATGTTATTTCCCATGGCCGGCCACAGTCAATGGGCTTTGTTCATAATCAAAAGCTTGCTCAAGAATAGACTTCAACTAGTTCCTCTCAAAATCAAGTATATAGAGAACAAGTTGTTGATTTTCTCCTACATCAAGCAGGAGAAAATATTGCACAAGCCTCTCGTCTGGAGAAAACACGTCATCAAATGACAGAAGTTTCGGAAATCATCCAACGATCTGTTGAACCAGGTGATAAAAGTGGATACATGTTAATGCATCCAGCTAATTTCCGAACTAAGATTCGCAAGATCAAGAGAGATTTTAAGAAGATCTCATACATAGCATGTCAAGAGACCCACCAGCTTGTCAGACTGGGGACTTCTCTAACCCAACCCTCAGAGTCAACAAATGGGATTCGAGGAGTTGAGCGGAAGCAGCAGGAACATCCCTAGTCCACCGGACTTGGGACTTTTTCAAATCCTCAATCCCTCCCTCAGAGAAAGTCAGTATTCTCTCTATTAGGGAATAAGCCTCAAGAGGAACGAAGAGCCAAGCTATCAGGAGATTCTCTCCAAGTGACGGTTCTCCAAGAAGTTCCTGAGGGATCAAGTCAACGAAATGCCATGTCTCATCATGGACATAGAAGAAGACAACATCACAGAAATGCTGATAGAAAGGATTCCAAGCCATATGCATCCATTAATGTCATCAATGTCGTTGCTGCTGATTCACCAGATGAGGCTCAATCAGAGGGATCAGACGAAGTGGTTCCTGCTCAAGAAGATGCGCACATAGACCTAAATGAAGAAGGTGTGCGCACACGTAATCAAAGGCTTACCCAAAATCTGGGTATTCCTTCAAGTAACCCACTTCCCCCTCTCCGAAAAGGATCCAATAAGGGGAAAGGAAAGAATCAGGTTACTTATCACCCTTCCTCTGAAGGAGGTCAATCGCTCTCATTCGAGCAAAGGTTTGCACAACAGGAGGAAGAAATGAAAGAATTAAGAAGGTTGAATGCAGAACTACTTCACAGTAGTCTTCTTCTTAAGAATGCTGAAGTCTGACAGCCGAAGGAATTTGTTGTAACTACTGAGATGGATCAAGAATATCCTCCTTTATCAGTACACCCACAAAGGTCTAATCCTACGAGTCAAACGCAACAACTGTTGGTAGCACTACCATCAGTTGCAGCACCAAACACCACGTCTGTCCAAACTCCATTCATTGCACCTACCCAAAACCAAGTTCAACCTGATGTTTCTCAAAAGTTAATAACTACTATTGAGTCATTAACAGCTCGGTTAGAAACTATGGAAGGGAAACGGGTGCAATTTCAACCTGAAAAGAAAGTTTACCCTGAATGGGTAGATTCAATTTCTCCTCCATCCAGTTTTGGAAGCCCTGTTTTCCCTACTTTCAATGGATCAGGCGACCCCGAACAACATTTGACTCATTACGTGTCTTATTGTGATCCTATGATGGGAACTCCAGAGCATCAAGAAGCAGTGAAACTCAGATGCTTCGTGCGAACCTTGCAAGGACCAGCTTTTGTCTGGTATACAAGCTTGCAATCCCGGTCAGTCATCGGATGGGAGGATCTTCGTCAAAAATTCCTTCTGTAGTTTAGCTCAACTTTTCCAAAAATGACTGTTTTCGATCTTACAAACTGAAAGCAAAGGGAAAATGAAAGAGTCTCTGATTTCATTGCTCGTTGGAAGGGATTAACGTATTCCCTGAGTTTAGCACTCCCTCAGGAGGAATTGTTTCCAATCTGTGTGGCAAATCTGCGTGACGAATTACACACGCCATTGATCCCTGTGAAATACACAGGAGGGTTTCGAGACCTTACTTCAATCGCTCAGCAGATTGAAGATTCCCTTATACAGGCTAAGTTTAAATCTCGTGTAATTCCATCAGCTCCAGGAAGAAGAATGGGTAAAGCAGAAACTGCTACAATTATGCTTAAACAATCACCTGTACCTATATCTACTTCAAAACCTTCATCTTCTCGAAGGACTCCACCTCCTGAACGCCAACAACAAAGGCCGTTTCGTCCAAATGATCAAAGAGATCAACGAAGAAAACAATTTGAGGATATGAAGAGTAAAACATACTCTTTCCGAAGTGAGAAAGTTCCTGGTTACTTCATTTCAGCTCTGGAAAATAATTTGGTTCAATTACCAGTTCCCAAGAGGCCAAACAAGGAAGGAGATGAAGACCGTCCCAATTATTGTCCCTTTCATCAAATGTTGGGGCATCCCATCCAGGAGTGTTTTGTCTTTAAAGTCCACCTGCAAAAGATGGTTGACTTGGGACAAGTCAAATTGAAGGGTTCTTCAGCTCATGTAGCGTGTATTACCGCTACAGATCCAGAGGAAGGAGGCGAGTGGCAGGAAGTCAAAAGCAAAACTGCGAAAAAATATGATGATTGGATGGTCAGAAAGACAATCAATCGGACCCATTCCATTTTGCGAACACAATTGAAGAAGCCAATTGTGTCTCCTACAAAAGCTGCAGTAAAGCCTCCATCAAAAGACAAATCCTCAAAAGGGAAGCGCAATTCAAAGAAGAAAGAGGAATCAGGAGAAGATGAGTATGTATCAAAGCCTAAATTGTCTTTGACTCTGGCAGATTTCATGCCATCTACTTCAGAGCCACGGGCACCGTCCCACCAAACGGCACAGCCTAAACAGGCTAACCAGGCAGAGTCTTTATCAGACGAAGAGTTAATCTTTGGTTCTGTTAATATGATTCAATTAACAGATTCATATTCTAGTCTTGATGAGCCTGAATTCCTTGTATCAAATAACGGAATCCGAAGAGGTTCTAGAGGTTTAGGATATAGGGGAAGACGTGGATCTTTCCAAAGCCATTACTCTAATTTTACCCCTTCTAGCACTGTATATGCAGCAGAAACTCGTGGTAGATCCCTTCAGCGAGCTCAAAAAGAACAAGCAAGTTCTTCTACCAATGGCCAACTCGGTTTTGGCACAGTTATTTTGGAAGACTGATTAAAAGTTCCATCTTCTTTATCTCAGCAAGTAAATGGATCTAATCAGTCTAATCTGCCAAAACCAAGGATGTTGCCAGCTTCAATACAAGATGCATCAGCTTCCAAAGCATCTGCTTCCAAGGTACCTGCTAAACTGCATATTCCTATTGAGAAACGCAGACCTCTAGATCAAAAGTATGATATATTGAAACACTTGGCCCAAGTACCAGCCAAGTTATCAATTTTGGATGCTTTCAATCTGTCAAAAGATCTTCGGGAAGCACTCATCGAAGCTTTGTCAAGTCCTCAGGAGTTTGAAGCTGAAATTGCTGCAGATGAAATCTATCACATAGAGAATAATCCTGCAGAATGCCATGCAGTGATATCTTTTACTGATAAAGATGAAGATGATGTTGTGCATGGGCACATAAAACCTTTGTACTTATCTGGAAAAGTCAATGGTATAGATGTTCGAAGACCATTCATTGACAATGGTTCAAGAGTCAATCTCATGCCCATTCGTACACTTCGTCGATTGGGCCTCACGGAATCTGATTTATCTCCTTCTACCATGATGTTACAAGGATATGATAAAAATGAACAAGAACCACTGGGAGAAGCTACACTTAGAACTCAGTTTGGAGATCTTGTTTCCAATTCGGATTTCATGATTGTTGATCAAGACTCATCTTTCAATATCTTGCTTGGAAGACCCTGGCTACATCAGCATGCAGCTATTCCGTCATCATACCATCAATGTCTCAAATACTGTTTCGATGGTCAAGTTGGAACATTGTATGGTGATAAGTCCTCATTCAAGACATATGAGTCTCAATACATTGAGGCGGAATTTTATCACATGAAGGGAAGAGAAAAATCTACAATGAAAGAAATTACCAAAGTTAATGCTCCATATGGTTTGGAAAAAATTCCAATAAATCCATTTTCACATGTGAGTACAGATTATGTATTACCTATCAGTCAAATTGACAAAATAGGACCAAATCAAAATACTCTTATGGAAAGATCCATAATGTCAATTACGACAATCGAGCCAGACAACATGGGAGAAATTGGTAACTTACCAAGCAGTGATGAAAGCATAAGTGGTGACGTTTTCATTTCGTCTTCTGAAATCCAACAAGTCTATACTTCGCTAATCAGACCAGAAGAAGTTATAGCAACACCAGAGGTGAATAATGATGTCGATTCTCAATCCATCATCTCCTCTTTATTTTCCAAAGAAGACCCTTTATCATCAATAGGGTCCGAAATGGAAGTTTCTTCTTCAAAATGTGAAAATTTTGACATCTCTTATGATCATGAGAATTTCGTTTTTTCATCTACTTTGCAAGTAGAAATGGAATAAATAACACATGATGAAGAGGAAGAGGAAGATCTTAGAGATGCTCCTCCAGCATTTGAAGAGGGTATCTCTACCACTTTGGATGAACTCAGAGAAGTAAATCTGGTTACAGAGAAAGATCCACGCCCCACTTTAATTAGTGAGGCCATGACCCTTGAAGAGCAGGAGATGTATATTTCTTTTCTAAAGGAAAATAAAGATATTTTTGCTTGGAATTATATAGAGATGCCTGGCCTTGATCCTGATGTTTCCACCCATCATTTTGGTTTTCCAAAAGAACATCGAGGAATCATGCAAGCCGCGAGAAGAACACACCCAACCTATGCTTCCAAAATTGAGGCTGAAGTGGATAAGCTTATCAAAGCTAACTTTGTCAGAGAAGTTCAATATCCCAAGTTGTTGGATAATATAGTCCCTGTAATGAATAAGAACGGAAAAATTAGGGTTTGCATCGATTTCAGAGATCTTAATCGGTATTGTCCTAAAGATGATTTCCCAGTTCCGATTACAGAACTCTTAATGGATGCGACGGCTGGCTATGAAGTACTTTATTTCATGGATGGATATTCTGGATATAATCAAATCTGAATGGCCCCAGAAGATGAGGAATATACAGCCTTCAGAGCTCCTCAAGGTGTGTTTTGTTACCGGGTGATGCCCTTTGGTTTAAAGAATGCAGGTGCAACATATCAACGCGCCATGCATCGTATCTTCAAACCCCTTTTAGGGAAGTTTTTTGAATGCTATGTAGATGATTTTGTGGTTAAATGCAAACAACGTTCTAATCACTTGGATGATTTGGAAGTCATATTCCACAAGCTTCGACAACATAGTTTGAAGATGAACCCCTTAAAATGTGCTTTTGGGGTAACCTCAGGAAAATTCCTCGGCTTTGTTGTACGCCATCGTGGTATTGAAGTCGATCCTGAGAAGACCAAATCAATCCTTGGTATGTCACCTCCTCAGAATTTGAAAGAATTAATAGGACTTCAAGGACACTTATCCTATATTCGGCGTTTCATCACCAATTTGGCAGGCAAAGGTTTACCCTTTACCAAATTATTGAAGAAAGGAGTCACTTACCAATGGACTGAAGAATGTCAAGAAGCATTTGATGTTCTCAAGAAATACCTCTTAAGTCCACCAGTACTCATGCCACCTGTTGAGGGTAGACCTCTTATCCTCTATGTGACAGCTTTAGAGCGATCATTGGGTGCCTTTCTCGCTCAAAAGAATGATGCTGGGAATGAAAATAGTCTCTACTATCTCAGTAGAACTATGCTTGAAGAAGAAACCTGGTATTCAAGTATTGAAAAGTGCTGCCTAGCATTAATATTTGTAGTTCAGAAACTGAGACACTACTTTCAACATCATGAGGTCCAATTGATATCTCGTAATAATCCGCTCAAATTCATCCTTAGTCATCCAATGCTTACAGGACGTCTGGCAAGGTGGTCGGTTATTCTACAGCAGTTCGACATCCAGTATGTGTCTCAAAAGGTAATTAAGGGCCAAGCTATGGCTGATTTCTTGGCTGAACATCCTTCAGTGGAAGACACGTATTCAGATATCGAACTCCCTGATGAGGAAGTTTTCTCTATTCAAGAGAGTCCTAAAACATGGGAAATGTATTTTGATGGTGCTTCTAGAAGTCTAACAGGGAAGAAAATGGAAAATCCTAAATTAAACAAAGTTGGTTTAGGAATTGTGCTCATTTCTCCAGGTAAGGCAGTGTTACCTTATTCCTTTTTGTTGTGGGAAGGTGGTAACAATAATGAAGCTGAATACCAAGCTCTCATTACAGGCTTGGAGTTAGCGCTTCAGCCACAAGTGAATCACTTAAAGGTGAAAGGTGATTCAGACCTGGTAATCAAACAAGTCAATGGGGATTATGCCATCAGAAAAGAAGAATTAATCCCTTTGTATGATTACGTCAGAGAGTTAATGTCGGAATTCCCTTCAGAACCAACATTTTATTATGTCCCAAGATCACAAAATTCTCAAGCTGATGCACTGGCTAATATAGCCACAGCTTTAGTGGATCCAAATCGGGACGAGACAACCATCTGTATTGCCTACAGTCGTGCAATTTCACCTTATGTTCAAGTCAGAACAGAGGAAATTAATGAAATTAGTCCCATTCCTGAACCATATGGTCATACCACAGGATGGATGTCACCTATCAGGGAATACCTTCAAAATGGAACACTTCCACCTGATAGAGCCGAGAAAGTACAAATTCGGTGACGTGTGGTCAATTTTACTCTTTATGATAGCCCAAACCACCTCGAGAAAATTCTCTACAAACATGGTTTTGATGGAGTTCTCTTCATATGTATTGATGGTGATGAGACAATGGCTATCATAAAAGAAGTGCATGCAGGACTCTGTGGTGCCCACCAGTCTGGACATAGACTGTCTGATCAAATTCGAAGGCTTGGATACTTTTGGCCTTCAATGATACAAGATTGTGTTAATTTCACAAAGAAGTGTCATTGATGCCAAGTATATGCCAACTTCATTAATCAACCTCAAGAGTTGCTTCATACAGCTAAATACTCATGGCCATTTTCCACATGGGGAATGGATGTGGTGGGACCTTACCCTTCAGCTACGGCCAAGCAGTTTAAGTACATTCTTACTGCTACTGATTTCTTTTCCAAATGGGAAGAGGCAGTACCTCTCAAAGAAGTCAGTTCTAAATACATTGTTATCTTCATCAAGTCTAACATCATTACTAGATTTGGTGTCCCTCATACCATATTGACGGACAACGGCACCAACTTCTGTTCTTCCGAGGTAAAGAAATTGTATCAAGAATACAACATTAAGTCCAACCATTCATCTCGATATCATGCAGCGGCTAATGGCCAGATAGAGGCCTTCAACAAGACTCTTTCAAATATACTGCAAAAGATGGTGGATAAAGACAAGAGGTCATGGCCTGATAAACTCTTTCATGCTTTATGGGCTTATCGGACTACCACTCGCAATGCAACGCGGTCAACTCCATATTCATTAGTATATGGAACAGAAGCAGTCTTGCCAATTGAAGTTCAATTGCCCTCACTCAGAATAGCCATTTGTGATCAGTTATCTACAGATGAGAAATCCCAAAAGCGGTTGAATGAATTGGAATAATTAGATGAGAAAAGATTGTGCACTTTTCGCCACTTGGAAATCTATCAGAATCGAATAGCACGAGCTTTTAACAAAAAAGTTCGTCTTCATTCATTCAATCAGGGAGAATTGGTATTGGTTCTCAGAGCACCAATGATACCAGGAAAGAAGCCACCCAATCTTGAACCAAAATGGGAAGGACCTTATTCAATACATAAGGTCTACTCCGATGGAGCATATTCTCTAATCTCAATGGATGGAGAACACATCACGACTCCAACTAATGCCAGATTTCTGAAGAAGTATTTTGTATAAACACAAAATATTGTTCCCAGATCCAAAACAATCACATTGGTTCATGTTATTATGTCCTACATGACAGTAAACTATATAATGTCCTACATGACACTAAACTGTATGATGTCCTACATGACACTAAACTGTATAATGTCCTACATGACACTAAACTGTATAATGTCCTACATGACACTAAACTATATAATGTCCTACATGACACTAAACTGTATAATGTCCTACATGACACTAAACTGTATGATGTCCTACATGACACTAAACTGTATGATGTCCTACATGACACTAAACTGTATAATGTCCTACATGACACTAAACTGTATAATGTCTTACATGACACTAAACTATATAATGTCTTACATGACACTAAACTGTATAATGTCCTACATGACACTAAACTGTATGATGTCCTACATGACACTAAACTGTATAATGTCCTACATGACACTAAACTGTATAATGTCCTACATGACACTAAACTGTATAATGTCCGAGATGACATTAAACTGTATTATGTCCTATCTACATGACATTAAACTGTACAGAAGTTCCTTATTTGTCTGAGATGACATTAAACTATATTTTGTCCTAGCAACATGACATTAAACTGTGTGGCACTTTCATTATCCAGCATGACGTTAAACTGTGTTAGTTCCCTTATCGTCAAACATGACGTTAAACTGTCACATTGGTTACTATTATGTCTGAGATGACATTAAACTATATTTTGTCCGAGATGACATTAAACTATATTGTGTCCAAGCAACATGACATTAAACTATGTGGCACTTTCATCGTCCAGCATGACGATAAACTGTAAAAAGTCCCCAGAACTGATATTCTCATATTGGTTCACCTTAGTCCTAGCTACATGACTTTAAACTGTACAACAATGGTCCAGTATGACTTTAAACTGCAACTTCGTCCCACATGACATTAAACTGTGAAAAAGTTCCATGAACCGTCCAGGATGACCTTAAACTGCATCATCCCTGGTTCATGTATATGACAATAAACTATTTGCAAATCCCTTATGTCCAGCAAGATGTTAAACTGTGACGTCCTAACTACATGACGCTAAACTGTATAAAAGTCCCTCACGTCCGGAAAGACGTTAAACTCTATAATCATCAAAATTCCTGCATGACATTAAACTGCACCATCCACGGTCCATGCATATGACCTTAAACTATTCGCACTTTCGTCCAACATGACATAAATGGTGTGTTATTTTGTCCTTACGGCATGACATTAAACTGCATAGTCCCCCTTTCGTCCAATATGACGTTAAACTATTTTATCCCCATCGTCCTAACTACATGACGCTAAACTGTACAGAAAATCCTTGATAGGTCCTACATGACATAAAACTGTATTTTGTCCCCGCTACATGACACTAAACTGTGCAGCACCAATAGTCCTAACTACAAGACTTTAAACTGCATAGTCCCTTTTTTATGTCCTACAGGACATTAAACTGTACATCGTTAAGGTTGTTATTACCTCTTGTTTCTCACACCGAGTATGACTCACGTGAGCTTAGAGCGAACATCAACCATAACACTCCCTTTGGGCCACTAACCATGTGTAAGTCCCAACAATATTTTTTATTAGATCATTGTCCACTAGAACAACTTGATCATTAATTCATTCTTTAAGTGAACTACACGGACATTGATCCTTGCCCACCAGGCTGGGTATGTACGTAGCCTCCCAAGGTTCAAGCCCAAAAACAATCTCTTCACATCGGTTCACCGCCATCTCACATGATGTTGATTCGTGAAACCGCCCCTGGAATCAATATCTTTACATTGATTCACTTTCGTCCTTGTTATATGACGTTAAACTATACAACACTTTTGTCTGGTACGACAATAAACTACAATATTCTTTGATTTCCTCATTTGAGAAGGAACCATTATTGACATTGATTTTTTTTTAAAATCAAGTTTCATTTTCAAATGACTACGTGCATACATGGTAATGCCTAAAATTTTTATCTCAGGTTAAACCATCATTGCACTAAAGTCCCCTTTCACCCTTCACATGTACGAACCAAATTTGTACAAAGGGTATTTCTAGAACTACGTGGACTTGATTCCCATCCTTATGGGATACGCAGGAACATTCGAGTATCCCTCGAATCCAGTCCCAAGTCTTTTGGGCCTAACCCCAAATTCCACTTTCAGTCCCTTGGCTGAAAAGTCCTCATGAAAACACACACTGTGTATTCATTATTATGGTCCGAATTCTATGACCCTAAACTAAGATTTCTCATACTTTTGTCCTGTACGACGTTAAACTGAATTTCAAGAACTACGTATGGCTTGATTCTCATTCTTATGAGATACGTAGTGAAGTCCAAGTTTAAAAATTCAGAACTCAGCCACAACATGATTATGGTTATCATTGACCTATGTATCACTATATACATTGGACAATACCCATCTTTATGTGTTATAATCCTAACCTTAAATATTTTTATATCTTCATAACCCTTTTCATGACTTCTAATCACAAAAATGTCAAACTTTTGAGAATTATTTTGCCTGACTATGCAGCACGTGCCCATACGTGGCCTTGCATAAACAGTCCACATAACAGACTTGTCAGCCAAAAGATACTATTTATTTGACCATGAAGCCAATGCCCTTAGGTGGCCCTGCATATTTCAACCCCCTAATGGGTTTGTTAAATAATGGTAACTTCATTCTTGGAAAGAATGCCTCTTTTGTCCTTATTTGTCTTAAACGACAGTATGTGGGGATCCGCAAAAAATAGCCATCCTTAAAATATTTGTCCCATATCCTTTTTCATGATCTGAAAGTAATCAAGTCTATGGTTTATTCTTCTTCCCTATGTTTGGGTTAGACCTTCGTAGGAGTGATATTCATCCAGTTCTTCGATATTCTTGTTCGGAAATATCTTCTCCATATTTAAGTACCTCTTTCCATACAAAAAACTCTATACTTTAGAAAATTTGAATCTCCATAAACTTTCACTGGCTTTTAGCACTAGGAAAGTAAATTTCTAAGAGTTCTTTCGCCTGACTATGCAGCACGTGCCCATAGGTGGCCTTGCATAAACAGTCCACATAACAGACTTGTCAGCCGAAAGATGCTATTTATTTGACCATGCAGCCAATGCCCATAGGTGGCCCTGCATATTTCAACCCCCTAACGGGTTTTGTTAAATAATAGTAACTTCATTCTTGGAAACTACTTCTTCTAATGCCTTTTATCTCTTTTTCATCTAATTCCCCAGATTCAAATATTCTTAATCCAGAGTTTACATATTTTCTATCATACTTGAGTATGGTAATATGTTTTCAGATAAATGGTCAAGGAATTGAATCAATTTTAATCCATTTTGGTCAAAGCTATTTCGACCTTAAACATTAGCCCCTTTATGTCCGAAACGCATGACTTTAAACTACCCACAAAAGACAAAGGAACTCTGAATAAAAGTAAAGTTCCAGCTCACTAAATATACATTTTTTTATGATTTAGGTAATATTGAGAAATTAAGAGATTCAAAGATTGTAGGATTATTTGTAATAATCCTAGTAAAAATCAAACTATGCTTACTAGGCCCATTGTCTTAAGTAAATTTGAAGCAAGTAGTGAAACGAATGCAGGTACAAATGATTGAAGACAAAAGTGTTTTTCATTAATACACAAGAGTTAGAAGGACATCCACATACTGGAGTCTCTTCTCTTTTTTTTGAGAATTACAAGAGACTTTCAACATAACACTTCATTTGATTTACGGCATCCCGAGCATCATTAGCAACCACCTAGAATTCATTCATTCAACTGGATACAATAAGAGATGCAGTGATACCAGCTCTTCTTGGAACGATTGTAAAAGGATGTTCTTGTGAGCGGTTTGAGAAAATTTTCTACTGATCAAACAGTGACTCTGTTTCTGTCCAAGAGACTTGGAAGATGGATACATAATGGAGAATTGGAATTAAAGAGCAATTTGGAGAGAGTACTCTTTTCAGATATTTCTCTAATACCATGTTTGTCTTCTCTCCACCAACCATTAGTGGAAAACATTTCAGCCCATGGGTTTGCCATTTTCATATCTGCAAGGAAATGACATGGAGGAAGAATTTGAAAGTTCACACCATTGTTGTTACCATTAATGCACAGCATAACCAAAATAGAGAAGTAGCAGTGCAGCTTCATCTCAGGTGTATAATTGTTTGCATTTGGAACATTGACTCCTTGCAGATGACCATGACCACACAGAGACAGGTAGATGCTCTGTGGGAAATTAAGATGATATTTCTTCAAGTACTTATCCAAATCTAGGAAAGTGCTGTCACAGATATCATAGTAATCATGGCCAATAATTTTCATCATGTCATCAATCCGCTTGCTAGCCAGTTCATCAGCCATTCCAATTCCCTTAGGAGCCATTGAATCTGCACAAAAATTTGAACAAATTTAACTCTTAAATGGGTTTATTTTTCATTAAATTTGTGAAAGAATTCAGAAAAAATGGCCAAGGCATTAAGTCGCGCAAATCTAAACAATGGCGCGCAAGTATTTCGTGTGCCGCGCTAGTTTTTGACGCGCAAGTATAAACCGCGCAAGTACGAATACCTTTACAGGAGCGCGACAGCGAGGGAACAGTGGAAAAGAGACTTGCGCGGCTTAGGTGACCTGCGCGATGAGAGCTCGAGAAGGTATGAAGTCCGGAAATCCGGATACTTGTATGGAGGTAAAGCCGTGTATTTATAGGCCAGGAAGCCTATCTGCGCGCCGTACCCAGAGCGCTTAAGGCTTGCGCGACGCAAACTTGCGCACCGCCCTCTACGCACTAAACACTTGCGCGCCCCCCCTTTTCCTTTGAATGGATTCGATTTCCTCAGAGTCAAATCCTCATTTCTCTCCAGATCCAACTCTGAGGGGGGAATTTTGTTGACACTCCTTTCGTCACAGAATCTAAAGATCGGAAAAGGGAATATCCAAGCTCAAAGTGATTCATCCTTTGAAGAAAACATCAAAAATCAACAAAGGAAGGAATTAAGGATCAACAACAACATCACCGCGCAAGTTTTCTAACAGTCGCGCAAATGTACTTGCGCGGCTACCTTGGTCGCGCAAGTGACTTGCGCGACCTAAGTGGTAACCGCCCGATAACCACCCGGGGTCTTCTCCTGCCTATAAATAGACCCTATGGGCCCCCCATTCGATAAGATATTTTTCAAGAAACTCGGATTGAAGCTCCCGACGCCCAAGTCTCTTCACAGATCTTCCGGAACACTTCTAAGGTAATTTATTGCCTAGAACGGAAGATCTAAAGAGAAGAAGGAAGGCCTAAGTGTTGAAACTTATCAAACAATTGCACGCCGGCTTATTTACTTCAATATAACTTGCGCGTTCCTTTTCTGGAAGAACCTCAAGAGGATTCTAAAGGGTTTAAAAAAGAGTCGCTCAAGTATTTCAATGCTGGTTGAAAATCGCGCAAGTACACCATGTGTCGCGCAGGCATACCTGCGCGACCAATACATGCGCACCCATGGAAGACTTGTGTGCCTTTCAAGACTTGTGTGCCCCTATCGTTTTGGGTGCCCATCTTGCCCATTTTACCCCTCTTAAGCCATTTCACCTTTCTTTTTCAAGATTCAGTCTTCAAGACACTCTTCAAAGCCATTTATGGCATGATTTCTTGATTTGACTTCCTTATCTGAAAGGAATTCTCTGGAATATCTCTCAAAACCTAGTGATTTAAATATCTTTATGTCACTAATTATGGAGAGTTCATTCATTTAACCACATCCATTATGATGAGAGAATCCTTACCTGGGTCTCCTTTTCAGGAATAATCCCCAGTTATAAATTCTTTAATCTGGGCATCCTCCTCAGGAGTAAGCCCCAAACCTTAATCCCTAACCTGGGTATTCTTTTCACGAATAAGAATCAGTCATAATCTTGGGCTTCCTTTTTAGGAGTAAGCCCCAAATCCCCTAACATGGGTCACTTTTTCAGGAATAAGACTCAGTCATAATCTTGGCCTTCTTTTTCAGGAGTAAGCCCCAAGTCCCCTAACCTGGGTCTCTTTTTCAGGAATAAGACTCAGTCATAATCTTGGGTTTCCTTTTCAGGAGTAAGCCCCAAGTCCCCTAACCTGTGTCTCTTTTTTAGGAATAAGACTCAGTCATAATCTTGGGCTTCCTTTTCAGGAGTAATCCCCAAGTCCCCTCAAATTTCTCTTAACCAGTCCTAATTTACCCATGACTTGGGTTTTATTTTTCAGAAGTAAAACCCAATCAAAAATCCCCTCCTAAACTTTGGCATCCTCCTTAGGAGTAAGCCCCAAGATTAGAGTATTCAAATCTCCATGAAGCACATATAACTTTATGGACCCTGTTCATGGATTTTCTCCCTATAAGTAAATCCTAAACCTTCATCTATCTGGGCAGTCATACATACATAATCCCCAAAAAAATTCTTATGATTGCATCTTTCATGGCACAATTGTCTAATTTTTACCAATACCTCTTGTTTCTCACACCGAGCATGACTCACGTGAGCTTAGAGTGTAAAAGTAATAATGACATTCATCTTTGAGCGATCAATCATAAACATCATACTCCATTACTCGAACTACGTGGGTTCTGATTCCTTTTCCAAAACAAAGGATATGTAGGTAGCCCATTTATGGGTTCGATCCCAACTTTGAAATAATCTCTGTCCTTCTGAATGACGATAAACTTCAAGTGCCCCACTGAGTGTCTTTAAAACCAGCCTGGTCATCATAATGACCAAGAGACTTTTATATAAATGTTTTGAAGGATACCATTGACCAAGAATCTCTAAAGAGATATAGATGATTCTCTTTTGATGAATAACCTCGAATACATATAAAAGATTCTCTAAATTTCTTGCATATTTAATCATTGATTGTTAAAACTAAAGGAAAGATCATTTTATATTGGGTAATGTAATAAGGATTCACGAACATAACTTAAATCTATAAAGAGAGTCCCGGAGTAGACAATAATTCCCCTCAAAAAGGTGTGATGAGTCCGACCTCCCATCCTCTCAACCAATGAAAATTCCTAAGCCTCATTAATCCACAAGCTAATGAGCACCTACCTTTGGAAAGTAGGTCCAAACGGATGTGGAATCATTGGATGTTTCCGGTACTACGAACAAACCCGTTAGAAACCGATCAGAACGTTTGAATCTCCCGTCCAGGAGGTCATCCCCGGATTCCGTGCGAAACAATAAATATATATATTATAATTCCACTATAATATATATGTTATATAGGTCACATATGTTCATTAATTTCATTCTTTATACATTCCATGTATTGCATGAACGAGTCACATCACTTGAGGGGGCGGTAGTCCACACTTCCTAGTATGAAATTATCGCATTTTCACAACATGAAAAGCATAAAGGCAAGTTTTAAATATAAAATTCAGAAGCATATAGGAAACATAAATACCATATATATCATATATAATATATAGTGACATCATAATGGACACCATTAAAGGTGTTAAAAGAAGATTGAACAATCATCGTTTCGTGTGGAAGAAATTCACCAACCACAGAAACAGTATGTTCATTAACCATTAGACGAAGGTGTGTGTAAGTGTAGCTCTAATACTTCAAATTAAAACATTCTAGTATATTTAATATACTTGTTTTGTTATTAAATAAAGGTATAAAAATAGTTTAGAGGATTGGAGAAGCAAAATAAAACAAAATAACACAACTGAAGACATTACCATAAAATCGGGTAACACTTCTTGATTTGAGCTCAAAGGCTTCCTTGGGAAGGATTATGCCCAAAGGTTAGGCTTCAATGATGAAGAGAGGGATGTGGAGAGATGAAATGGGTAGGGGTTGGCTGAGCCAAAGGCTTGAGAGGTGTGTGTAATGTGGTAGAGGTGGGGGCCTTTTAGAAGAGAAAATGAGGGGCACTCTTGGAAAGTAATAAAATATTACTTCATTATTAATTTATTTTCAGATTTTAAAGGCCCCAAAATGATATATTTCTAGGATAAGTTTATAAGGTTTCGGAATCCACCCATACAATAGGTTTGTGACAAGTTTAGGTCTTAGATTTTACATTATATTTTCATTTTATTTAAATCGTTAAATAATGTGGTAATTGCTGCATCATCATGGTGTCATTAATAATTAATTTATATAGTGTCTAAAAATTATAAAAAAGTATCATGATATAGGAAATATTTTTATATTTCTAATTAATATTTATAGTCAAAAACATGACATGTATAACCCCATATAAATTTTTTTAGTAAAACAACACATGTTTGTCACATTTTAATTTTAACATTAAAAAAAGATATTAATGTCATTTTCCAACCAAAGTGGCTCCATGGGGTCCCCAAGTAGACCCATGGATTGTCTTGGTCGGGAATGACGCATCCAATGAGGGTAGGACATGTTTCTAGGTCATTTCATATCATTAAAACATTATTGTTACCTTAAACTACACTAATTACCTCTAATCGTGATTGATAAACTTAAAAATTACTATTCACCAAAAAATTATTTTAATCCCATTGAAAAAAAATTTAATTCTTAATGAAAACCATGTATGTTGGATTTTTGAAATTAAAATCACAGAAGTGGAAAAGTTTCATTTAAACGAAAAATCAGTTTCTTTAACTACCACTTAGTGGATTCTCTATTCATCAAAAATTGATGTTTTTCAGAAAATTTCCAAAAATTCACCCTAAGATATATTTGATATTACGAGTTCAAAAATGATGTCCATTTTACAAAATTCAAAACATATAATTTTCATTAATTAATTTAAAAATTAATTCCCACTGTCAGAGCAAATAGCGTGTTTTTAAGAAACAATATGTATCAAAAGATTGACATTAGTTTAAGTCCAATTTGAAGATGAAATTAATTCCAATGACAAATATTAGATTAAATGGTAAAAATATATTCTAATTTAACTTTAAATCCAAATAAAAATATAATCTAATCATATAAATAAATTATATTAAAAAGAGGTTTTGAATTAAAATACAACATTTTTTACTATTCATTAAAAAATGAAATGTATCGGAAGAATACAAAAAATTTACACAAAGAAAATTTTGATGTCCCAATTCTAAAGAAGAATTTTATTTTTTCAAATATAACACATAAAATTGTCAAAATGTTGATTTAAAATAGGTTCGTCATCAAAAGGCGGTTAATCGACCTTTTAAAGAATATTAGAATACTTACGCTTAAAATTGGATTCATTCACATTTTTAATCCTATAAAATTTGTTGTAAAAAGTAAAAATATTTGACAAACATATATAATCATTTTGTATTTAGTTCTGTTCATTCCCGCCATTACAACCCCTAGGCATTAACTACAATTTAAAATAATATTATTTTATTATTAGAGTGCAACGTAAGATTCTCAAGAAACTCATTGTTGCGTATTGGGTACACCATCGAGCATAGAATCCCGTTTAAAGTTATATTAATATTTTATTCACAAATATAGATAAATGTGAAACTATCATATTCTTTATTTACCTTGGGTGTTACAGACAATTATTACTAAAATAATTGTAGTTATTTATTATTTTTCATAAATTCATTCCAATCTCTGAAAATTTCACAATGTGTTTTGTATATCTCTACTAAGGATGTACATGAATGACCAAACACATGTACTCGCCTCTGATGAATTATATTTGGATCCAGAAATTTCAAAATGTGAATAACCCATCCAAATTCAAGAAATTAGAGGTAAAATATAGTGGAATCAAATTAATCATCTATTAAAGGTACTATATAGAAATAAATAAATGGAAGAAGAAACAGGGAAAACAGAAGATTATATAATGAAAAACAAGACACATAATATTTTAAAGAGTAATACCCCTATGATTTTGAGGATGATGTTTTTGTAGGAGGGATGAATGTAGCAGCACAAGATATTAACATCTTTTCCTTTTAGAATAATTTTAATTTTTTTGATAGATTGTAATGTACAAAATATTGATTTATCATCTATTGCACACCTGATAAACATTCAAAAATATCTTGGGTTACATGCAAGATGGAGTTTTAAAAACCAAAGTATATTATGAAAATATAATTATTTAGTATAATAAGTTAAGATGTAGCTATTAAATTTGGAGTTATGAATAGTATTAACCACATTATGAAATTTATATAAATTCCATGTAATTTTAATGTAAATATTATATGTTTTCTAGAAATGATATAAGAAAAAAACCCAATTTATTGACATAAAAGAACTATTCTTAAAAATTGTAATTTTACAATATTTTAATCAGAAATCCTGTCTAAATCTAATTTTCCGATGTTTTATAATTTTAATAAAAGATAAAAATATTCTTCTTCACATTAGGAATAACAATATTAGCATATTATGATTTGTTGGTATTTTTTAGATGTTTAATTTTTTTAAAAATAGTTAAATAATGTGTCTTAGTTAAAAACATCCTTTTCATTTAAATTACTATTATACTTAAAATTGATTTCAAGGTAAAAATATATAAATTAATAATTTATTATTCAAATATAGTTCATTAGAATAATTTTAATATTAAAATTAGATATTTTAACATATTGAACTTTAGAAAATATCTGTTATCTTCCATCTCGCCACATCTACAAGATTATTGTTAATCGTAGTTTTGTCATTTAAATTAATTGAATTTGGGAAATCGTACATACAAGTTTGTTATAAGAATTAAATTTAGATTATAGTAGGATAAACATTATTTATTGGATTTTATGAATAACATCATTAGTAAATTTCTATTTTCCCCAGTTAAGGGTAAATCGGGTAATTAAAGAGAAAAATAATATATTAATATTATAAATTTACACTAATACTTATCTTAATGTCACATTACTAGTGGGTAGGGAATAAATAAAACTTAGGATGAAGATATAATTTTTTTAATCCACTTAGTAAATAATATGACATTTATAATATTTTATTTAAAGATATGTTAAAATTTTCATACACAGGTTTTTAATCTGTATTACATTTCTAATACATGGTTATAAAAAATATAAATTATAATATAAATACTAATTTAAAATATATCAAATTTTTATTCATCCTTATATTATTTTAATTTTTTGATATCAAATTAATCAAACAATTTCTTCATAATAATGATTCAGTATTTATTTAATCAATCGAAATATCTAGTGAATGATACTAAAAAAGTTTATAATAAATACTATTTGACATAATTAATTAAAGTAAAATATTTTACAGAAAACATGGACATGTTAATGAGATATTTTAATTGTTGTTAGTATATTATCATTTTTTTATGATATTTTGGAAAATACAAATAATGAATAGTATCAATATTGACCAAAACAATACATTTAAAAAATTAATATTTTATTAAATGATATAAAACTCATTACAATATATAATATCATAACATAATGATAATAATGTTCAATATGTTATTAATGATCCATTTTTGGTTTTTCTGGCATTTTATTGTAATTATATTTTTCCTAAAGCGTAAAAACTACATGTTGGTAGGGTAAGAGGTAATTGGTTTAAGATAGGGATAAAGAGAAAAGATATGGTAAATATTGTGACCTTGACATATATAAATATTATATGATGATATTATTTAGGAAAATAATCATATTATAATTTTAATAAATTAATTTTTATCCACTAAAAATCAAAAATCAATTAATTCTAATTTAATATTTTAAATAATTCCAAGAGTGACCATACACTTTTTTTAAAAAGGAAACTCATCCCTCACATCATCACACAACATTAAAAAATATTTATAAACCATAACCATCCCATTTAACTTTTAATATTCCCTATACTCATTTTATATGTAACTTTATTTTAAAAATACCAACCATAGTGTCCATAACATGTGATCCAAAGGATATTTTCTAGAAAATATGTAATCACCTTTACCGAATCCTTCAAAATTATTTCCTCTTCTCCATTATAATTAAACATAATTTCCATTACATAATAATTACTCTATAATAATATATATGCTTATATTTTTAAATGATTATGGGAAACCATATTACACTTTCTATACAACATATGAAAATTAATATCATTATGCATGCATACGTATAAATTATTGTCTCTAATCTATGGTGTAATTTTTTTTCATCAAAAATTTATATTGATAGGTATAATTGTGAATATAATGGATATAAATTATAAATATTACATTTTATTTATTTTTTATAAATAATATATCTTCCAATTCCTCACCACTTTACCATTACAAGAATTGTACCGTCACCCATGCATATATACTACCTATCATCACCACAACACGATGATATTAATTATCCACATTAACATTAATGATATATTATAAAATTTTATATAAAGAGTTATTATAATATTTATGAACAAAATATCATTATTTATATGATTAAACTATATTCTATGCATGAAAAACAAGACTTATATTATGAAACAAACATAAGAAAATGAAGCATTTAACATGTGAAACAATAGTAAAAATGAAATATTATTAAGGAAATTATATTTGAGGTTTATATATGATATCATAAATGTGAATATATTAATTCATAATTTAATAACATGATTTACACATTATACAAGAGGTTAACACAACCACATCTAAAGGAATGTTTATAGTCACAATTAATATCACAATCTTATTATTATCTAGGATTGTTTATATGTATATATTTACTGGGAAATATTTATCATACATGTCCATGTTTCTTACAAATGTGTTTCAAAATATTATTAATATTCTCCTAAATAAATTAATTCCATTTTTACCATGTTTTACTTTTTATAAACCATTATGAAATAAATTATTAATTCACTTTCTAAAAAAAGGTAAATTATGACTTTTTGGAAAAAAAATTGAAGGAATGTTTTTTAACTTATACACCATTATAAAATCTTCCTTTAGAATATTACAAGATTAACTTCACTAAAGATATTTTCTTTTAAAATTGAACACCCCATTTTTAAATATTTTCATTATAAAATTTAGTATTTATCTCAAGTGGTTTTTAAATATTTTATTTTACTATATTTATATATCTATAAATCCTTTGTGGTATTGTATTCCAAGTTGTGGTTGGTCTCTACATATACCATCTACTGTATTTTATTAAAAGGTATTATGATATTTTTGACATTGGATGTGATATTTTGATATAATTATTGGATTATAGAAGATGTTTTAAAATTTTTAATGATACTTTTAATATGAATGTTTATGTTTGTTAGGTTTCAAAATTTCATATAATGAATTAATTTGACATAGTGAATGTTTGAAGGGGCCTACTATAGCCCCTCGATACATCAGTTGGTCTCATGAGAAAAAGTTGTATCGGTATTAGATAATTTCGTTCCCATATTTGTATGGAGCCTTGGAATATTTCTTAATAGTGCGTTTATGATGTCCAAAATTATGCATTCCCTCATTATGATATTATTAATTGATATTCAATGTGACTATTTCACTAGTAGAATATCCATGGTTATGTATATTTATCGTATTTCTATTTATGTGGTGTTAATTTATTTTATTATATCTCTTCTATATATTTTTCAACATTATGTTTTAATGATATGTGTTTTTAGTTATTCACCATACCTTATTAGTTATATATATTTATGTTTTATTCATCTGTGTTGTTTACCTGTACTATGTATTTGAGTTAACCCATTTTTTATGTTTTATTTTTCCCTGAGATGTGAATATGTTTATTATTACTTACATGTTTTGATAATAAATTGTAATAGGTGTGTTTTCAAAGTAGCCACTAAGTTGTTTTTTAAGATATAATGTAAAATTTATGTGTGTAATCTAGATTCCAAAACTACTAAACTAATTAGTCATTTGGGATTCCAATATTGGATCTATTTCAATTTAATAATGTGTGGAATCAAAATTAGGTTATTATGGTTCGTGTTGTTATAAACGAGCCAGGTATGATCAAAAGATGATTGGGAATAGCATGTGGAATATATTCCATGTACCTCTTAGTACATTCTATGTACCCATACTTAGTCATAGAATGCTTGTTTACTAGGGAGCATTGATTGTACCTTCGGTGTTCCAACACATGAGGTACATCAGATTACACCACATGTTCTTGTACTGGGAATGAGAGGAAATTCGAATTATGGTGCACAAATTAGATTATGGGTGGTCCCATACACCATGTTAGTAGGAATTGATGCCTTATATTTTGGAATTATCTTGTATAGAACATTGATGGGACCTAGAAATGGTTATTATTTTTTAGACATGTCATGTTTCCTTATTTAAAACATCATATACTACCCTCACCACCTTCTACCATATATATTTTCTTCTCTAAATCCTATAATTTTGATCATGAGATTAATATCCTGATTAGTTTTCCTAATAAAAAAGAGATGGTGGATTTTATTTTTTCATAAAATAAATGACATGAGGTGTTTTGAGTGTGACACTTCATCTAGAAATGGTTGGTAGAAGGTACTGATTGGATTTGAACATCATAGACACATGGGGGTTGGTAATCCCCTATCTCACTATACTGTTGGTCCCCCATACTCTATTAGATGTAGATTTTGTATTCCCAAAAATTACAGAGGATGCGGGTTCTGTATCCATGGAGAGGTAATTCCCTCTGTGTGAGACCCTCCAGGGAGAGGGTCCCCCACTAAAGATAGTTCTCCCTCGGTTGTGGAGAATAGTTGGTTGGATTGATCCCTCTACTCTGATTCTATTAGGGTTACAAAGAGTGTTCAGAATTGGTAATTGGAAGCACAGAGTTTCAAATAAACTTATAATCATCTTTATATGGTTAAAAATGGAGATATTATTTGTCTCTTCACTTGATTTTCATTTTGATAATAACTATTACTTGGTTATGTTACTCTATTGCCTTATGGGTTGAGCATATTGTTTTATTCAATTTTATCCCATAAATATATTTAGGACTTCCTATATGGTAGATGTATAATCACCCATATGTGAGGATTTACCTATCATTTAATGTATTTTTAAGATGAAAAATATATTATTAGTAAATATGGTTGACCTTATATTAGTGGATAATAATAGTTCATGATGGAGAAGACCATGTTCGTTGTTTGGACTCTGGTTTCTTGAGTCAGGACCTCCCCTATTTTCTGATTTTTTATTACATTCAATTTTAGGTCTCCACCTAGTTTTATGGATGGCCATGCATTCCCCACTAAAACAACTAAGTTACCCTATATCACTAATATATATATTTACATGTATATATATATATATAACCTTGAGGTTGTTTCATTAACATCTCAATATCTAGATGTTAATACATTATTAATATATCCTTTTTGTTTCATAGAGTTGTGTTTATGTGTGAGTACCAGTAAATATGGATAAGGTCTTACATTTTAGTGGTTGCATACATGGAACTAGTTTCCAGTTCCAGACCTATTAGAGTAATAATTTTTGTTCCAATATAATCTTACTTCCAACCTAAGTGGGGCCCTAATGTTTGAGGTCACTAAAGAGTCTTACTGAGGGAGTTTTTATACCAGAATAAATGTTTTGTGTTACTCATGTGGTGAAGATTGTTTTGTAAGCATTTTAAAATGTTGTTATAGTGTTTTGGAGTTTGACATGCATCACTGAGAACTAAGTGGTGGTTTGGTTTCAAACACATGAATACACAAAGGCCTTGACTACAATCTTGTCGAATCTTCAGGATGATTATTGGGATTCAAGGAAATCAATGAGACAATAATCATATAGGATTGAGTCCTTTGACTTCCATTTCTTTCTTGAGTAAGCTCCCTATATATTATCTTTTTTCATGGTATGTCTTGATAAATTATAATATTCCTCTAAGATAAAAGCCACCTTGGATTTAAAGACAATGTTTTGATGGAGACTAGTTGAACAATGAAGAATGAGTTCAAGTACTTTCTCATGTGGTATTTCACTCTAGGAAATCATTTAGAAGTTCATCTACCCAATGAGATGTTCAGGGACCCATCTCAAATGGTCCATCTAGATGATATTATATAAGTTGGGAATTTTATAGTTGTAAAAACATAGGAAGATAATCTGTATAGTATTATAATTTCATGTTAGTTAAATAGATATGATTCCAATTATGTTTCATGGAAAACCAGACCAACATGAATTTTAGGATTAGATCGAGGCAGTGGTAAGAATTCTATGGGTCGTATGGAACCCAATATATATTATGATTTGGGGTGGTGATGGGCAAGTCGCGGGTTCAAGTCCCTGGGCTTGTAATTTAATGCAATTTTCTTCCTTGTGTCATGTTCCGCTTTCACAGTTGTACAAAAATTTTAAATTACTAGTGAGGTTTTTTCATATAGTTCAATGTTGTGCCTTCCCACTCTTATTATAGATATGAGAATCTCATTAGGGAGTAGTATATTTTAGATACATGATGAGTAACTGAGGTTTACCTAGAGGCAATGGAATGTGGTTTCTAACTTGGGTGGGACCCCCCGGTTAGATGTTGATATTAAAAGATATATTTATTTATGTTAATGTAGTTCATTGGTGAATTGTTATTATTGTAATGTGTGATTTGGATTTGAGCATGTGGGGAAGTGGGATGCTTCCCCCAGAAAGATGTGTTCTTCTTTGATGTGATCTAAACATGCGCATGTCTGTCAGTTCCACCCAATGAATATTGTGTCAATGTGTGGTTGGTGAGTTTTGTTGATTTTTATGTTTTAATTATTTATTCTAATTCTATTTTTTCAGTAAGATCCTTTGATTTTAGGGAACTAGAGGAAATGTAGAATTATGGAACTATAAAATAGAGTATTAAAAACTATAGGTTTTAGGGTGATCAGATTTATAACCCCTTAATTCTTTGCATTAGATATATTTTTGGTAGACAAAGGCACAATTCAATCCATACATTAGGAATCCTTTGGTTGAGAACAGTGGATTATAGTGGAGCCTTTATCTTGGAACATATTTCTAGAGTTTTATAATGAAAAATATTTTGATGATTGTACATCACTCCTGAAGAAGGGAATTGACTATTATAGGTGATACCACCATATAGGGTATTTCTATAGTATAAATGGGAACCTATGATTGTTTTCATCATATACAATGGGTCGGATGAGTATTTATTTCATTGATGAGAATGAATATCTTATCTAGAAAGATGTGATTGTATTTAAAAGGATACAACCAATTTATATTTAGTTGGATTGTGTGGCCCTTAGAGCATTAGATGCTAATATAGGAGTTTCATAAGACCTATTATTTACCCCATAAGGAAACAATGTTGTGCTTAAAAAATTTAGAAGATCAATTGAGTTGTTTGTCATTTACCATCTCACAAATTATGTATTGATAATTGAAAATTAATCATTACCATATATTTTTGACCTCTACACAACATTGAAATGATATTATAAGTTTTAAATGTTTAAATATGGGTTTATTTAACATTTTTTGAGATTTCATGGAGAAGATATTACAAGAAACAACATTGATGTCACTTCAGTTAATATGATTAGCCAATGATTCCCTTTTGGTGTGAGAAATCTCCCTACAATGTTCGTAATAGTTAAGATCAAAACCTTTCTGCCTTTAATATAATGGACCAGGGTGACTTTATAAATGAAATTCACATATACTCTATGACTTATGGTGTAAAGAAAAGTAATTTTGAGAGAGTAATTGAATTTCTCTAGGATAATCAAATATACATCATGCACTAAAAGAATAAATTTTGGGTCTGAGGAGTTCACATTTGGATGCATGTTATCTGTGATCATAGTGAAGCCTTGAAATAAGTAATTTGTGAGGTAGTTCATGCTGGTGATTGGCCCAAGATCATTATATATTTGGGGAGTTTCAATAGTGGTAAATTGTATATCCTATGGGTTAGAATGTAATTTTACATGATTAAACCCCATTTTCACTAACACTTCATTAAAAGGTTGGTTCTATTCATGATATGAGTAGTTATAGTGTTTTCAAAAAGCTAAGTTAGTGTTTGTATAGTTCTCATAAGTTGAGACTTCCAGTGGAGGGTTTCGAGTGTGTAGTGCTTTGAGATACCACCAAAGCAGGGTAAGGATGCATGTTGGAGAAATTTTAAAGAGTGTTTTAAAATGGGATAAGGATATTGAGAAACCATTATTAAAAAAAACATGAAAAATTAATTGGTTTTGTTGTGAAACTCATTCATTAATATATGGATTTGGTATCATATGGGTGAGTGTTACACTATTCTCTTAAACCAACAATGTTTTAGGTACAAATCTACCATGAGAGAAAAAAAAATGAGACATAGGCATTTGTAAGAGTTATGATGGGATAATGAATTGATGAATATTTTTACTATAGGGAAGGGTAATGTGATATTGAATTACCTTATCAAGAAATCCCAATATCCTTTGGTGGAGGAGGGGTCAGATTAGTTGTCCACATTTCAGCTGACCCTGATGGAGGAGAGGGGTGAAGTTATATTCAATAGATAGTCATTACATAACAACTTATTATTTTAGAGAGATGATTAATTGGAATATTTCTACTATGAATTTCTACATGACCATATATCCTCAGGGTATGCACCATATGGGTAACATGATGGTGGGTAGAATGTCATCATTTTCCTAGAATGGTTGGTGGTCCCAGTCATGTTGCATGGGGATGTGCTGAGGGAGTTTTTGACCTCCCCCTTTGCAGTACATCTTCAAGTGGAAAATATATAACAATATTTACATTGAAAGATTTAGTATGATGTATTGAGGTAGAGTGTTATAGATTTTTATTTTAAATTCCTCAACATTCAGTTGGTGATGAATGAACAACATGTTTTGGTAGGTCTGAATCAACCTCTTGAGTTATCTAAATTATATTGGGTTGAAATATCCTTGTATGTGTTTATAAGAATTCCACAATTATTCCTAGTTTATTGATGAAAATAATAAAAATTTGAAATTATTCCTTTTTATATGAGGGAATAGGTTGGTTAGAGTATGATAAATTTTTACATGCATGATATAATCTTGATGCATGGAATTTTTATGCTGATAATACACAACCATGATTCTTAGTATAAATCTTGTTTGTGGAGAGGCGTTTAGGAGGAATCAAGATTCATTTATAGATTATAAAGACCTTTCACTCCCATATATATATCTGGAAAAAGTATTCCAACCATGATATGGTGGTTATTCATTGATTCCTTATGTTCGGTTTTTGAAAGTGTTGCTTGGATCATAAAAAATTGATAGATATCACTTATAATATCTTCTAACATTCCAATATCACCACAAAACCATTCACAGAACTATATATGAAGCCATTAATGGTACCAATATGATAGACTAGTTATATGAACTAATATGTATACACTAGTACTTTGATACTAAACCTATTCATGACATAGTTCAAAAGGATTTCCCAATCCAAATCTATTTTTTAATAGAAATTGACATCATAAATGGTAAAAGTGGGGACAAATGTTTCCCCAAAATAAGTGGAATATAAAATGTCACCAGTAAGAAAGCTCAATACTACTAGGAAAAAGTTCTATAATAAACATGTAGAATGTTTCCCCACAAAAAGATAAAAACCCCAAAAGAAATAATATCAGACTAGGACAAATTATCAAATCTCCATTTTAAAAAGTAGACAATTGATCCACTAGTCACCATACTGACACCATCGTCCTGAGGGTCATGAAAATACACCACCTACAACTATCACTTACCCTTTCCTTTAATCTAGAATATAAAAAATACACAAACACAATAAGGTAAGGGTTCATGAGTTATAAATCCCAATAGGGTCTGATCAGGTGAGCCATGATCATTTTCATACCAAAAAACAATCCATGCTACCACTCTAAATAAAAAAATTCATAACCTTTAAATATCATATTATAATCCAAAACAAGATTTCATAATAAATATATTGCATACATATCAATCTATTTTTCATACATTCTTAAATGAACAATTTATCTAATAAAATTCTATTATTCAATTGAATTGAATAAGAACAATTCACATTAAATGGCATGCATAATTTAGTTCAAATACATGAAAAATATTTTAAAATACTTAGGGTTCCATTTATTCCAAAAATATGAGATTATCACACCTCTTAATCAGTGATCACAGCTCAATAATCTACATCCTTTAGAGGTAATTTCAAATATCCCATCCCCAATGAGGAAAATTACTAACCAATGATGGTTTACTAAGTGTTTTTATTATCATTCCATTTCTATGGGATAAGAATCCTATTATGACACTCATAGTCTACTCCTAACTACATTACCTCACTTATTCTTTCAATAATAAATAATTCAGACATGTGTAAATTAATCATTGGAAATTATTTCAATATTTACATTTTATTTGACAAATTTAATATTTCAATATTCATTCTCATTCCCAAACAAAAACATTAGAATTAATAATTTCATTACATTTCTTTTTAATATTTTTCATTTAAATATCAACATTGAATCAATTTATCAAATTAGTATGAAAATAAATCCATCAATTTATTCTCAAATCCCTCAAGTAATACCAATTTCATTGAAAATAGTGGTTTTCAGAATATTCAATCCATTTCAACTCACATACCAAATCATTTCAATTTTAGGATTATTAATATTTTAAGAACACATTTCAAATCAATAATAAAATGTAATTTTTCAATTGTATGGAAAAATCATATGGAACCACCAACCTTTAAAAAATTGAAAAAAATGAACGACACCCATAATGGGGAACACCAATGGAGGAATATGGTTTGGATGATCTAGGAAAAAAACCTAGAATCAATATCCATAAAAATAAAGACTAGACCCATTAAAAAAATTATGATCTAAAAATCTATAAGTATAATAGAAGAGTAGATTGGATGAAACTTCAGGGAATGAGATTCAATTATTGAAGAAGATCAAACACAAACAATATGGATTTGATACATATATATAAGAGGTTAATGGATTTAATTTCACCACATGAGTTGAAAAAATATCCAATAAAACATGTTATAGTTAAAATTGGTGATCATAATTTAAACTATGTGGTTTTAGATTTTTCATCAAATTTTTAGGTGATTAATATACGATATTCTCAAATAGCCGGAGGGGAACACAGTTTTGGTGAACTATACAACAATAATTCGCCATTACTATTTATTGGGCACAGTTTCCCCAAATTGGGAACATGTTTTTGGAAACCTTATTAAAAAAATTCATCACTTAATATATGGGTGTTTATGGTTTTCACTAAGCGGCACACACAGTTTGGTCAAACTATGGACCAACCATGCACATCATAAAAATCATTAAAATCCTTCAAAACATTTCTTGAAATATCATGTGAGTATATTAAACATAGAAGGGATCAAAAATAGGTTCATGGAATAACTAAAATAATGTAACAAAGTGTTATAACTTCCCAACCATAAACAATTTATTCCCCCATAATGAATGTTAAGAAGTTTCCATATCAGATATATGAGGTTGATATTATTTCTTTAGAGCATAAATATCCCAAGATTCATGATAATTTCAACCATTATTCCATTCATCATGGAGAAAGGCATCATCTTCCAATTATATTCGTTTTACTTTGAATTTACCATCATGAATGTTTTCTCAGTCATGACAAAATTAGGCACCACCTGAAGATCCTCCATACCCAAGACATGGGATGTGTGAGAAATATACTTATAAAGCCATGATAAATGAAACACAATATGGATCTAGGTTTAATATAATAGAAGTGATAAATCATAGTTAAATTTTATAATCATTTCAAAAATCCCAAAGGACCGAAAAAATATTGGTGTAATCTTTCCTCTCTTATGAAGACTCTAGTGAGCCAACTGACATGAAACTCTCTTGAAAACCTTGTGACCTATCAAAATATCCAATGGCCTTGGATGATGATAAACATATGGTTATTAATAGATCTATTACATCATAATGACATAATGTTCCAACATAATATTTATTATATTCTATAAAACAAAACTTGGTGAAACAATGAAACCATCATTAATATCTGACCAACACAATAGAGATCTATAGGGATGACCATATAATGCCTCATAAGTCATTATAGTCAGATATCTGTAACTATTGTTATATAAAAACTCAAACAGTCGCAAATGGCCTTCCCATGCTCCCATAATGTCAATGAAAGAAGAATGTATATTTTTGTCCAAAATCTATATAGCTCATTCTCTAAGGCTATCCATTTGTTGATTAAATGTCTTACTTAAGTGTACATGGAAACCCATTGCCTATTCAAGGCCATTAAAATATAAATAATTCAAAATGTTTTACCTATTATAGTCTATAGAAGATCAAATACCATATATTATTATAATATCATATACAAAGGGAATCAAAATTCTTCATCTTGGGATGTATCTTTAAAATGCATAATGTTATATAATTTTTTAATCCTATCGATAACAATTGTAATCATATTATCATTTTGGGGTCTAGAGGCACCCCAACTATAAATTACCTAAATATCAAATCCCAATTTCATGTCATTATTGGATGATCATGTATCATACACTAAGGTTTTTGGTTCTATAATTTCACCTGGTAGAATGGAGAATAATGAGATGCAATGTTATTGATGTCTCACCTCAAGACCAATCGCCCGAATCCTGGACACATTTCATAGAACATCATTGTGGTTCTAGGGTGTAGTACCAACTTTGAGTAATGGAAAGCATTAATCAAAACCTTTCTCACCATGAAGTAAAAATATAGCTATTAGGGAACAATATAATAGCATTTGAGGAGAATGAAAACACACTAATGGTATCCCCCACATAAAGAGAGTCCCTAATGAAAAAAAATAATTATCAAATTGATACTCCTAAAGAATCATATTATGAACGGTGGAGTAAAAATGAACACTTTCCAAAACTATATATTAGTCATTCTTCCATAATCCAAAATTTAACTAAGAAAAATGATCCATCATGTTCTAATATTATTATGATTCCATAACATCTTATGTTGGATGCTTCTTATTCAATGCATTAGTGATGGCATTACACTTATCAGGAGTGTAGGAAATGTAGGAATAAAAGGACGAAAAATAATACACCAAATATATTTATTGGATGTTCATACCATTTTTAAAGATGATATAACTTAAAATGTTCTGCTCATAATTAATGTTAAATCATTCGCAAAAAATGTAATGTCAAAAACTATTAATAGAATGAATCATAACTGTATGGTTATGATAATGGGTCTGAAAATTTTTCTATTGTTTCATGATCTGTCTGGAACCATAGCCAACAATGTGATAAAAGATCATATGAATACAGTCCAAACCCAAACCTCATGTTTCAATGAAGTACAAAAATACAATCCTTGCTTATGAATGATTCAACACCAGCACACCAGTAAAAAGTCATTTTAGCAAAAAAATGAACTCTAAATTCTTTTATCAAAACATAAATTCCAACCCATTCGAGTTAGTGTAGTCATTAGAGAGGAAATATTTGATAAATCGTTCAAAAAAAATAATTATATATAGCCTAACCTATGAATATTTGTATCTCAACAACATTACATTATTGGTACCATGTCATAAAATCATTCCCCAACTCATGGTAAACTGAAATAACCCATTCTAAAAAAACATTGCCCCACAAAATCCATGTCCCAATTCATGAAACAACACTTAAATATGATTTCATAAATCCTATATTTTTACATGATTTATAGAATGTCTCTCAAAAGTACCACATCAACCCTCCCAGGTTTGTAAGAAACCAGGATATCAACCATATAGATAACTATGTATTAGTTGAGGTACATGTCAAATATCATGTTAATTTACAACAGAAATATAAAAAGAGCATTTTTAGACCAATGTGCATAAATAGATACTGAAAATGGATATTCCTACACCATTTAATATTCTTATAAATATCAGACTCATTTTTTATCAACTGTTGATAACAAGATAAATGATAAATCATTGAAAACCACTTATCCCATTCAAACTGGTCAAATAGATCATCAATACATGGAAACTAATATTTTTTTCTTTATTTTAACATGATAATGGTACTTGTAATCAATACACAAGCAAAAAATTTCATGAGATTTATTTGAATAGATAAATGATGCCACCCAAGGTGATACACACAATTGTATAAAAACTTTCTCTAGTATATCATCCAAATTAAGACTTAATATTTTTCAAATATACTAGAGAAAAATGCTAAGATGGAATAAAAAATAGCAGAGTATGAGGTACTATATCAATAGAGGACTCTACCTAGATTACCGGTGGAAAACCAATGAAATTGGAATGGGGAATGTCAGGAAACATGATTAAGAAAGGGGGGAGATAAACACTCAATGATTCTCATTCCAAATAAAAAAAGAAAAAATGTTATTAATCTACTCAACTCTAGATTATAAATACCATATCTACTTTACCTTCAGTCTTATTATCCCCAAAATACCATGTAAACCACATGAGTAATACAATATAGACCAATTGTAGGTGACTGTCAATATAGGCCTTTTGGAGAAATTAATAAATCCTTTTAAAATATTATATCAAGAGTATTTATGTCTTGATCCAAAAAACTATAGGTGAGATAAAATGTTAATAGTAATTAAGCATCCAAAAAACAACAAAAACCATTAGTTTGATCATTTTGAGGGTTGTATAATTATCCACCACATAATAAAAAATATTTGTATGAATGTTTTTTAGGTTTACACTATGATTATATGTAATCTAATGAGATGAAAAAGTATAAAATAAAGCAGTAAATAAAGATAAATATATAGTGATGGAACCCCTCATTTACATTATATTTGAATCTTCTCATTTTGGAGACTCTATAACAATGTATTGAAGCTATAATGCAGATTCATATGGTTGGAACCTCTTAGATCTTGGGGAATCACATTTCACCAAAAATATTTGTGTGTGGTTGTTTTAATGCCACTACTTTGAGAAAAAAGGTACTTATTGAGCTTCAACATTTGACAGGGGCATCAACACGAACCACAAATCATGGGTTCCTTAGTGTTATCCCATATATAGGTGTCCTAAGAATACATGTGAACTAGAAATATTGGATGTAGAAGTAAATACCCATCTCAAATTCCTAACCATTCCACACTAAATTCATGTAAAATTTCATATAATAGGAAATATATGAGTTCAATATGATGATTTATGTTTAGATACTCCATGATAATAATCAAAATTTCTCTACAATTTAATAGAACCCACATAACATCCAATAGTATAAAAATGGAGACCCATCAACCATGACATATAATCATAGTGAATCCCATCCATCGACTATATTTGAAGAAAGTCAATATAATAATTCAGCAACATCATGAATACTTTAGATCAGATGTATGAAGGGAAACCCTTCTCAAACCATCAAACCTTTAGCTTCTCATTTCTCACTACCTCAGGAGGAAAATGAAAAAGCTAAATGAAATGGTTATTATAGAGTGTTTTGGTATTGTTACCATATAAGAGATTAAATAACTTCATGGATTTCCACAAAATAATATATTTTAGAAGTAAATATTCAATGAAAGTAAATAAAAAACTTTCCACTCTACATCCTCATCCATCTTCACAATCCCCCTTATACCACACCAAATCATTAAAAACCATTCTAGATTGAAGGTGTGACATTTCAAAGTTATGAATTCTATAATTTTCCTATACTCTAAATGAATTTCAATATATTTCAAACAATCCTAAACTGATTTGGTACAATTAGATCCTTGTATGGATGGTTTTTTATGATAAAACTCTTCATTATGATCATAATATTCATCCCTTCATGGATCCTAAATTGGATCTCGAAAAGGAATGGGTGTAGGAATATCTCCCAAATAATGAACATAATACACTACTATCTCTACAGTATTCTTGTCCACTAAATGATTTTATCACTATGGTTCACCAGAATCATCCTCTTGGGGCCAATTCAAACATTGTCAAAGAGGCATGATGATACTAAAACTCAACAAACTGTAATGATACATTAGAAAATGTGCTTAGGTCAAAACCTCAAACATGAGAAATTGGAATAACAATTCCATCAACATATGTTGAATATTCGTTATTTTTATGATACAAAATTCAAAATTATGGAAAACACTATAAATAGATTGAAATGTTTTCCCCAAGTACACTATTCCGAAAACTCCCATTATGAGTTAAGGCTTGATATGGGTACAATTGTGTAGAAAATATGACATAAATACTATTTATATCCCAAAAATCCTACATTATATATACGTTGACATCGCAAAATGAACACAACTATTAATAAAATATTCTTAACATTCACCATTGATACATTGTATTTTTTTATAAGGGTGAAACCTGAGTACTTCCCCAGAGGTCCACCATCCTAGTACTACTCTCGCCCATTTATGCTTAACTGTAGATTTTTAATGGGCTCTAGTGCATTAATTCATGTACCATCACACCTGATTGCACTGTTAATACTAATTTTTCAGTAGTCGTTTCAAATACCATGGTGCCCTAAAACCCATGTCAACCAAGTGATAACCCTAGGTCCCTTCTCAGTATCCACAGGTTAATGACCTGCACTTTAAATTATAAAATATATAAAATAAAAATATTTATGACAAAAAAACAAGGTATGATAAAATAATAAAATTTAGTATTGTCAACACTTAAAAGGGATAAGTACTAGAATCAAATATGTATAATAGTAACAAAT
Organism: Viscum album; assembly: GCA_963277665.1. Classification (NCBI taxonomy): domain Eukaryota; kingdom Viridiplantae; phylum Streptophyta; class Magnoliopsida; order Santalales; family Viscaceae; genus Viscum; species Viscum album. The sequence goes on along the minus strand of OY728155.1, from coordinate 1,645,158,403 downwards.
ATAATGGTAAACATTCCAAATGTAATATCTCAAAAATGTGTCCATTTAAAACAAGGATAATGTATCATAAAACCTATGTAAAAGGTGGAAAACTGATCAACCATTCACCATCATCACTCTATATTCCTAGGGATTTGGAACACCCACTACCTTCATGTTGTTATAATCCATTTAGTGGACATATTATAAATATATATATGCTTTACTAATGGAAATGTTAGGGTGTGATCTATAAATACATGTTGGGTCTCATTATGTATTCCATAATCATTTGAATATCAATAATCCATTTATGATTTATGGCTAATTAAGCCAAGCCATGGAATTATATTTTTATAATTTATGAAAAAGTAATATTTAATAACAATGATATTGAGGATATTAAAAATAGGTTTGAAATAATATTAAATGAACATTTTATATAATACATTTATATAAATCAATAACCCTAAATAAAAATAGTTCAAAATCAATGTCATGCATTATCATTTACAAATCTAAAATACATGTTTCATAATATCTATGTTTCTATTTGATATTGTCTATAGGATACTCTCACCTCTCAATCAGTGATCTAGACTCAAACATCCACTCATCATTTGTGAAATATTACAAATACCCACTCATCATTGGGGAAAATTACTAGTTGATGATGTTTTAGTGAGTCCTCTCATTATCAACCCATATCAAGGGGATCAAAATACTGGAGTGATTTTCCTTGTCACCCACTAATTACCCAAGCTAAACATTTTTCAAACAATAATAAAATAAGACATCATCAAATCATTCATTTCATCATTTAGATTTTAATTTCCTTAATTCTTGTTTAAATACTCCTTATCATTCCCAATCCAAAATGCTGGTTTTCATCAATTCATTCCCATTCAAATCATAATTATTTTTTTTCAATGTTTCCCAATTTTGAACATTAAATCAATTTCAAAATTAATCCATAAATTTATCTCAATTCCACCCAAAAATATCAATTCCATTGAAATTGTGGGTTTTCATCAATTTCCATGAAATTTTTAATCCTCATAAAAACATTCCAATTTCTTGTTTTAATTCATTTAAAAAAATTGTGTATCAATCACAATATTTAGTTTTTCAATTATACGGAAAAACAATATTGAACTACCAACTATTAAAATAAGAGATCACAATGAACAACACTAAAGATGGGAAACACTAGCTGAGAACTACATGAGGAGGATCTACGAACCAAAATTATAATCAAGATCAATAATAATTTAGAATTTTTAAATACATAAATTGTTTATATATCAATATATAATGAGTAAATGAAGGATATTAGATGAAATTTCAATGTGATTTATTCACTATCTAGATAAAGATCAAACAAAAACAAATGGGATTCAATCGGAAAATAGAAGATGTAGGAATAGTCAATTGAAACTCTTGAGAGATTCTAAGATTCAATAAATAATTTAATGTATGAATAGGGTGATTATAGGATGCATTAGGGTATTACAAAATTCAATGAAATTTTCAGGTGAATTAAATCTTGCAGAAACTTATTGTTGGAGGGGGACTATGATTTCAGAAATTAATGCACTATCTATGCACCCTTTCCATTTGAGGAACATAATGATACATGGGTGGGAAATGGTTTTTGAAACTATATTCTAACCATAAATCCCCTACTATCTATAGTTTTGTGGTTTTCACTATGTGGAACATAGTTTGATCAAATATTTAACTAACCATTAAGTTTCTAAAAGGCCTCAAAACCCATCCAAAATTAACCTGAGATACACTTATAGAAGATCCACCAAAAATGGAAAAAACTAAAGTAATAACATGAATAATGTAATGGAATTTTGTAACTTTTCATTGAGTAGAATATATTTCTTGTTCATAAATAGTTTTAATGATGTCGATGAAGGAATCATGTAAACTAGGAAAATTTGATGATAGCTCAGTGGTGGTAGAAATCACTCATAGAGTATCATTATAGATCCACGGAGATATGAAGGTGGACCACATATTCTCTACAGTCTTAAAAAATTTAATTTATTTTTTTGATTAGGGTAAAAAAAATATATGATGTTCTTCAGGATATACAAGTTTCCACATAGGTTTAGAGAGGTTTACTACTATCTATCCTTAACCCACTATAGTTCTATGTGCATGAAATCATCCATGTTTCGTAGGTTAGTAAATAATTGTATTACCCTCCAATAATTATAGATTTTGTAGGGATAGTAACTGAGACTATAGTCACTTTCAAAAATTATTAAATAACGATCACGGATAGGTAGGAAAATATATTACATGGAAAATAATATTTCTGGTTGAGTACATGGAAAGAATATAATCATGTAGGAGATCTCCCTGGAGAATTAGACCCAGATTAAATATTAGTACCCAAATCATTTTATGTAGCTTACGTATTTTAGGTTAAAAATTATATAAGTAGGTGAGAATGTAACAACTCATGTTTTTGAGGTTGGATACTTAAAATACTACTATAAGTATATATATAAATTTCATAATTGTTGTAATTGTGTTTTAGATGTTATTGGATCCCATAATTATTATATTTCAAATAATGAAATATATTAAATAATTACCACACATATTTATGGAAGATATTATTTTCTTGTTGATCGATACCAATAATAGAAAATCTGAGAAAACATGTGTTTTTAGGAAATGGGGTTTACCTTAAGAGAAACATCTGATTTGTCATCATTAGACATCTCCTGGAAGGATGTCATTGGAAGGCAGATGAATAAATAAAATTTATAAAACATATTGAACAGTTCCTCCTCTATATATATGTAGTTATGGAAAATATATTCTAATAACTACATAACACTGTTATAGTAAGGATAATGTGTGGGAGATCCACAATTAGAGATGTTGAAATGAGATCATTTATTGATGATAAAATAATCAAGAAAATTTATTGGACGAATGATGTACCTTGTGTATTATCTAATGAAATCACCAAAACACTCATTATTCCTAGGGGATTGAACCATTCTTGAGGTTGGGATCATTATTTTTCTATTTCTACCCTTTTGACTCGATTATTGATTATTTATCATGTATCTACTTAATTATTGATTTATGATCATTTCATGAACTAAATATTTATTCAATTTTTAAATAATGATTATCTACATTGATTCTCCATTATTATTGTAGGTCTTGTTTTAACATTTATGATTGTTGGTCGGTGTCAGGTAATCCAAATTTATTCCTCAACTTATGGAGATACCTCTCATATACTCATTCTTCACATTCATTATCATTTTCCAATGTGTGTAAAAGTTTCAAAATTGCTGGACCAGGTAAAGCACCATCAAACCACTAGATTTTTTGGGCTGGGAAAATGAACACAGATAATTGAATATTGAAAGGACTGTGAAGTGAAAATTGATGTGGCCTATTTATTTGGGTATTGGAAAACTCTATGGGAAAATGGATCCATATTAAATAATGATTATGTGAATTTAATATTACATTATCACCATATGAGGATATGAATCGATCATTGGAGGTGGTATTTGTTTGATTTCAACAATGTTTATAGGTTTTCAGATTATCACAGTTGTCATACTGAAGATGGAGACCCATTTTAATGATGAATGTTGTGTTGGAACACATTATAGTTAGTGTGATTACAATTTTCCTACCACATGAGACCAAAAAATGATAGTGGATATCTTTCTGTTATAGGATTGGTCCCCATTTATAGTTTCAATTGAAGATAGTGGTGATTTTAGTGGAGCTGCTAAGTCGTACGGGTGATTATATGTCTAGTTCGAAAAAGGTAAGTACGTGATGTGTATCTAATGGAAACACACACCATTTATATGGTAATATCACGGTGTCTATGGTGTGGACCACTATAAATATAACTCACCATATGTAGGAATTAAAAAGAATTTTTTAGATACATATCACCACTATGTAAGGACACCACACACTCTAGAATCCCATGTGGACGACGCACCATGTAAAATGGAGTACACATTGTGTTCCCATTATTTGTTATAGAACTCATTCTCAAAATAGAACACATATTGAACCTCATATAGTCCCACACACCATGTAATATGTAGTACACCCCATATAAGAATACTTTTCATTAGAACCCATGTTGAGTGAGGGACATCACATGGACCCTGAGTGTCCCCACTCACCATATGAAATACTATTTATTTGGGATTTTAAATTCCATGTGAAGTGATGGGTCATGACCATGTTCTTTTTATTTTTATTCTATGAGGTGTAGACATGTAGGAAACACTTTATAATCACATCAAAACCTCTTACCTTTCATATTTTCTTCTCCCTGACTAGGATTTTGGCTTCCATGTAGCTTATCCAGAGTATTTTTCTAGATAAGACATGATGGAGGCATTAATTTTGGAATTAGAGATATAATGTGATGTATTTTGATCATAATGCATCATTTAGGGATCCTGGGAAAATGTAAGTTACCAAATCCGATCTTCATAGAGATCTTTGGGTTGGTACTACCCTTCCAATCAATTTTATGGGTACACCATAATCATATACAAGTAGAGTTGGTACACCCCCATATTAAATAGGATGTGGTTACATACTGACCAAGTGTTACTCCACCATAGTTGAGAATTGGTGGGGATAAGGAATTGCATTAGATTTATTAATCACTTGTATGTGGAGTGTATTTTTGAAGAGATATCTCTCCACTTTGATTATTGGGTTGTTGCACATGGTGTTGGGCATTAGAGATGGTACCTTTAGTGATTTAGGAAGAATCATCATCAACATTAGTAGGATGTGAAGATGGATAACCCCTTTATCTATTATATTGTGTTTCATTTTTAGAATATATATTATTTTGATCTTTTACTATCATTTTTTATGGGATGGAAAATAATTTTTATTATATTTTATAAATTGTTGGTTTTGGGTTTATATTAATAGGTATGTTTATATAATCAACATTCCATTGGATTTTACCACATGTGTCATGTATTATGATGATTTTTGTTATATTAATAATGAAAATAGTTGAGAGGGTATCAGTGGGGCTTAATATCATGTGATGGTACTGATCATCAGTCTGGATCTCCCATATTTCTCCATTTTTAGCAACATCTGTTTGGTTTGCCCAATTGTTTCTTGCTGGGAAGATATTATCCCCCTTAAACAATTATATGAAATTGTTAAAATCTATTATTATATATATATATGTGTATTTTAACTACTTGACCCCAGTTACCCAGAATCAGTGCATTATTATATAACAATGGCATGATACAAGGAATCATGTCTTGAAATACCTATCAGTTTAGTCGTCTTGGAACTACTAGATACATACATAAGTTTTACATTACATCATGAAATAAAGAAAAAATGCATTGTGTGACATTTGAACACTGTAATATCCCTTAACATATTTCTGCAGGTTAATCGTAATATAAATCTTTTCATCCTGGAAAAAATCAAACATAATAAAGGTGTTAGTTCAGATGTTCAGTAAGGGTAATAATAAAGTAGAAACTATTATAAAAAGAACAAACAGTTAAGGCAATGTATAAGACAATAGAAGATGATTTTTAAACATAAACATCAACATTATGTGGTATAGATAAATCCAATAATTCCATTTACTTATTCATATGTATATTCTACCAGTCGAATAATCACATGTAATATAAATATCCAATTTCATAATGATTGAATTCAAAATGCTAGAAATTCTGAAACATTTTTTCAAGGCCTCAACCAAGATGTCTAAAAATGATTAAGGCCTCATCCAAAACCTTATAGAAAATTGGGAAAGGCCCCGAACAATTCCACATCTAATTTTCTAATGAGATATACCGATGCATCAAAAAGTTATATCAGGATCCACCCATCACTTACTAGGTCCAATTAATTCCTCATATGAAAGAGTGAAACATAATCTAATCATTTTTATTAAAACTATCATAAAAAATGTCATTACATTAACCATAATACATGAATGGTATAAAAATTTCACATGCACAGTCAACCATAACTCATTCAAGACAATACGGAAGATTAAATTATAATAAATTAACCACAATCAATAATAATGAAAGATATTAACATTGATGAAAATAATCATCAAAAATATTTCAGGGATATATCACCGTTCTTCTTGAAAACAATTAAATGTATCACTATTTATCAAGAAGATGTTTAAAATAGATTTTTCAACCAATGATTCCCATGCCAATTTAGAAAATTTAAAATGAATTTTCATTTTAAAAAATCAATATCCTTATAAAAAATCCTTAAAACAATTTTTAAAACATGGTCATTAATGATAAATAATTAAAAGAATAAATGTTTAAAACATTTAAAATGATATTTTAGTAAGAGTTCATTAAAAAATGAGAGATTCCTAAATAAAAATAGTTTGGGTAATCAAAACATAATAATATCATGAGAATAATAGGATTCATGATATGTTATGTCAAAGTATAGTATATACTCGAAATAAAAGTGAATTGGCGCATAACAACAAAGAATTCTGAATGGAATGTATGTTGAGATGAAATACCATATAAATATTGTATCCTTATGTTAAGGATAATGAAATGAAATAATTAAGTGTGAAAACAATAAATACACTAAATATTTGGATATTTAGTGTAAAACAATCAGATTATACTCACACATATTCTTGTAACAACAACACTAATGACTTGGATGTTTAACTTAATGAATCAAAATTTAGTTAATATTACTCTTATAATGTTTATTTAGATGACTTGAGAATTTATCCATGGAGTGATTTTGTGTATAAATAGAATAACCACACAATGGGGATTGTAAATTAATACATAAATAAATAAATAGCGATTTCATACATAATCTTGGAATAAAATAATCAATGAAGTTTGCGTAAAACCCAATGAGTAGAAGTCGAAATTTTGAATCCCCTTACCGATTTAGTGACTTACAGAACACACACCCCAGGAAAGAAGTATCATACAATGAAGATTGAAATACCCAAAAATTAAATTATATTACATAAGGAATATAATCATGTGAAGTATATACACCACACAAATGAAAATAGTGTCAATATTGCATGAATCTCACAGAAATAAGAAGCGAGATGAAAACCCATTACCATGTCGTTATCAATCGATTCGTATGAACAAAAGTTAATAAAAACCAAATGAATCATAGAATAAAATGAATATAAAGAGAATCAGGGTAATATATATCAAATGGTAGTATGAAATACACCACATGCAATAAATAAGTGGTGAAAATTGGAAATCTCATGGAATGAAAAGTGAGATAAGAAACCCCTTACCATGTTGTAATCAATCGATTAGTGTGTCCAAAAATAGATAAATACAAAATGAATCTAATAATACCATGAATATATAGATAATCATGATAATATATATCAAATGGAAGTACACAATACACCACATGCAATAAATTAGTGGTGAATAATTGAAATCTCCTGAAATTAAAAGTGAGATAAGGAGCCCCTTACCTTGTTATTTTCCATAGTATATCATAGGTTTACCACCTGTATAATTGTTAAATATTTTTTATAAAATTATACAAGAACCCAATACATAAATAAGATATCATATATGATCTTTCAATATTTCATTACTAATAACATTTCAGTAGTATCATCGTTTCGTGTGTTAACTAATTCGTATTCCATTATATGCTTGGTTATGTAAGCCAAGTTTGATATCAATATGATGTATTTGATTCATATAAAAAATGATATTATGTCTATAAACCATATTTTTAATCCTAAAATGAATATTATTTTTGAATGATTATGATGGGGAATGAATCTCATCGCGTTCGTCGAGATGGTAATCCGTACGTACGCACCAGCGACAATATAATTATATTGATGGTGAAATCCTATGTAATAGGATGTTATATCATATATACTAAATAATAATCATCTTATATTTATTATTTACATTTTTTATACTCATTATTATACCCTTCCAAATAATGAAGTGTTGAATAACAATCTACACCACGACGTGGAGACGGTAAGCCGTACGTACACACATATGATGACTTTGTCATTTATAGGATTGATAGAATAACAAATATTGATGTACCAAATTGATAATTAAATAACAGTATGCTGATGGTATTGGAGTTATTATTTTTTTATGGAAAAAAATCAAAGAGGAAGTGGAAGAAGAAAAGAAATTGAAAGAGGATGGTGAAATTATTACCTCTTCCTCTGGTGTTTCCTTTTGAGTTGATCAAAATGACTCCTTAGGTTGGCTTTCTTTCCAATGTAAGGACTCTAGGTAGATTTGAGGAAATTTTGGGGGATATTTGGAATAGGTTTAGTTGAGTCCAATGGATTTGGTGGTGTGAAACTAAGATAAGGATAAGTACCTGTTTATAAGAGAGGTGAGTGTCACTTTTGGATAACCTTGAAATATTATTTTATAATACAATCATCATCAGTTACTAATGGATCAAAAATAATTTATTTCGATTATAAGGTGGGGATTGCTCAAAAACTGATCAACCTATTGGTTTTGTACAAGTTTAGGTTACCATTTTAACATTATATTTTATATTTAACTCTTAGTTAAGTTGATTAACTTTTATTGTTTCTTCTTCTATTATTACACAATAGGGTTAATAAACATACTCAAAAATCCAAGAGAACCACAAGTGTTTCATTAATGACATATATAATATAATTTAATCCATTTTTTCTAACTCTTGATTTTTAGAAATTTTATACCAACCAATTATTTAGTATTTTTTATAAAAACTCATTTATGTCAATTTTGACATAATTTAGTTTTTGGATTTTGTGAAATTCGTAACTTTAGGAATACGTTTTGAAAATAATTAAATCAACTCGCATATGTCATATTTACCTAGAAAATTAGTATAATTAATCAAAAGTATAAAATTACATTTATTGGGATAATTATAATATCAATTATTTTAATCACTCATTAATAATGTATTTACTCCATCATCATTTTGTCACAAATAAATTTAATTTTTTTGGTTTAAAATTATAAATAAAATACCACTATATAGAAAATCATTTTAAAATTCTAATGAATATTTATAGTCAAATTTATATTATGTATATTCCTATATTAAAAATAGATTAGTTCTCAAACATTGAATTTAACTCTTTTACGTCTTCTTTAAATAAAAATAATAATAAATGTCTAAATATAATCTTATTGGACCAAATATGATCATATTTTATTCCTAAGATTGGTTTTGGTTGAATTACACTTATCCTATAGATTTAGGACAGGCGTTTGGGTAATAATAAAATCATTTTTTCCCTTAATTACTGTATTTACTTTTAATCATTGTAAATAAAATCCAAAAGTAACGATTCAACAGAAATTATTTTCTGTTTATTGAACCACATTTTATATACTGATGTCATCCATGTCTCTTGGAGTTTTGAAATTCAACTCACAGAAGCGGTAATATTACGTTTTATGTAAATTTTCAATTGCTTCTAGAAGATGGGTAAAAGACGGTAAAAAGTTCAATAAAATTTTATACATCTAATTTTATTTTAAAATGACATATATGATTTACATTGAAATTATATAGGTATTATATATCTATTTTGACTTAAAATAAATTTAAATAAAATGTTTGTTTAAAACTATAACATTGTGTTTTCACTATTCATAAAAAATTTAATGTTTTCAGAAAAATACCAAAAATAAACCCGAAGATAATTTTGATACTCTGAATTCAAAAATAAATTCTATTATACCGATTTCAAAATATAGAAGTTGAATTAATTAATATAAATTTATTTCCCAAGGTTGAAACCGAAAAGTAGGTTTAAAAAAAGTAAAAACTATCAAATGATTGACATGTGTTTATGTCAAATTTAAATGTGAAATTATTTATAAAGACATAAATAGTTTTAAATGATAAAAGAATATTCTAATTATACTTCCAATACATTCAAATGTATAATTTTACCCTATAAATTATTTCAATTAAATATGTTGTTTTCAATTAAAATATTGCCTTTTTCAGTATGGATCAAAATATGAAAGTCATCAGATAAGTACCAAAAATTTATTCAAATTTAATTTTTATGTCCTGATTCTAAAGAATAATTTAATATCATTAAATTTAATATATAAAAGTTTCAAATATTCGTTTTAAAAAAGGGTTTTCCATTAGAAGGTGTTAAATTGAATTTTTTTTGAAAATTAATTCATTTATATGAAAAAATTAATTTTTTCATATATGATGTCTAAGAAACACATAATATGGATTCTGAAATTATATGGAGTATATAAAATTTAAAATTCATTTAATATTATTCCAAACCTCTTTTGAACCACTAGTTTGGTAAGTCGTCATGCGCTCAAAATCGGTGTTGCGTGCAGCGCAAGAAATTTAATTACATTAATGAAAAAACATACTATGAAATACATTGGTGATACATTATTCCCCCTATTGGAAATTGCGTCAATGAAATTTAAAAATTGGGCTCCAAAACATATTTGAAAGACCCACATCTAAAAAATAGACAATAAAACTATCAATTTAGAAGAAAATAATAGAATTACAATGGTCACCTGAGATAACCTATACTAGGATTCAATCTAGGAAAACATGGATATAGAAGATAAACTATGTGTTAAGTTATGATAGAGAGTGATTGAAAACATGAGCAGGAGAACGTTAAGAACAAGAAAACCACAATCTTGGGATGGGATAAATGGTCATTAGTTTCCCAGTAAAAAATGTAAATAGACAATGTTTTTTTTGTTTTAAGTTCCATTTCATAAATTTGAGGAATTTATTTATGATAATGACTAAGAATATAAAGAGATATACATACTTTTTAATTAGATTTTCATCCTATAATAAACTACTACCATTAACTCATATTTTTTTCGAATAATGAGTATTCAAGATGACTTTGTCACACTTGAAGCACTAGAATCAACTTCTAGATAATCACATGTTCCAAAAATTATATGATATATGTTTATTTTATCTTTATAGATTAACCAATACTAAAATTGTTAGTACAAGATCAGATGATCGCCAAAAAGGATAATCCATTAGAGAATAAAATACTAATCATAATTTCTAAAATTAATCCAATAATATCCAGAGTTCAATAAATACCATTCAATAGAGAATTTTTCTTAAAACCCTTCAATATAATCCAAAAAAATATTGAAACCTAAAACTTTGAATAATTACATTATGTAGTCATACACATTAAATTGTATCTCCAAATAACATCGACAACTCTTAATGTCACAAACATAATGTAATTAACCTAATAACATATTATATATCATAGGTTATTCATTTCCAAAAATAAACCAAATCGCTATAAATCCACAATAAAAACCTAGATAAAAATCCACAATTACTCCTCTAATGAAATCTCATAGTATTCTATTTTCCTTAGGCATAGGGTGTTCCCAACCGAGCGAATGTCTTCCAAAATAACATTTATCACGTAATCACCAAATCTTTTTTCTATAATTAGGATATATATTTGATAAGACATTAGATCCCAAATAAACTTATTATTGACCAATAAAACAATTTATTTATAACTAATTAGTCACAATGACCAGGGACTTCGCGTAGTCCAGTTATAGGCGATAAATCCCAATCACACTCTAGTTGTGTGTTTGATAACTGCATCATTGTCCAATGCGACGTGTGGTCACATAGTATGCATGTTTTCCTTCTTCAAAAAAAAAATATTTTATAACATTCCAAAAATGAGAAAAAATATTCAAAATAACCATAAAATAATTTCACCATAAATGTTATCTCATACCTCGCATTTTCATGCCAAAATTTAATAACGTGTCATTTCCTCAAATTCAAGGATCATAAAAACCCAAATTGTTATTTATAAATATAATAGAAATGATAATTCTTCCTAAAATATAATGTTCACATAACAAACTATAGGTCTACACAAACAAGAGAAAATTATTTCAATGTAATACCATCAACAAAGTTCACTAATACATTTAAATATTTCTCCATCTATTTATTTCCACATAGGTTCTTCCTTGATCAAGAGGTTATCCTAAATAATATGTCATTCAATAATTTAATTCCTAGGTCTCCTACATTTACGAGAAATTATGGTAAATAGATTCTTGGGATCATTTTTATTTTCTTCCATATAACTCTTCAATTTTCCAATAAATTCATTAGTTTATGTCCTTCCATCCCACACACAAATAATTTCTTTTTTCCATTTATACACTTTCCCAGGTGTCTCCTTCCACATTTACTACATGATGAAAATTGTGCTTTCTTTTCACCATGGTGTCCATTGTTGGAGCCCTTATTAGTTACCTCCTTTCTCTTCTTTGTTGAGTTGGGAGTTGGTTAATATATATGTGGTTGATCATATTTTTGGGAATCTTATTTGGCATAAACATGATATCTTTTACACCTATCAACAATCCATTTCGTTGCTCATTTCCACCACTGTTCCCACCATGTACATCATTTTAAATGTTACTATGACTTCCATGGAATCCAGCCATTGACTAAGACAAGAAAGCATAATGTGAGTCATAAAATCATTTAGATATTATCCTAACACCTTATTTTCAATATAAAACACCTTAGTATTAACCAAGTTTATTTAATCGCATCTTATTTAAAATCCATCAAATCGGTTTGTAAAGAAAATGTAAATTATCCTACACATATCCCCCATGAGTGTCTTAACCGAGAGTGCAGCAAGGCCCATTTTTTTGTACCAGGATACCCTGGTTCAGGCTCGGAACTCCTTGTCAGAGTTTTCAGAACTTAGTACATTTGTGTTATAGCTGCCTCTACCTGATCGTATCGAGACGGGGATGTATTCCTTATAAAACCCATATAATATTTACATTACCAAATTTTTTGGAAGTTCTTCTATACAGATCCTCAATTTCTATCATAGTGTAGTGTTTCCAAATGAGAGTTTTTTTTATAAATATATCTTCCATGTTTTGTACTAAACGTCCTATGATACCAATTGTAATGCCCCCAATTACCCAGAATCGGTGCATTATTAGGTAAAAATGGCATGAAACAAGGAATCATGTTTAGAAATACCGATCATATTACTATCCTTGTAAGTACTAGATACATACATAAGTTTTAAATTACATTATGAAATAATGAAAAACAAAATTGTGTCCCCTTTGAGAACTCTCATATCCCTTATCCTATTCTAGTAGGTTAATCGTAATATACTTCTTTGCATCTTGGGAAAAATTAAACATAAGAAATGGGTGATCTCAGATGCTCAGTTAGGATAATAGTATAGAAAAAACTATCATAAATAAAAACAAACATATAAGGTAATGTATAAGATTAGAAGACAATCATTTTAGACTTAAACTCTAACATAATATGGAAAAGATAAATCAAGTAATTCCATTTTCTTATTCACATTAATATTCTACTACTCAATAATCACATGTAATATCAATATACAATTTTATAATGATGGAATGCATAATTTTAGACATTTTGAATCATTTTTTAAGGACTCAGCAAAGACGTCTAAAAATGATTAAGGCATCGACCAAACCCATATATCAAATTGGGAAAGGTCTCAGCCAATTCAATGTATAATTGCCTCATGAGACCTACCGATGCATGGCGAGCTATAGATGGCTCCTCCCATCACTTAATGTGTCCAATTCATTCCTCATATGAAAGGGTGAAACATTATATAAATTTTTTTAAAATCAATCATACGAAATTTTAATACTTTAAACATAAACCATGAATGGTATACAAATATCACATCCACAGTCAACCATAACTCATTAAAAATATATGTAGTATTTTATTACAATAAATAATCTATAATCAAGAACAAAGGAGTACATTAATGAAGATGAAAATAATCATCAAAAATATTTGAGATAAACATCCTCCTCTTCTTGAAAACAATTAAAAGTATCCCTATTTATCAAGAATATTTTTAAAATAGATTTTGGAATCAAATTGCCACATACAACTATGAAACATTTAAATAGAATTTTAATTTTAAATAATTAATGTGCATATAAAAATATTCTTAAAACCATTATTAAAACATGGAAATTAATGAGAACAATTTAAAAGATTATTTTTTAAACCAATAAAATGATATTTTAGTTAGAGTTCCTAACCAAATGAGAGACGCCTGAATAAAAATTATTGAGGTAATGAAAAATTAATAATATCATGAGAATAAAGTTATTCATGATATATTATGTCAATGTACAATATATACACCAAATAAAAGTGAGTAGGTTCATATCAACAAATAAGTCTCAATGGAATGTTAGTTGAGATCAAATCCCTTATAAAGACTGTATCCTAATGTTAAGGATAAATCATTGACATATTTAAGTGTGAAAAATATAAATACAGTAAATATAATTGGATATTCAGTGTAAAAAATTAGAGGACATTCACACATATTCTTGTAACAGCAACACCAAGGACATGGATGTTTAACTCAATGAATGAAAATTGAGTTATGATTACTCTTATCAAGTTTATATCGATGACATGAGAATTTATCAAGGAGTGATTATGTGTATCAAAACAAATAACCACAAAATGGTGATTTTAAATTAATACATTAATAATTAAATTTTTATTTCACAATTAATCGTGGAGTAAAATAATCAATGAATTTGGTATAAAACCCAATGAGTGGAAATATAAATTTGAAATTCCCTTACCAATTTGGTGACTTAAGAAACATAAACCCAATGAAAATGGATCATAAAATTAAGATTTAAATACCCATAAATTAAATTATATTATAGAAGTAATAAAATCATGGGATGTACATACACCAGGCAAAAGGAAATAGTGGCAACATAGCATGAATCTCTTTGAAATAAGAAGTGAAATGAAAACACCTTACCATGTTGTAATCAACCGAGTCGTATGACCAAAAGTTAGTGACCACAAAATAAATCAAATAATACCATGAATATAAAGATAATAATGATAATATATATCAAATGGTAGTACACAATAAACCACATTCCATAAATAAGTGGAGAACAATAGAAATATCACAAAATTAAAAGTGAGATATGAAACCCCTTACCAAGTTGTAATCAATCAAGTCGTACGAAAAAAGGTAATAACCACCAAATAAATCATAGAATACCATGAATATAATTATAATCATGAAAATATACATCAAATGGCAGTACAAAATACACAACATTGATAAATAATTAGTGAACAATTGTAATGTCACGAAAATAAATGTGAGATAAGAAACCCCTTACCTTGTACGTTTCCTCAGTATAGGGTAGGTTTACCTCCTTTATAATGTTTAAATAATTTTTATTAAATTATAAAAGTACTAAATAAATAAATATGATATCATATATGATCTTCTAATATTACATTGTTAATAATATTTCAGTAGTATCATCGTTTTGGGTGTTAACAGATTCATTTTCCTTTATATGCTTGGTTATATATGTGAGGTTTGTTATGGATATGATTTATTTTATTCATATAAAAAAGGATAATATGTTACTAAACATTATTTTTAATCATTAAATGAAAATTATTCTTTAATGATTACAATATGAAATGTATGTCATCGCGTTCGTGGAGACGTTATTCCGTATGTTTTCACGAGCGACAATATCATTATATTGATGGAGAAATCGAATGTAATTGGATGTTATATCATATATATAGAATAATTATAATGTTATATTTATAATTTACATCTGTTATACTGATTATTATACCCATAAAAATAATGAAGTGTTTGAATAACTAATTACACCATGACATTGAGACAGTAAGTCGTACGTACGCACATATGGTGACTTTGACATTTATAGGATTGATTGAATAACCAATATGGTTGTACCATATTTATAAAAAAATGAAATTATGTATAAAGTGATTGAGTTATTATTTAGGTATGAAAAAAAATAAATAGGAAGTGGACGATGAAAAAAACTTGACAGAGGGTGGTGAAAGTATTACCTCTTCCTCGGGTGTTTCTTTTTGAGATGATCAAAAGGGATCATTGTGATCCCTTTCTGACCAATTTTATGATTCTAGAATGATTTGAGGGATGTTGGGAGTATATTTGTGCCAAGTTTGTTCGACCGAAATGGATTTGGAGGTGTGAAATTAAGAGAAGGGGAAGTACCATTTTATAATAGAAGTGTCAGTCACTTTAAGAAAACAATGAAATATTATTTTATAATAAAATAATTTTCGTTTTATAATGG
This sequence comes from Viscum album, assembly GCA_963277665.1. Classification (NCBI taxonomy): domain Eukaryota; kingdom Viridiplantae; phylum Streptophyta; class Magnoliopsida; order Santalales; family Viscaceae; genus Viscum; species Viscum album. The sequence goes on along the minus strand of OY728155.1, from coordinate 1,645,142,120 downwards.
ATCTAAAATGATTAATTTAAAATATAATGTGGGGATAGTTCAAAAAAATCTCAACCAATAGGTTTTAGACCAGTTTAGGTTACCATTTTAAAATTATCCATTAGATTTAACTCTTAGTTAAATAGTTTAACGTTTACCGTGTCTTCCTGAATTCTTACACTATAGGATAAATAAACTTACTCTAAAATTCCAAAAGAATATAAAGTGGTTATTTAATTTAATATATAGGATTATTTAATCCCTTTGTCTTATCCATATATTTTTATGAATATTATATCAACCAATAATACAGTATTTTTTTTAAAAACTCATTTATTTCATTTTTGAAATTATTCTGTATTTGGTTTTTGTGAAAATCATAATAACATTCTTACTTGGATAAATAATTATTAAATAAAATATAAAATATCATATTATCATATAATAACAGATCAATTCATCAAAATTATCATATTTGATTTATTTAGATATTTATAATATCAATTATTTTAATCATTCATTAACAAAGAAATTACTGCATCATCATTGTGTCATAAATAAATTTAATTATTTTATGTATAAAAATTATAAATAAAATACCATTATCTAGGTAATCGTTTTTATTTCTAATTAATATTTATTATATAATTTATCTTATGTATAACCCTATATTAAAAATTTCTTATTTATTAAAAATTGAATTTAACTCTTTTAACTCTTCTTTAAATAAAATAATAATAAATTTTATAATCTAATCCATGTGGACCAAAATGGATCATATATTAATAATAAGGTTTTTTATGTTCTAATTACACTTATATAATAGAATTGGGACATGTGTTAGGGTAATTATAATATCATTTTTACTCTTAATTACACTATTTACTTTTAACCGTGGTAAATAAAAGTCCAAAAATGCGATTCACAAAAAATTATTTTCAGCTTATTAAACCACATTTTATATACTTATGTCAACCATGTCTCTTAAAGTTTTTAAATTAATCTCACAGATGTAGTAAAATTATGTTTCATTAAAATTTGCAAATTCTCCTAGAAGATGGGTAAAAGATGGTAAAATGTTCAATAAAATTTTATACATATAATTTTAATATAAAATGATGTCAATGAATGACATTGAAAATATATAGGTATTAAATTTAAATTATGAATTATAAAAATAAAATAAATTAAAAAATTATTTGAATAAAAATTGAGTTTTATACTATAATGTAGTGTTTTAACTATTCATCAAAAATTGAATGTTTTCAAAAAAATACCAAAAATTCCCCCTAAGAAAATTTTGATATTCCGAATTTAAAAATTTATTATATTTTACTTAATTAAAAACATATAAGATGTATTAATAAATTTTAAATTATTTCTCATTGTCGAAATGGAAAAGCGGGTTTTTAAGAATGTAAAATCTATCAAAATATTGATATGTGTTTATGTCGAATTTAAATGTAAAATTACCTATAATGACTTAACTTGTATTAAATGATAAAAATATAATCTTGTTATACCTCCAAACCATTCAAATAAATAATTTCATTCTATAAATTATATCTATTAAAAAAAATTTCAATTAAAATTTAGTATTTTCTGTATTCATGAAAATGTGAAAGTTTTCAGAAAAGTTCCAAAAATTAATTCAAAATAAATTTTTATGTCCCGATTCTAAAGAATAATTTAATTTCATTAAAATGAATATATAAAAGTTTCAATTATTTGTTTTAAAAACGGGGTTTCCATTATAATGTGGTAAAATTGCATTTTTATAAAAATACTTCTTTTATCTGAAAAAATGAATTTGGTCATATATTATGTCTAAAAAACACATAATATGGATTATAAAATTATATGGCATGTATAAAATTCAATATTCTGTTAATACTATTCATAACCGCTTTTGAACGAGTAGATTGGAAAGTCGTGGTGCACTCAAATTTGGTGTTGCGTGTAGCACGTGTTATTGAATTTATTTAAAGAAAATAACATACTACAAAATATTGGGGTGTTTCATATATATATAAATATATATATGTATGTATATATTATGAGGTTTTAAATAAATTTATTACCATTTTGAGGATACTTATTTTTTATATCCCTACATTGTTTAATGGTGTTGTTTTAGTGAATGAGTATCGGTATATTAGCACCAGGCCTACCATAACAGTTTTTTTCCTAATTAAATCTTACCAGAAGCCTCTTTCATATTTTAGGTAGGCTTGGGGTGTTACTATTTGATTACATACGCCCCATGGGGTCTCTAGTTGGTTCGGACATTACATATTGTCTGGCCTCAACCAATACATATTGTACAATATTTTCTAGCACATATCGAACATTGGATTCATAATAAAAGTTTGTAGTGATAATGGGAATTTATTATGCTAGATATATATATATATCTATATTGATAGTGAAACATTGTATATATAAATAGAATGTAACTGTATGATGAAATGTATGGATACAAAAATTCATCGGTTATTTTCTCTTCTGATCCTCATGTTTTATATCCATGTTGGTGTACATGTGACTATGTATGATGATTTCCTAAATTTATTATTATGAATGCATGAATTTGAATTTATTGGTCATCCTTATAGGATAAATGACTAGTTATTATTTTGTTCATAACCATACATTTTTATATAGGTTTATAGGATTTATTCATGGATTTTCAGTGAATAATTTTCTTGATGAGAAGGTTGATGCCTTGAAATACATATTAATATATTTTTTTAATGTGCCACTAAGGTATAAAATTTGTTTTGATTATATCTTTTTTTTATTTTAGAATTCATTTTAAAATTGTATCATCTATATATCATTTTCGATTATTGTAGCAAATTTATAGTTTATATAATTTTTTATGATATTATTCAATATTGGGATCTTTTGAATGGGATAGAGAGTAAAAATGATACATTGAGAGGGGAGGTCTATGTTTCACTATTTTACAGTATAATTCATTTAACTAAACATATATTGGTCAGTTTGGAAATTACATTCCCATATTTAGGAAACAAAGCCTCCCCCAAAGGACATGGAAGTAAATAATAGAAAAACACAAAATAGTTTATAAAAGTTTCTATGACAATGTGCATTCCAACTTCATATTGTTGTATGTTATTATCCCTAGATAATTATTTTCTATTAATAAATTATTATCAATAGAATTATCTGGTTATGTTATTGTACTAAACAGATTCTTTCATGTGATTACACTAGATCATATTGGTTCAATATAACCCATAATTTACAATAAAATATATGAAAAAACCAGATGACAAAGCAGTCTTATTTTCAGTATTATTTATTTCAAAAAAGTGAAATATATTATCCATAGATCCATAAAGAAAATATCTAGGAAGTGTAACATATTTTATTGAATAATAAACACTATAAAATATTCTTAGTGAATAAATTCCAAAGGAAATAGCCTTACCAACTCATAGAATGTTATACCCATTCGAATACTTCCTCTTCATCTATACTCAACATCTGTATTATAATATTTTAAAAAAGATATTCTAAAAATACTATAACCTCTTTTATAAAACATATTAATATGTCACTCTCAACTCTAAAAGTTCATCTATAATTATTTTACATATCACACTCACATTCGGTTTTGAGTTTATATTATTTTTTTCTCACATAATCCAAAATTTCATTCTAGTGTCTAACAGTAGTACAAGTATTATATCCTTTTATATATATATAATTTTTCAGACACATCAATAGTCCATAGAATAAAAAACACTATCCTCAATGAAAAAATATTATTGTATATTCTAATCCCTAATTTCTCGTCATTTATATACTCCAAAATTGGTATATAATAAGATATATCTAGTATATAAACAAATGTAATTATGAATGAAAATTGAATTTTTCATTAAAAATAAAAATGTCAATATCATAAACTCAAAAGTTGAATCATCATCCCACAATTTTATGATGTGTTTTATAATTACCCATATCTTATTGTCAATAGATAACATACCCAGAAATATAAATAATTGAAATCTACATGTTTCAACCAGATCATCCATGGAATTAATTATCTTCATACCTACTTATAGAAGAGATTAAAGGAATCAAATTATAACAACATTATCTTATAAATGAACTTCTAGAAAAACACATTCACTTAAAAAAATTATATTAAATATTATTGATACTTAAAAAAATGTTAAACAAAAAAAAATATTATTATCATGTGATTTAGGGATTGAATAAAAATAATATCACAATTCCGTTTATAAATCATAATTATTTTTGAGAAAAAATAAATGAATTTCATCTTCATTAAGATCAATCTCCTTCAATTTTAACTATTGAATTTCTTGGTCATCATGATGGGGGATCATTTATTCTTCATATATATTGAAGAAAATTTCAAATGGGACATTTTAATCACAAAATAATAGCATTGTTTCAGGAGGTTTATATTTTTCCTTAGAAGGAATTTTAAGAAATATGTTTTTCTATATACAAGAATCATAATAGTTTTGTATGTGTTGGATAATACACTATTGTAGATGAATAATTCAGAATACCTAATAACACATAAATATCTCAAAATTAATTATATAGTAAATAATATTTCATGTATGTTGAATAGAATGGCTCATATGAAAATTTAAATGATTTATATATATGATTAAATGAAATATATATAGATTAAAATGCCTCATATGGAACACGATATGGGACATACACATAATCATAAATTTTTCATACACAACTATATATAGCCAAATCTCAACTCACCAAATAATTTTAGATTCCTTAGAAAATAACAAATAATCATTTAAATCAATACAAATTATCTATAAAAATCTAAAAAACAGACAAAAAGGCCTCCTACCCATTTTCCATATATTCACTTAAGAGGTTGATAAAACATACAAAAGTCATCAATAATTCCAAGGGGCACTTCATCCTTATTGATCACATTTTTGATATTTTCATTTTATTTAAAAATCATTAATTTTATTTATTATAAGGTAATTATCTTAATTTATAAGATTTAACACTCCACATTAGTTTCCATCTTGTTTCTTTTTTAAGGCAATATTTGAAGAACAGAATTGTTTTTGTCACCACAAAAAGGATTTTTTAGTCGAATATAGTCATTTTTCAGTTGTTAGGTTTATAATGATCAAATTATATTTATAATATATATAAAAATATATTAATAACAACTAACTCAATATCTCCTTTATAATAAATTTAGAAAACATATATATGTAATAAATAACACGTACTTATAAAATATGATAGCCTTAGTTTTTCCTTAAATAAAATACTTGATGAAGATCCCTTGAAATCACTCCTTTAGTTTATTTATATAGGTTATATTAATTTTATGATTTGAATCACCAAATTCTAGTCTGATATGCACCATTGGTCCCATAATATGTTGTTACGTCTCTTTGGAAAATGCGGAGGGAAGAGAGCATTCATGGTGAGATATAATTTGAAAGAGTATTTCTCACAGATCTCATTAAAAAATATTAATGATGTTTTCTTAATTATATAGGACTCATGAATTATACCTATGAATATCAGTCAAATATTCATGTATTACAAAAAATATATATTTGTAAATGGAATTAGTTATAATACTTTACACAGTAATTGGGAATGTTTCCTCCTCAACGATTCTTCCAATAAAAACATCAGTTATAAATACGAAACATGGACGATTCTAATGTATTAATGAGTAAAATTATAAAATCATAATAAATCATTGTGAGTAATTTGAATTATAAAATACGATTAACTAGACCCTATAAAATAGCCTCTTTCATAATCTATGACTGGATTAGGAACTAAATATTATATATATCCAAATCATTTAAAACAGTATATGTGAAGACATAGAATTTGCATTTTATTTCATGGATATTATATAAGAATATAAAATTTATACCCTAACATATGATATATCATAAATACAACATATGTCTGTTGACATTATGGAATTTCTCCATCAATCTACCACTTTCACTAAACCCTTATATAATTTTATGTCATTTTTCTTTATATTGTCTCACAATCCAAAAACAGTGAAATTATATCAAGTTTTTTTGTTATTTATTAAAACAATTTTTAGAGTTTATCATAAAATTCATCTTGTAATAAATAATATAAAATAACTTATGAATAACCATTTAAAACATTCATCAAATAAAATCTCTCATACATTTTGGAATTTCACTTTTGGTATCATAAAACTCAATCCTCGTTAAATCAAATATAATTTGTGATCCCATGGGAATATGTAGAAATGTTTATAAAAAATATGAATTCAAATATTCATAAGGGTAATAAAATTTAATCCTTTTGAAAATAATCAGTGCCAATGAAGAAAAAAAGGGATCTATGGTAATCTCTTACAAACACTTTTCTCTCTATAATAATTTCCACGTCCTTTAAAATATAGAAGTTTGAATAATAAAATAATTAAAATTTTAAACATATTAAGTGACAATGATACATAGAGTATCATAATCAATTAAATTTTACATAGGATTTCTTGATTACCTTATTATAGACTAACCAATTTAATGAACACATCACATGTAACTCATCTAATAAAATGGCCATATCATATTCTTCTCACCAGTTAAATAATCAAATTACTCATACATTATCCATATTTATCTTTATAGTTCGTTGTTCTATATCAATTGAGGGACCAAATATCTTACTATCCATATGAGGGGAGAAATTCCATTATGGTTAAGACATAGTAAAAGAAATAATCAATAGCATACATAAACATCCTCTAATTATCTAAGCCTAATGGATTTTGTTACGACGGAATATATTTTTTGAAGTTTCTCATGAAAATAAATCATCCCAAACCCTCATATAATTATTCAATATGATACATGCACACTAGGTATACAAAATATATAGTGTTTGACACTCTATGTAGTAATCATAGTAGGTCATAAAAACACAAGAATCCTTTTGTTTCTCATGAGAATATACAATATCCATATACAAAATGATAACCATAATAAAATTATTATTTCATTTAAACATATAATAGTATATAATGAAAATTAGTGAGGGATATCTCAATATCATACTTTGATATGTTGAATGTCTTATCATGTAAAACAATATATCCATCCATCATGAAACAAATGGAAAATTAGGTATTGAATATAATATATCATGACACATTTTATATTAATATGTTTTTAAGATGTTTTAAAAAAATTTATGTTCTCAAATAATCCAATCCCATATGATACACTATAGTAGTAGCAGCAGCATAAATACATTTTTAGGGATTAGTTAAACTAATTACATCTCTATCTAATTCCATCCATTTATTCATGCTACAATTTGATATAATTATCCCACATAACACATTGGATTTGTTACATATATAAAGAAATAATATTTAAATAATTATGAAACATGAGAATAATATTCTGACTGTTAGAATAATTTAATATAGTATTAAAAACTATTATTTTATAAAATAAAATGAAATTATTTTAATAAATTCTATTTTCTAAATATAACTCTTTATATATTTTTAATTATCCCCATTATGGGAGCATTTTCATTAAATATTATCATTGAGATCATTTTAGGAAAAAAATGTTATTCTTCTATTATTTCATTAATAACATATCCTAATATCCTTTTAGCAGTAAATTTTACGACACTTTTTATTCTGAATGGTATGATCATTTTAATTTATTTGATTCCACAATGCCATTTTCTCATCAATTACACAATCATAATATCTCATTAATAAAAACCATTATTTTATAGGTTAATTGATCAATTGATTTATTTAATTATAGATTCAATTGTCAAATGTTCCTATTTAAATTTCACAACACATACACAAAATGTGAATTCATCATTATGGGAATTTAATATATACCAATTACCGAAAAATTGGTTATAAATTATTTCAAAATGGATATTTCCCCAAATTGAAATGGATCAGTCAAACCCACAATAAAAATCATGATCTAGAATTATTTCCTACAAACAAGATCTAATAGAACAATAATATACAATCATATACCCAAACCCATTCCAAAAGTAGATAAATCATTCATCTTTTTCTGGAAAGATTAGTAGAAGATAGAGAAAAATAATTGGGAGGAAACCACATACCCAGAAAGGTGTATATTTTCCAATATGACATTCAATTCATTAATAATGAGATTTAGAATGCCTTAGAATCTATCTAAGACCCTATAAATATGATAGAAAGCTTTATGGATCGAATTTGGTTGATATATTGTGATGTACAGGGGGTTCATGTTTTTTAAATCTGATTTAAAAATACAAAATCCATTGTTCACAATTTTCAAAACTGTACGGTCAAACCATGCACCTCCCTAGTGGGGGGTGCACAGATTGAATAACAATGTTCCAACCTTGAAATCCTCTACTGTCTAGGTTTCCATAGTTTTCTAGGGTTGGGAACTGGGTTTTTGAAAACAATGGGGAAACATTTCACTTCCCAAAACCCCTCCAAGAACATCCTATTTTCTCCCAAACACAACCAATATAAAACATAAATAATATACAAAACAAAAAGGAAAAAAACATACATACAAATAAGAGTGAGTCATCATTAAAAAAGTTAGAACACGATTTATGAATAGTAATAACCAAATTATGAATAATTATATTTTTTTATAAATTTAATTAATTATTTATCAATCTGTTATAGATGAAATGAAAATCATTTGATGGTAAATATATATTTGTTTTTGTAAAAATTGGTTTTATGCGCTCAATGTGTTTTAATGTTAAAAACTTATATTAGCCTATATTGATGTCTGATATTGATTATATTTATTGAATATATATTTAGAATTTTTTTTCAAACTCATATATTATTTTTTCATTCCATAGAATAATAATAAATCCAATTTTTTGGATAAAAATAATTTGTTAAAAAAATCATTTATTTTTTCAGGCTTATTTTTAAATGATCTTTACCTATATTGAAATTTAATATTTTTGAATTTTTTATTATTTGGAATAATATTTTTAAATATAATTGAATATTTTGACATAATTATTGTTAATAATTAATACGAAAAAATAGTAAAATATTATTTCCATGGTTATGGTTAAAATGGGTTCACCTGGAGAAACCTAAGAGATATATTTAAAAATATCATTGAATACTTGATTTAATTTTATTTACTAATTAGATATCATTTTTTGAATTATTTTAATATAATATTAATCATTTTTTCCGTGATACTAGATTAAGGCATTGATATATTTTAATATTTTCAGAAATTACAATTGATTCCTCCATCTACCATTTAAATGAAAACCACAACTCCTCTCATCCTCAAACATCATGAGACTAAAATGTTATAAAATAATTACCATAATTCATTAATAAAATACATCATTGTTTCATTTAACTCATGTTTTTATTATAATACAATTCTTATAAAGTGTAAAGAGTATTCCCAAGGTGGGTTCTCAAGAAACATGTAAAACTGTTAAATGAGTACATTAAATTTTATGTATTATTATTCCTAAAAAAATATATGGTATGCGTGATATACTAATAAAATAATTATTTTAAATATACGTAATTGTTATTATGAATATGGAGAAACTAATTTTCCCCTTCTATCCATCAAAAGGGAAAGTAATGTATTTCTTGTGTGGGCGTGTAGACTACAACCTCCATGGCGAGATATGATTACTTTTCCATCATCAATATACATAGTTTCCTATTTTAATGTAATTAATGTTTTTATATATAATTTATAACATTATTATTCTTATAAAATTATAATATCTTATATATTGTCTCGTTGTTCCATATGTTGTGAACCAAAAACTTAACTCATTCATATGTGTAGAAAACCACCTTAATGAAGAAATGTTATCAGTTTTAGATTTCAAATTTAAATATATAGTAATAAAGATACATTTAATTTATATATATATATATATATATATATGATATTTTTGATATAATACGTAATATAAATGTTTAATAATTGTTTACATTTCTTTTGTTCCATCCATCAAAAAAATAAAACAACATTCGTGTGTACGTACAATGTACTGTCTCATTAAAGGTTTGTAATTAATTTTTCACCACCACGTTTTATGAAAGGTTATAAAACTGTATTGAAATAATATTTATAAAAATTATACCTTTATAATTATTTTGGATATTTAATTAAACATGTCTATTGGGGCCCTCAAATTCAGTTACTGATGAATTTCCTTTTTAATTATTAAAATAAATGATTTGAAATATTTTAAGTTAAAGATTGTAATGGCTAATGAAGATTAAAACCAAAAAATGGGGCGTATCATATATTAGTGGGTTTTGGACGGATGAAATGTATAATATTTGTTATGGAAATAGAATGGAGCTTGGAATTTTGGATTTTTTGAGGATTGAATAGGGTGAACAGGTATTGCCTAACATGTGCTTAACATGAACACAAACTATGTGGACAAAAAAGATTATGCTAATAGTTTTATAATAGTGAAACAGATGATTGGAAACAATATTAGTATTATTATATAACTATATTGGTAACCACATTGTTGTTTTATGTATTGTGAAATAGTGTTCCATAACTGTGATGAAAGACTGATCATGGACAGAATTGGTCACACAACTAGTGCATGGTTTAGCCAACCATGTGGAAAAACCGTGATCCATTTTAAAATATGGATATTTTTATATATATCATTATAGTTTTAAGAGGGATAACAACCATTTCTCTAATTCTACCCCCATTAATTCCCAACAACTGATTCTCGTTCCACTTCTCATTCATGAATATCAAGAGTTGTGTTTTCATTGGAATTTTACTACAATCTTAGGTGAGTCTCCACATGAGTTTAATGTCCCATATTAATTACAATTTTGTTTTAGTTTACAATTCCACATATTAAATTTTTGTGCTGATTCTATGAGTTCTTAATGAATTTATCTTATGAATATGGGGGTTTTCATTTACAAGAATAGGGACTTCTCGTTAAGTCGTCCGAGTATCATCATTCATTTAACCACTATTATATTTTCACACCACATAATTTAACCCGATTTTCAATTGATTTTAATGAATTTTATTATGAAATTAGTTACATATGTTAATGAATTTTAGATGGTTGACTAAGGGAATAAGGCATGGACCTCTCGTGAGTGATTAGTTGAAGTTTTATCATAATCATTCCACCCAGGAGATTTTTAGTTGTTAAACCATTGAGGAATCATTTTAATAAATAAATTATATATCTTTATTTTGATCATTTTAGGGTTCAAGGTTTTTTTAGGAACTCAAGTTGATTATAATGTATAATTTTCCATATATGGAGTTCGGTTGTCTATAGAAGTTACTATTGGACCCATAGTGTTATGTAAGAAATATTCTATGATGAGGTAGTTACTCCCTGCACTTAAACTGTAATATTACTTCTTTTGTTCTTCTATTGTTTGGTCTAATATTTTTTGAAGTTATAACCTATTAATTAATGATTTTTCCATAAATAAAAATTATGATCTTATCTAATGATTGTGAAATGAAAACATTAAAATCAGGAAAATTTGATGTGGAATTATAATTTTTTGAAATGAGAAGATAATTTCCATTGGGGTGGTGTTTATTTTATGTTAATGGTTTCTGAATTCAAGAAAATGGTTTTGGTATATGAAAAATTACGTTTCTAGTTGTTTATCAATTTGTAAAATTTTTTGGTTTTAAAAAATTAAATTAATGAAATTGTTATCCTGTTTTGTTTACTTTAAATGGAAATGATAAGGGTTTTGATAACATGTGATGGTATTAAAAATTGGTATGAATTTTAGAATGGAAAACATTGTTTAGGATATGATTATATGCAAAAGCTTGGATAAAATGGAATGTAATTTCATTAAATTATACATAAAATTAATATTTAATTCTAGTTTTTTATTTTATAATATAGAAATTTTAACAAATGAATGGTTTCTTTGATGGTAAAAAATTTGGTGAACATGTACCTTAGGTGAATTCTAGGATTAATGGTTATCCCAGGATAAATTATAACCTAGGTGTTTCTGATAATTATTGGTTAAACATGGGTGGATGTTTCTACTAGGGTACCCTAGCTATGGTTTATGTGGGGTGAATAAGGCCCCAGAAGGATGCATGTGGTGGTTAATACTATGCTGAACGTTTTCTCTATAGTTCACAAATGGTCTTTGGGTTTATTTATACTTCCCCCGAAGGCGTGTTATGTCAAGGGATGTGTATTTTCACCTTTCTATGAGTGTTTTGGTTGGATATCTAAATGAATTTATTAGATACAACCTTACACTAGTTGAATCATGTATATACCGTTCATGAGGTGATCCTAGACACCTAGTTCCATGTTAATTTTATATAGTAATATTTTGGTGGTTAAATAGTTATACAAGAAGTCTTTTTATGAAACACAATTTTATTCCATTTCATTTAAGATTTTTTATATTTGCGGACTCCATATGAGGTCCCATAAATAGTTGTATTATAAAACTACTTATACGCCCATAAAACATGGGTACACAAGTAGCCATACACTTGTAACAGGAACTAGATGAGGTATGGTATGGTATTTTCATGATCAAGACAGAGCATCTGAAATTTGGACTAGAGTTTAGGATGTTGTCTGGATTTGTGTTTGTAGTTCATAATCATGTAATATAATTTTGATAATCATTTTGTACTATATTTTTTATATGATTTTTCCTAGTTACGGGCCGATATTTTTGCATGTAGTTTATAATTTTAATTTTGTTATGGAATGTTTAACATCATTTTTTATTAACTATTCACTCTGATGGATATTTAAATTTATTGATATGTTTGTTTATTTGTATATGATTTTTCACTATGAAAATACTGGGTATAGCTTTTCTTCAGCACCTTCTTAGAACACAACTATTAGATTGAAGCCTCTTTTATTTGGGGATGTGTTCTTATGGAACTATATAATCATAGTACAATTAATGTTCATATTGAATTGGAGAAGGTATGTTATGATCAATCTAGAGTAGAAAGGATATGTATTTGATTGCAGTATGAGGTAAGGCTGTTAATCATAGTAGAACCTTATTCATTTTTATTTTGGTAAATATTTTGATGAACATTTTTTCTATAAATGTGATCTTCTTATATGTTACCCAGTTTGTATGCTTGGTTTTTATCATTCCAATTTATTACAAAATTTCCAATATTTTTTATTTTGTGTTGAATAATTTGATTGATTTTTGATTAATGAATTTTTTGGTAATTTACATATGATTTTTTAGTATGATATTGGGGTTATATTCCCCCTTAGTACTTCCTTAGACCTTCGCTACTAGTCAATAGAAATTGGAATTTCGGTCGGTGTTCTTAATTTATTGTAGTGACCAGATCCATTTACAATTCATAGTGAATCGAGATAGTGATTTATAAAGTGGTGTCATAGATTTTATTTATATTTTCATTGGGTTTTGGAGACTATAATCCATGAGATATAAGAATTTTTTAAATACTTTGATGGATAATAAGTTGGTGCATCCTCAAAATCTTCACTTATTAGAAGTCCATGTCTCCCAGGGTTTAGTTTCTATTCATATATGATTCCTTTGTTAAAGTTATACATGATTATATATTTAGTTACTGACATGGATATGTGATGATTTATTAATTTTGTGAGATATTTGGATCTTAGGCTATTTCCAAAAGATCATTGTCATATTTTACTTTTATCAAGTAGATGAAAGAGGTGTAACATGTGTCATTGTTATACATTTAGGATTTTGATTATGATTTTCTTTTCCTACATGTGAATTTTCAAATTGATGACTGATGATTGGATATTTAATATTTCAAAAAAATTATATGGTAATATACTATATAACTACTTGGTTTCATTCTAATTAGTTAATTTTCCTTGTATGTATGCTGTAATTTGTATGGGTTGGTCATATGGATCAATGATGAGGAACCAACTAATGTTGAAATAAACCATATTTAATGGAGGTGTAATGACCATATTATTACAGTAAGGGAATACTATTCCTTGGTGGGGATCCTATACTGGGGATTAATTATATAGGATTATTTATATAATGTTCTAGTAATACCCTATATAGTGTTTTTTATATAGACTGTAACGATACTCTACTCAACATAGAGATTAGTCATGTTTCTGATGGTATGGTCCATCAAGGGATGAACTATTATGTTGGTCAACCATTCCTATTAAGAATTAGATTCTCAAGGAGTATTCATCAAGGGGTAATCTAAGTGTTCATTGGTTCAAATAGGAATGCTGATTTTGTCTTGTGATGCCTGATGTTTGTGGAAAATGTGAGTGGGTGTTTTAGAATAATAATTCCATGAGTTTTGATATGGGAGAGTAATGTCAGAACATTAAATCTAACCTATACCATCTTATCTATACCATCGGTTTGTAAAATCCATTGGTTTAGGTCCCATTTCCCAAAGGATTAGCCGAACCGTTGGGAAATGGTATTGCTTTCCCAACAGTTTGGCTATGCCATTGAGAAAAGACCACTTTGAGGCCATTTTTCCCATGTTTTTTCCATAGCCGTTGGGAATGGGTGTGGATTTCCCAATGGTTTTTCCAAACCATTTCGAAAAGTTCCCTTTAAGATCACTTTTCCCAACGGTATTCCAAAACTATTGGGAAAGGGTGTGGAATTCCAAACAATTTGGTCCAACCCTTTGGAAAAGGCCACTTTTAAGCCACATTTCCAAATATTTTGGACAAACTATTGGGAAATGTCCACTTTGAGGCCACTTTTCCTAATGGTTTGGCCAAACCACTAGGAATGATTGTGTACCTATTCCAACAGTTCTCAAAATCACTGGGAAAGGCCTATCCCAACGATTTTGAGATCAATTGTGATATGTACCCTTATTTTTTATGATTACATTTATAAAATATTGTAAAATAAATCAATATATAAATTACACACACACACACATATATATATCCAAATATATTCACAATGGAAACTCTAGGATGGTTGTAAAGTCGTTGTTATATAACGTGAGGGTTGGGTGTTTAAACCTCTACTAGAACATTGTTTAAATATATACCTATCCCAACGGTTTTCCCAAATAGTTGGGAAAGACCTATCCCAATGGTTTGGAAAAAATTTGGGAAAGACCGATTCCAATGGTTTGAAAACCATTTCTATAGGTCTTTCCCAACGGTTTCCTCCAAACCATTGGGATAAGTCTTTCCCCATGCCAAATCACCCAATGGCTTCCCAAACCATTGGTATAGGCTATACCAACAGTTTGGGGACCTATAAAAATGGTTCCAAACCATTGGAATAAGTAATTTTTTCATTAGTGAATGTTTTACCATGAGTTGAGACTTGGGAGTGACTCTTAACCATTTTAGCAATGTGGGGGACGTCAAGACCTTGAAATGTGGCCCAATAGTTTGATTAGTCAACGATTCGTGTTTTTTGGTGTTACCCTTGAGGGGTTAAAATATTGTTATGTTTCTCTTAGAGGTGGGAAGAATGGGTAGGATTTTCGAGTTCTAATTGGTCCATTTTAGGAGCAACGTGTGGGATTTAGGTGTTCATATTCATTTAGAATGACCCAATTGATGTGATTGGACGATGGGATGTGTTTTGAGTCAAGAACATAGTTTCCTAGTTTGTGTGAATATTGCTAAAAATGTTTCTTGAAAGCGATTTAAAACACCTCGTTCTATGGGAAGGTGGAGCATATAAAATGATAGTTATTTTTGTTGAAAAAATAATTTAAGGGAAGAGATAATAGGGTTTTTGGTCTAGGAAATGATGAATGTGAACTAAAATCATGGTTTGAACAACTGAGAATGTTTGTTGTTTATGAATGAAATATGAGTAGTGGGTATTCATGATGTAAATATATTCATTGATAATGTTTCATTTTGAAGTGATATGCCCAATCTGCAATTATTTTGAGGCGAAATTAGGCAATTAAGGCCAATTTTAATGCAATGTGACTCGCAAATTCAAGATTTGAGGTTTAGAGTTTTGGTAGTATGGGTGAATACACCCATCATGATTTATTGTTTTTATGAAGTGTGTGTTGGTGATATGTAAAGATTATGAGATATTATTTGGTGGTGTTTAGGATTTAGCTAATGAATGATGGAAATAAATGAGACCTCAAAGTGGTTGGTTGGTTCAGTTTGGATGAGAAATTAAAATTTCCATACATGGACAAGGAGACATAATAAATGAAATGTGATACAAAAAATGTTTGATATATGTGCAAACCTGAATTCTCAAACATTATAGTGGAAATTGGGATATGTATATCATGATAGATTTAATCATTATAGGGTCTACTATGTTTTTTCACAAATTATTGTTAGACCAATATGAGAGAATTAATGGTTTGGGTAATTATAGAGTGAGTCTCAGGTATAATGGAACAAAAATTTATATAAATGAACTTGATAATGTCATATGATTGAAGGGTGGAAAGTGTGTGTATTGTGTTGTTGTGTACATTAATTTACCAAGGTAGATAGTCACCCACATTTCTAGTGAATATCAACTATTGTCATTGATTGAGTATCATTGAGACAATATAATGTGATATATTATATATTGGGTTAGAACTCAAGAATTATATGATATATCTGAATATGGTTTTTCTATTTGAATGTGGACGAGATATGGTCCATCGTTGTCGAGCTAGAATCATGATGTCATGAAATGGGATATCCTTTGGAGGTAAGCAATATGTCAATCATTGGTAATATGAACCGTGTGATTTAGGTGTTTTGGAGTGTCTAATCATTAATTAGATGATCATTAAAATTTTCTGAGTTTAGAGGACGTCTCTATTGTGTATCATATATTGTTCAATAATTGTATTTTGTTTTGGTATAATATTGAAATGATTTGATCAAGATTTGTCCTAAATAGACTAGTGATTGTGGAATGGAATTTTAATTTTTTTGGTTGAATGAGGATTCAACCATTTAATCACAATAAAAATAATTATGGGAAATCAATTATTTTATAAAAATGATCTCAGTGTGCTTGTTGTGGTGTAGGAATCAGGATCGACTGGGTTTCCAATTCAATAGTGGGTGTAGTTGACTGTTCCAATAAAGAAAATCTAAAGGTTGAATGATCCGTTGTTTTATGTCTAATTTGATATGATGATATAGGAACATAATTAGGTACATTATTTTGAATATGATGTGTGTCTTCTGAGTGCTCACTGAGCCTTTTTGATGAAAATTCGACATACTCATGTTCTGAGTGGATAGTGGGTACATGTCCACTTCACAATGGGGTTTGGAAATTGAATTGGTACTCGTGATAAAAATGATTTCCACTTATATGAGAGAAGTTTTATTTTGGTAATAGTGATGATTGGGTGATTATACTGCTATGTATGTGGTTCTGATGGAAATTATGTTGGTGTTTCTGTCATGGAATCATAATTGGCTGTTAAAAGATAAATTATATCATTTGTATAAAACTAGATCGCATGAAAAATTTAATTTAAACCTCAACATGTCATTGGTTATAAGAGATAAATAACGAATCATCTTAATGAATTTATTGTAGTTACGAGCTTTGGCATGCACCATGGTGGTCATAGCACCTAAAATTAATGTTTGTAAAACCACATGTCTGAATGGGACATTAAATTATACTAGAGTTTATGATTTCCAAATAGTGGAGTGGTCATACTTCGAATCAGCATATAGAATTATATGTATTTGTTTGAAACATTAAAATGGGTATCTCATATTTGTAATTGGGTTTCCCATGTGTTTCAGGATTACTGTAGGTTAAAAAATATACCACGTGTATAAAATTTGGTTTTTTAGTGGACAGAACAAGGTGAATGGTTAGCAAATTGTTTGTGATAACCATTCACCAAAACCATGATGCATAAAAATTTTAGGCTAATGGTTTTTCAAACTATGATATAGAGTTCAGGAAACTATTTGTGTGGCAGAAGATAATTACATAGGGAACAACGCAGTTGGTGCATTTTTTTTGAATACATGCATTGTAATCATATGGAATGGATATTTGTGGAAATTGGGGATCATAAGGAAGACATAGAATGTGGGAAAACATGTGTCCAATCCATGAAACCTTTAAAATGTTGAATTTAAACATTAATACCCTCATATTTTTTTTGGCGTGGACCCCAAGATTTTTCTGATCTCCCCCATGTGTTCCTAGGTTCCACCATCTCCTCCACTTATATTTCTATCCCTCAAATAGTGGGTTTTCCATAGAACTTTTTTGATAATATATGTCATGTCCCCATGACTATTAAACAACACCTTCTTCCAGCTTTTTTTTAAATTATTGTTCTAAATTTATTTATTTATTTTTGAGTTAAGATGATATTAGTGGAATCAGATAATCATGAAGGGGATTATTTTCTTCCTAATAAGGGGACATCTAAAGAGGTCATCTATGTACCACCATTCATCACACTATCAATACTATTGTCATTGTCATTTTTTGGATTGTAATTATTCCCATGTTAAACCGAGGAGTAATGAATGCACCATCTATGACTATTTGGTCTAATTTTTTGTGTGATAAGGTCCTCGTTGAGTTTGTCAATGGTTACTCAATTGTAATATTAGTTTTATAAATTATATCGAATGGTTTTTTTTTATATTCTGTGGTTTATTTGAATGCATTATGACCAAATGTGTATGATGGTTGTTGGCGAATGTGGGGTGGAGTTAGGGTGAATGTGGTAGCCTTTTATCTCTATGGAGTTAAATTAGAATGATTCAATGTTGTTGAATGAGGTAGATCCAATTAACCCACAATCATGATTGATTATACTTCTTCTATATTTCTCTCTCACATTTTGTGTGATGAAATGATAAAATGATTAAATTGATGAAATGTAAAATTATTATCTTTGTTGATTATTTTCAAATGATAAATTCAAAAATATCTTGAAAATCAGAAGATTTCTAAAATGTCCATTATGGAACTGAAATTCCCTTTATGGTGGTGTTCATTTTAAGTTAATGGTTTTTGATATCATGTAAGTGGTTTTAGTAAATTATAAATGAGGTTTGAAGATGTTTTTTGTAATTGATAAATTGAGTTTTTTTAAATGAATTTGGGGTAATGATAATTTTGTCTTATTTTCATTAAATATCCAAGAGAATCTTTTGTTGTCACATTCTGGTATTTGTATTTGGTTTGAGATATAGAATGAGAAATTTAATTTTTGAAATGGTTATTTAGAATTTTTGGGATAATGGAATTTGATATTTATTTTGGAATGAGAATATTAGATGAATATGTATGCATTTTTCATTATTTCTAGTTAGATAATTGTTTTTTATGGGTGGTTTCTGCATGTATAATCCTTGTGTAAACATGTACCTGACGTGGATTGTAAAATTGATCGTTAACATGGGGATAAAACTACCCTTGTGGGGTGCTGGTTCTTTTTGGATAATCTGAGTTGAATATTAACCTTAGGGGACACCAGTTATGGTGATCCTAGGGTGAATACAGACCCAAATGGATTTATTTGATGGTTTATCCTGGGTTAAATGTCGACCCCTAGTGCATATAGGACCCCAAGGATGAGTATATTTCCCCATATGTGATTTTGGAACATTGATGAGTATATTTATCTTATATGGGAGGGGCATGGTTTTCAAAAATCATTACTACATGATCAAATACAATTTAGCATTGGCCAAATAAGGTATGCACCATTCCATAGGTGAACCTGCCCCCCTGAGTTTAGAGTTTATTTAATGATTTTATTTTTTAGTGTATTAAATGATTTAATTGAAGTATTTATTTAGATCACATATCATGCAGATTCCTTTTACAGTGGTTATATTTTTTATTTCCTTTAATGGGGGCCAATTGCGTTTTACTCAAACCCTGCTTGATCCACCAAGAAAGTTGAGAACTTGATCATTCATAATCTTTTTGTAGGATTATGTTGGGCCGAGACTTGGAATATTCATTTTCTAAAAGGAGTTTCTCATATGAGTATTTTGATTAAATATTTTTTGATTCTCAAGAATATAAATCTAGATTCCTATATATTTATTTTTGTCTTCGTTATCTTCTTCATTTTTATATATATGTTGTTTAACTAGTGGGTGGACGTTTTATATAGTTGTATGTTATAATTTTAAATTTATGACATATTATATTTATTTATTTATTTTAGAAATACCTTGATGGATGTATATATTTATTGATATTATTATTTATATGTATATTATTACACACACTTATATAGGGGGTATAGACATTATAATTTGCCTCCAAAGACCCCTGCTACTGGTCAGTAGCCTCTGATGATAAATGTGGTTTGAATGTCGAACTATATGTTCTAGTCATGTTTCTATTCATAAATAACTTCGGTTAGTACATGGTAAGTGATTATGATACAATGAGAAAAAATTTTACCCGATCCACTTTACCAAAATATTCATGGAAAACAGATTCCATTTCACATGAATGACCATTTTGTAGATGAATTGTTAATAAAGGGATAATTGGAAATTATAATTCAATGATAAATTTTATATTATATAATATTAAGGTTATATAACATATATATAATATATCTATTTTTATTTTACTCAATATTTGATCATGTATGATGCTTGATGAGACTTGAGGAATGGTTTTATGTAATAATGTCATTTCATTTAGGGATAATCTATAATAATTTTTTTGACATAAATTAAAATAACAAGATCCTTTAAACATAATAGAATGTAATCTATAATTTATTTTTTATATTTTTATTTATTACTACCATTTTCTACTATTTGGTACTTAAAATGGGGGGGAAAGTGATTTTAAAGAAAAGAAGACATTGTTTTATCATTGGTCTTTGTAAATTTTTCCATATCTATTATATTAAAATTAAATTTATGAGAGTTAATACTTATAAACTAAACTATTAAAAATGGAAATTTTTACTATATTTGAATTTATATTCAACCATTTAAAATAGAATATTTTTTTAGAATTTTTTTTCTAAAAAATTTATTCAATTCATTTTAATAAAATTGTGAATGGATTATTTTTTTTAAGAATATACATCATGAATTGATACACCTTTCATCATAAGCTTTATTCTATATTTAGATAAATTTAAAATTTTACTTATTTATTTTTACTGATTATTATTATCTCAATATAATTTGAAATTTTTAGTTATAATGTTATCAAAATAAATGAATATATTCTCTTATTTTCAAACAATTGTCTGAATAATCATTTAAATGTATTTGTAAAATATGTAAATATCATTTAAATTTTTTATTCCTCAAATGGGTAATGATCTTTTGGTACCATCCACATTCTTTATCTTTATAACATATTATAATGATATATAATGGATTATTATATGAATCTTATCAGTTTCTAATATTTAAATTAATAGGTGATAAATCCATTATAAAACCTGTTACTTTTACATGTGTAATGATATGATAAAAAGATGAAATTTTTATGAAACCTCCTTCATTTATATAGTATATTATTGGATGAATATTTTTGAACTTTTAGTAGATATATATATAGTTTCTAGTATGTGATAGGTGGTCCAAAAATTACATAATCAAATCAATTAAAATATTGAAATAATATAAATCATCTTCATCTCACCTCCAATAACTTAAAAAATATACACTTTAACATCCACGACAATTCATTCTTAATAAAATAATTTAACTCATCCCCTACTGTCCCTTATCTCTATCAAAAAAAATATAATCCAACGGAATCCATGTTGAAACAAACAAAAATATTAAATCAAATATTCTTCAAAATATAACAAAATGCAATTCAGAAACCATTCTTAGTATTACAAGAAAATTTATCCCCATTTTAAACCAATCATTAAAATTTTATTCATTATCAACAGGTTCCACGAATCCATTTGGAATCAGCAATAAATTTGTAAATAACATTATGAAACATATGAAAAAAACATTAAATCATTGTAATTAGGCCAACACTGTCATTCTTTTTAAATAAACTAACCCCTTTTTAATCATAAAACACTCTCTTTATAGACAAACAAGGTCTAAACACCATTTTTTATCTTTAAATCACTTTGAATGTGACACTAATGAATATTATCAAACAATTGGCATGGAAAAAATTCTATTCAAATTGTTAAATTCATTTGAAATTATTTTTTAAACCCCTCTCATGTAATACATATATTCATTATTTAGAATGAAAATTAATTTAAAACATTCTATAATTTCATTTAATGTAATATAAATGAACAATGTAAAAATTCCAACCTCTCTCTAGTGAAAAAATGACGAAACGTGTCTCCTTTAATGTTTAATGAAAAATAGATAAAGAATACACCCATTTAGAACCTCGACAACAACAATACCCATGATTATAGTACACATTAACCATATAATTTACTAAAACCATGATTAGGGTTAGTGTGAGAATGATAGAATGTAAGGACCCGACCATAAACATTACTAAATCTTGAGTTAAATCAAGAATTAAAATTGAGGATATTTTTAGGTTTAGAGTTTTATATAATTTGGCATTATATTTAACATATAATGTTGAATATTACAATGTAGACACTTCTACTATAACGAATTTTTCACAACAATAAAAGTCCTTAAATAAAACAAGAGTTCTTTTCATGATATAAATCTTATTTAATACTTACTCTCTCTTACCCTTCCTTATAACCTATGAAAGACATTTGAAAAACATGGATTGAGAGTAAATGTCCCTGTAAGGGTTATAAAATAAAGAATGGAATAATTAACCCATCAATAAATAAAAATCAATGAAACCCTACTTTTCAATCATAACATAACTTACAAAATCAAAAGAGTTATTAATAACACAAACATATCTACAATCATAAAGGTAACATATGGAATTAATAAAATAAATACATTGTAGCTATCACAGCTACATTGGGAGTCACATTTTGAATACCCATAACAGCATATTCCATAATCCTTTTTAGAGAAACATTAATGTTTACCTCTGTCATGTTACCCAATGCATTGGAGAGCTATCTCAGGCTCACCTGGCCGAGGTTTATCATGGAACCACCTGTATACATAAACATTTTCCAGTAACCATAACGTATTCATAACACATAGCACCATCATAAAGGAAATAAAACATTTCCACATTCCAATCATAATATATCATTTCAAGATATTTACATAATCGATGATTTATCGAACCATTTTCAAACCCATTTAAAACATTTAATAAATACATTATTGAATCAATGTGTCTCATACCACATTGATGATTTTAAGAAATTATCACTCAAAAAAATTAATTTCTTTATAAATAAATCCTAAAACCCATTTTTAAAACGTGTACATTAATGATACATATTTAGAAGAATAAATCATTACAACATCTAAAACGATATTTTAGTTAAAGAGTTTTTAACCAAATGAGAGATGCTTGAATAAAAATAGTTGAGGAATATTTTTAATAATAACCTTATAAACTCATGAGAATAATGGTTTTCATGATATAATATTCCAATGTATAGTATATACACCGTATAAAAATGAATTGGTGAATAACAATAATGAAGTCTCAATGGAATGGAAATTGAGACGAAATCCCTTATAAAAATGGTATCCTTAGAATAAAGATAAATAAATTACATAATAATGTGAGAAAGATAAACAATACAGTCAATATGATTGGATATTCATTGTAAATAAATCATAGTAAATTCAAACATGTTCTTTTTAATACAAAACCAATGACTTGGATGTTTAACTCAATGAATGGAAATTGAGTAAAAATTACTTTTATCGAGATCATATCGATGCCTTGAGAATTTATTAATGAAGTGATTATGTGTATAAAAATTATATCCACACTAATGGGAGAGGAAATTAATACATAAATAAATAAATAGTGAATCCACACATAATGATAGTTTTACATAATTAAGAATTATATGATTAACCCAACGAATGGAAATTGGGTTAAAAGGTTCCCATAAAGATTTGGTAACGTACGAAACATACAACCCATGAATGAAAGATCATAAAATGAAGATTTAAATACCCGTAAATTTATGTATATTACCAAATGAATAAAATAATGGCAGTACATACACCACAAAAAAAGTAAATAGTGGAAAATATTGCATGAATCTCACGGAAATAAAAAGTGAGATGAAAACCTTTACCACGTTGTAATCAATTGTTTCGTATGACCAAAAGTTAATAAACCACAAATTAATCAAATAATACCATGAATATAATGAGAATAATGATAATATTTATCAATAAGAAGAACACAATAAACCACACACAATAAATAAGTGGCGAACAATGGAAATCTCACAGAATTAAGTGTGATAAGAAATCCCTAACCTTGTGTCCGACTTGACTTTTTTGTTCCTTGTTATTAATGAATAATAAAATAATGTTGATTTATTCTTGCATAATAACCTTTTTCAAGTTTATTATTATTTTTATATCACTTATTACCATGTGATAGATATTATGAAATCATTTATGTTAATAATGGTCGTTTTGTCGATATTTGGTACTTGAGTAAAAAATGATCAATTTATAATTAATCTTTGTACAAGTGGTAAAGAATAAATTATCAACAGAATGATATTAATGATTTAGATATCAAAAATATCATATATATCTGGTATATATATGTATTTATAATAGTACATAACATTTAAAGATAAGAAATGAAATTCACTATTCATAGAGATGGTAAACCGTACCTACCCATGAACGCTAATTTCATTTCAATTTCTTATTTATATTGAATGAAAACATAATGATACATAGTTATAATATAAATCCAGTATTATATAATATATAATTTCAATAAATCCATCCTTTATACATCCCATGTATGGTATGAAGGAGTCATATCACTTTGAGGGGGCGGTAGTCCGCACTTTCTCAAATGAAATTATCGTGTTTACCCATAATAGAAACCATAAAGGTATACTATAAATGTAAAATATAGAAGCATAAAGAAATCATAAATGTAATATATATCATATATAAATACAGTACCCTCATAATGTTAACCATGAGAGGTAGTAAATGATAATTGAACAATCATCATTTTGTGAGGAGTTAGTTTGTTATCCACAGAAACAGTATGTTCTTCACCTATTAGATAGAGGTGTTTGTAAGTGTAGTTAAAATCCTTATAATAAAAACATACTAGTATATTTAGTATATTTTTTTTATAAAAAAATGAATAATAATATTTTAAGGGTTGGAGAAGTAAAATAAAATAAAAGATGTTAAGAGGAACGGTTACCTTTAATGTGCTTAACTCCCTTTGGTTTGAAACAAAAGGACTTATTGAAGTTCATTATGCATAAGGTAAGGCTTCTAAGAGTATGATTGGGATATTGAGAGATTATTTTGGAAGGGGTAGAATGAACCAAGGGGATTTAGAGGTTTGATTAATGAGTAAGAAGTGGGGACTTTTTATTAGGGGGAGGAGGGGTTCTTTTTGAATGTGTGTAAATATTATTTTATTATATAATGATATTCGGGTTCTAAAGGCTGAAAAATAATTAAAGTAGAAGATAGGATGACTAATGGACGAAATAAAATCATCCAATAAGAATTGGACAGGTTTTAGAAGTTATTTTAATATTTATAATCTTATTTATTTAAATCATTTATTAACGTGGTGAATACTGCATCATTATTGTTTCATAAATAATTTAATTTTTATTATGTCTAAAAATTATATTTAAAATATCATGAAGTAGGAAATAGTTTTATATTTACAATTAATATTAATAGTATAAATAATAATTTATATAACCCATTGTAAAAATTCATATACTAAAATATATTTGTTTATGCAATTTTTGTGCTCACATTAAGGTAATTAATCTAATGTGTCATTATCACTAATAAGTGGCTCTGTGGGGTCCCATAATATACCTAATGATTATAATGGTCGTAAATGACTCAACCAATGAGGTTATAAAATTTATTAAGATAATTTGTTATTATTATAATATTCATTTTACCTTAAATTACCCCATTTACCTTTTACTGCAGTAAATAAAAGTCAAAAGTTAATATTAAAAAAAAATTATTTTCATCTTATTAAACCACATATTACTTAATAATAACAACCGTTTATGTTGGATATTTTAAATTCAATTCACCAAAGTGGTAAAATTAAATTTAAATGAAAAATTAATTTTTTTAACTACTACTTAGTGGTTTCACTATTCATCAAAAAATGAAGTTTGTCAGAAAACTACCAAAAATTAAGCCTAAGCTATATTTGATATTATGAATTCAAAAATGATGTCTATTTTTCAAAATTAAAAAATATAATTCTTATTAAATAATTTAAAATTAATTCATGTAGTAAAAAATAAATAGCGTTTTTAAGAAACAATAAAAATAAAAATATGGATTCATGTCTATGTCCAATTTCACTGTGAAATTAATTACAATGACCACCATTGGATTAAATGGTAAAATTATATTATAATTATATTTTAAAACATTTTAAAAAATAATCTAACCATATAAATAAATTATATTAAAAAGCATATTTGAATTAAAATAAAGTATTTTTCACTATTCATTAAAAAAATGAATTCTATCAGTAAAATACCAAAAAATTTACCTAATGTAAATATTGGTCCCCATATTCTAAAGAAGAATTTAATTTTTTCAAATGGAACATATAAACATTCCCAATGCTATATTTAACGAGGGTTCTACCTCAATCAGTGGTAAATCGTCCTTCTAGTGAATATTAGAGTATTTATGCTTAAAAGCATATTAATTCACATTTTAAGCCTCTATCATTTATTGGATAAATGTAAAAACATTTAACAAACATGTATTGTCTTATTTTAGTTTGTTCTCTACATTCACTTTAATACAACTTCTAGGCATTAACTACATTTAAAATAGAATTTTTATATTATCAGTGTGCAACATAAGATTTCAAAGAAACTTGTTGTTGCCTATCATGTATGTAATCATGCATATAAACCCATTTAAACTATAATTAAGATTTAATTCAAAAATATTAATAAATATAAAAACTCTATATTAATTATTTACCTGGGATGTTACAGAGAATCAGGGGGAATGAGTAGAGATGGAGGATAATGGAAGAAGTAAAAAAATATAATATAAAAATTATTAGATTTTAGGGGGTAAGATCCCAAAATCAAGAGGAAAATATGGGGGAGATCTCTTGGTGGAACCTGACGTACAAACAATTGAGATCTATGAGGAAATTAAAATCAAATCCTTTAAATTGAGAAAGGTAATTTCCAATATTTATACTTTTAATGAAACTAGGATACTCAAATGGATTGCATTACTATGCACTAAATAGGAAGGGGTCACTCGATGAGACAAAAGAACATGCTTGCTTTTGCCTTATAGTTTTTCCATTATATTTTACCACAATTCATGCCACGCATACACTCAAAACTATATTCTAGATTCACCATGAAACCCAAAAGAATTTGATAATCCATTTCTAAACAAAAAAAATCATCATTTTAAAAAACAATAGTATATTTCCATGTAGAGTCACATGTTTTCCCCTAACCATGCCCAAGTTTGGTTCCATCACTCTATGAACCAAAAAATGACCCAATCTCATACCACTATATTTTTCATGGTATGGACCTAACCAAATAATACCCATGCAGAAAAATTATATAGACGAAAAATGAAATATGAAACATAATGTTTAAGGGTAATAACATGGTTTTACTATTAAATTGTCCACTAAATATGTAATAGAGTAAAATTACATAATTTTAAAAATTCAATTAAAACTCTAAATGTTTTAAAACATTAAAAAATATTATATATTTAAATAAATAAATAGGGTAATGTGGGTGTAATAATTCTACCACCAATACACATTTCTCCCATAAATTCATAGAAATATGATGAATCAATGAAAATTTCTGAAATCAGTGTAAAAAAATAAGAGGTAGGAGGTTAGTAAAACACTTGAGATTTCTCCTACAAAAAAGAAAAAATGACTGAAACCACCATTCATCAAATCTTAAAAAATTAATCCTCAAATTTTGTCAAAAACAAGAAACATATGAGTGATCATAACCTTCAAACTGAATAATTTATTACAAAAAAGATATAGCATAAGTCTCCACCCCCATTTAAAATCAATCTAAATTGGTGGAATTATTAAAAGGCAGACGAAAAAGAACTTCCCCAAAACCTAAAAAATTAAATTAATCCCAAAATGGATCCATAAATAACCATAAAGCCCAGAAAACATAATATCCATAAATTTTCCACAAAAATGGATATATCAAATATCACAATGTGGGTCATAAAACCAGTTCATTCGAAACTAGTGGAATTAGAACAATCAATTTCAAAAATGAATAAATATAGAATAAAATTACTCTAACCTCAGGATAAAAAACTAATTGAAGGGTTATTCAGGGACAGACATAAGTAACACTATCCCATGTAAACTAAAAATAGTTAATTTTATCCTACTAGAATATATTTCTAATTGTAAGATACCCATTCCATCCACTTACAATAATCATGTATCCACGACATCCCCATTCTCAATCGATCAAACAAGAATCTATCATATATTCACCTCAAGAAGACATCAAAAATATACTATATATGTGAAATGAAATAACGCATGAACATACAAAAAACAATGCTACTCAAATGAATGAAATCAAAAAAGGCACTTGAAGGATAAACTAAACGAATCTAACATGATAACCTCAATACCATTATGAATTTTTTTATCATTAATACTAAAATAAACCATCACCCAAATCACCACCATCATCAAAACTAACCACCCAATATCTCCACCCAAAAACAATATCGGTGGCACTAGAAGACACCAAAAACATATTCAATGAACGTTTATTCACTTTCAACCACAAAATAAGAGTAAAAACCATGTTTATCCTCAACCTAACTGTTCGTAGGATAAATTCACTAAAAATTCAATGTATTAAATAATTCTTCAAAAGGTACTCAAACACAAGGAGATATAAAAGGAATCTAAAATTGTATTTATGTAACACGTAAACTCTAAAAACGATGATATTGTGGTTATCTTACACTTTTGGAAGAAGAGACGATAAATCAAATCCCAAGGGATTGAATAGTTTAATAAAATTTGGTTACTAATTAAATACATGAACCCCACAATTTATTTGAAAACCTGAAATCCATGTTTAAAAATTATTATTTTTTATTTTATATCCTAGTTATAATGCATTTATCCCTTGATGGAATCATGGGGAATGGAAACATTAATTATGGGAGATCATAGATACTCGGCAATGGAAAGAATATAATTAAATAAATAATTGTATAAATAAATCATGAAATATATTATATAGTTATAAAATAAAATTTTAATAATTACAAATATCATAAAAGAAGAAAATTTTTATAGATGAAATAAGAAAAACAATAAACACGTGTATTGAATAAGTAATTTTATAATTATATATTCTTAATGTCAGGAATTTTAATATTACCAGTAAGGCATTTTTATATGATTTCATAAAAAAATTGGAATGCATTATACTTAATATGAAAAATATTTTATCTCAAGAGACCTATTGATGCATCAAGGGACTATAAATGGTCCAAAACTGTCAAAAAATATTTCTAATTCATTCAAAAAAATTAAATGAATCAAAATACAATAAGTAATAAATATAAACATTATTATTGAAAAAATAGTATCAAATGTGTCATTATTTTTTCTAATAAATAATTATTATATCATGATCATATTCTATCCAAAAAAAGGTGGATTGTATCGTTATAGTATATTCCAAATGAAGTATAAGATTAATAAAATGATGCCTACAAAGATTAAAATACCTTTATGAGAATATTCAAACCTCTCATAAAGTCATGATTAAAAAATAATTTTATATTTATAAATATCCATAAAAAATATTCATAAATATTGAAAAAATTCTATATTTTTGAAAAAGTACAAGGATATTTTTACTCTACTATTCAAAAAATCATATTTATGATGATGGGAACGTCAATTATTCCATTAAAGGTTTAAAAAATCATTGTGTCGTACTTTGGTTAGGAAGGGAAAACGTCATCATTCAGAAAATGATAAAAAGATTCCTTTTAATATATATAAATATAGTAAAATATTTTTGAAATGATAATAAATAAATATGATATCATAGAAAATAACATTTCTAAAAGAATTTTAATAAACATGCACCTGGTAGAGAAGGTTCACCAACTAAAGTGGAAATAATATCATCGTTACATAAAAAAAATTATGATTGTATTATGTACCAATGATAGGAAAATAAATGTGTAAAATATAAAATCTATATATTACCATAGGATAATTAATTAAACAGTGTTAAAAATGGAATGATTTTATAAATTCCTTCACTGTAAATTTAAATAACAACAATTTATAATAAAAATATGACTGTCGAATAATCTTTTGCCTCTGGTTCAACATAGGTCATAAGATATTTTATTGACTCATAAATTGAATTTAAATTTAATATATTTATATAAAAAAATAATTATCATATATATAAAACTATACAAGGTTTAATTATTAAATCATATAACTCATTTTATAACAATCATTTCTTACTATCATCATTTTGGGTATTAATTGTTTCCTTTTTCATGTATGTTTCAATTCATATATTATGGCCCTTTAGTCATTATCATGGAAACTTCGTTGAAGTATTATTAATCCTGACCTAAATATAAATCATATCCATTATATTCATATTAATTAATATCTATAAGATGTTGATATATAAAAATCAAATACACCATTAATAGAGATTGTAGTTTTTTATACACATTGACACAATTTTCATTATATAAATTTAGAAGGAATGAAAGATGATTAATATCTGATTATTTTAGATTTATAATTATATCATTGGAATAAAATATATTAACTATATACATATTTAAATCCATCAATGTGACATGGATATGAAAAAAAAATTATATCTACATATATGGGTGATAATACACACAAACACATGAGCAAAACTCTCATTTCACATTTAATGGAATGGAAGTTGAAATAGGGTTTCAAAAAATCAATGTAACAAGTCATTATATTTTTTTGTAATGTATCAATTATTTAAGTATGGATATAATATATTCAGATTTCACTGAATAAGAAACAATTTATTTGAAGGGTTGAGTAAGATGATTACCTCTTCTTTGAGAGACCCCCTTTAGATTACATCATAAGAATTAATAAGATGAACATAGGGTAATAATATATGGTAATTTATGAATAAAATTACTCTATGATAGTTTTTTTGGGATTTTCTAATATTCATGGATCATATTTTTGAATAATTGTGGAGAAAAAATTCCCCTTCATAAGTGAGGAGAGGGACACAGATAGAATTACATAAAAGATTTTAATAATATAAAGTATTTTTTGTGTAATATTTAAAAAAATGAAATTAATTCATAGTTACTATAATATATGGTCCAAATATATTAAATATATATATTAAATAGACTAATTTATGTGTAATGTGTAACATTATTTTTTACTATAACCCCCGACAAACCCCTTTAACCTTAACCATTGTAATAATTTATTATTTTTACTAATCATTAAGGAAATTAACTATTTTAACCTTATTACCATATTTTAAATATTATAAATCAAAGTATTGAATCCATTATATGATATTAAATTTCTATAAGTGTAAAAATCTACAATAAATATCTATTCATAAAATGTAACCAAATTTTTTTTAAGGAAAATTAATTTTTTATGTATAATTATGATTTCAAAACAATATTCATTTATAATTTTTACTACAAGGGATTCAATTAAATGATGTTAAATTAAATGTGTATTTTTATTTTAAACAATTCCAAAACCCAAAAGAGCCTTGTGAATACTTTATTATGAGTGAAAACTCAATAGAGTTTTTATTTGAAAAAAACATTACATTGATTTCCAAAATTAAAAAATTGGATTTCTAGTTCAAAAATATTATTTTTATATTAAATATTAATATTTTTTATATAAGTTTTTTATCATAAGCATAAATTTTATTCTTATATCATTTTAACCTCATAAAAGCGATGGTATCTCTAAAATCAATAATTTAAATTATTCAACCAAAAATAAACTCTTTCTAAAAAATCATACAAATCACTAAAAGATATTATTTATGTGATTATTGAAATTTAATTTTTCATATTGTAATTTTTATTTATCTAAATGTTAAAAATTAATTTAACTTATCACACATAAAATACATAAAACCATTATTAAAATGAATTTATTTTTATTGAATCAAATGAAAATATTCCTATTATTTACCTAGTAACAATATATAAAATATTCTAATATTGATTATTTAATTAATTATTTTGAAGAATGAAATAATTCATATATAAATTTTAGAATTTTTGGAATTATTTTCAAAACCAATAAACCAATTAAATTTTTATAATAATAATATTTAAATAATATTTTTTTTCACAGTTTCATTAAGATCCATATTATGTGTGTCGCATACTATTTAATGAAATATTTATATATATGATGAAAAAATAATGATGTGTCATGTTCTCCGCTAATTATATTAATTTTATCCCAAAAACATTGATTCATTTTGAGAAACTAATAACAATTTATTTTATTTCATCGTGTATTTTTATTTATTGGTTA
Organism: Viscum album; assembly: GCA_963277665.1. NCBI lineage: Eukaryota > Viridiplantae > Streptophyta > Magnoliopsida > Santalales > Viscaceae > Viscum > Viscum album. The sequence continues at coordinate 1,645,109,344 of OY728155.1, read as the reverse complement.
GGACATGGAAACATGTTATTTAATAAATATTCCATATTTTTACTTTAATTAGAATTTCACATATTATTGTTTTTTTGGAATATTACCTTAATAATTAAATGATACATTATACAAAAAAACAATATAATTTTGTTTTCTATTAATTTATTTTAATAAATTTAATGAATGTATATTTACATGAATGAATTAATAATTCAAGTTATATTACATTTACATTGTTTATGTATTTTAATCATTTCCAACTTTTGATTGTAACTTTGAATGACTAAAAAGTGTTTCTTATGAATGAAGTAAAAAAATAAACCTTTAATGGATCATAAGATTTATAAAAAATGAAAATTAATTAAAATTGAATAAAATAATAATTAAAATAACTTATGATTACACTCAATATGATTAAACCTTTTTATGAAGAATGGATAAATTAATTCCTAAATCATAAATAATAATATGAAAGACCTTTTTTACTACGAAATTATCTGAAAATTGAATTTCTGTTTTTTGAAAACTCACGAGGGGTAAAATGGACTCATTCCCTAGTATATGATCTAATATAATTTTTCCAACCACTGTGTTGGTTTAGAAAAGTGAGTATACCTGTGGATAAGAGTTTTCGGGAATTTTGATACATTAATATTTTCAGGGTGTAATTGGTATTTAATATTGAATTTCTTAAATATTAATATATTCACATTTATTATAATGTCCCTATCTTTTGAAAATTGTTTCATTTTGAGAATATATATTCTTAATTGAGTTTTTAATTATTTATTTTTATAAGAATTTCATAAAATCATGTCATTGTGCCCAAGTTGGGCATGGGATTTGGCATATTTTCGTTTTATTTTTATTTTCATCTTTTTATTTCCATCTTTTTTAATTTCCCATTTATTTATCCTCATACGGATTATGATTTACATACAGTTTAGGGACTCTCCTTTTCATGATTGAGAGAATATAGGGTGTAGTGAGTGAGGGACAGTATGGTAATAATAAAGGTTCTTCCATGGAATAGAGGACAAGTTGGATCGTTGTGAAAAAACTACATATCATTGAATGATATTATCTTTAGCAGATTCTATCAATATTTAATCCAATTTTGAGTTTTTCCTATAAATCCCCATATTTTTATTTATTTTTTATTTTCATATACTTATTATGGTTCCTGAAAACCCCTTTTCTTTGGATCTATTCTTAATCTAGTAGAAATTGTGGTAATGTGATGATTGTGGAGGTTTTCTATTTTAAAAAAAAAATCGCATGAAATATAGATCCATGAACATATGCCTTATGTTCATCCTCTCTCGGGAAGTTGAATTTTTGGAACCAAACACTATATAGTTTTAGTACAAACTTCATAGTGGTACAAAGCCATGTTCTTGAGTACCTGGGATGAAGGAGTTTTGGGATTACACACTAGGTACTCAGAATACATTCCATATAGTAATGCATGTGAATTCCACTAATTAATTCAGAATATGAGTCTTTGGGACTACAGTCCTTATAATTGTAGTAAACTCCAAATATACATGCATGTCCATGTGGATGAGTAAATGGTAAGGCACCCCATGTATGGGGGAAGGGTCATGTAGTAGTACACAACCAGAGCCTATGTGTGTTCTATCCATGTAGTGGAATACATCCAGACACCATGTTTGGCATGTGCATGTGGAAATAAACAATGACACCCCATGTATACACACAATGTAAATAATTACATATATAGGGTTTCCATTATGGAATACACGTAGTGTAGTTAGGGTAAACATTTTGGGTTGCACCCATGTAGTTCATTTGAGGGTTTTGGGTGACTTCCTTCTCCATATTCCGAATATAAAAAAATAGAGTTTATCTTGATTATTTTTCCACATGGTTCATCATGTTGGAACCCATGGGTTGTTTTCAGTACTCCTAAGGGGAATTTGTCATGACCCACCTTCACCAAGATGAGAGAAGAGATAACTGATTGCTGAACCCTTCCTTCAAGTTGAAGGATAAATAATGACCCCTGAGACCCACCTCCAATAGGGCTCGGAGTTGAGACTATCACCAAGGGTATAGAATCACACACAAGATAGAAGGAATTACCCTTTTTCTTTAATAGGATCAGGAGTTAATATAGTAAATCCCAACAACCCCAAAACTGGGTGTAAAGTAAAGGCAACGAAAACCATTCCCATAATCTTGTTAAAAAAGTAAATACCACAAGTACAATGAGAATACAAAGGTAATGTACAAAAAAAAAGAAAACAAACAACAGAAACTATCCCATCGTCCGAGCTAGTAAGTCCCCACATGATCCCTGAAGTCCTCCTGGAAACCTGAATACTGTATTATATACATAGGGTGAGCATATGAGTATACTCAGTCGGGAAATCCAAAGACTCTCGTGCACAAGTGGAGAGGCATTATAATTCCCTGTGAGAAAATAATTAACGAAAGCACCTAGTAAGGGAAACTATCCACCCAAGACTCACCAAGGCACACTCCCCAAATAACGCAAGTCATGTAATATATAGTAATAGCACATTGACATTTGGGTACCCCGTGCCACTTTATCATTGGTTATTGAAAACATTCTACGCATCTAACCAATTCCGCCATTCTCACCGTAGTCCCACTGCCACACCCCAGCCGCACACACCTGGGTCACAACCACAAAGCCCGACCGTAAACACCTGGGCCACAACCACCATCCTGCCTGCAAACACCTAGACCACAACCAACACACAAAATCACGCTCTCAAACACCTGGTCTAGAACAACTACTGCCATGCCTAAAACCACTTATGCCTCATCCCGAAGACTCTTGGGAAACAACCTTCCCACACACACCTGGGCCAACCACCACAACTACCCTGCCCAAAGAATCATGGGCTATAATGGACCTTAGGCCATCATAGCCTACCCGAATATTCTTGGGCTATTCAGGATAGGGAGCAGAAAAGAAGAAAATAACCATCCACTCATAAGAGTTTTGGGAAAAACACACTCCCGGGTGAATTGGGTGTGTTCGGAACTAAGTGCTTAACATGGGTGGGGCGCTATTAAGAAACATAAAAATTACAGATATTTGTATTGGTAACAAGAACTCAACCCAACCTAGTTTTCCAAAGGCAACCTAAGTACAGCACCCTGGTTACTATTCAATCATAAAATAAGGTTCAACACTCACGACAAAGTCACAGCTCAATCCCCAAAACCAATTCCCCATTTAAACCATTATTGTTTTCATGTTCATGTGATCACATTTTGTTGAATTCTACACTACTGGGAAACTAACTAGTATAACCACAAGCCAAAGAAAAGAAATATCCAAACAAAAATTTAAGCATTCACACCCAGTTCTCTTGTGAAGTCACAACAACAAAGGGATCAATAAGATCCCTCAAAGTACTGGATCCAAACCAAGCCCCGAGATACAGCCCCACATAGCTTCAGATTCACAACCAATAATCGTGTCACAACAGAGGATCTCATCCCCATCCATATCACCCCATAAGCATCAAACTGAACAAAAAACCTACTACAAAAACAATGTAGGATAACTTCCAAGTTCAATCACATCCTTCACTATGTTTTCTTGTTTCTGTTTGGTTAACCGGGGTAACAACACAAGGGTTGTTGTTTAGTAGACATTCATTTTAATCAGCTGAGTTTACGTGATTATCCATATTCCCATGTTGGAGCCATCTGATCATCATAGAGGAAAGTGGTTCATTAATGCACAAATAAAGACCACCAACAGCCATGATTTTTCGTGGGCATAGGCCCGCACAATTCACAAAATAAATAATCAAGGGTAAGGAAAATCAGTAGATCATCGATCACACCCCCTTCATTATTTATAAGTTCTTCTGTTATCATCATTAACATTTTGGTTTTATCGATCTCATAGAAACAATAGTATTCCCTCCCCGCATGATACATAGTAAAGAGAGATGAAGGAAAAACCCTACTTGTTTGATCAAGGATCGACGTTCTTCTCCACGTTCCATGAACTGGGGATGTGCGACTTGTAGGAGACGAACTCTGGGGACTCCAAGGACGAGTGTAAAACTCCAGTAGAGGAGCACCCCAAGCCTTGGGACGGAGGGACTCCAAGCGCATAGTGGATAAGAATGAAATCCATCCAAGAAGGAGAAGGAAGAAACTCTAGCCTAATATAAATATGATATCCCATTGTTATGGGATAAATAAGTTTGACCAGCTTTAAATTCGGATCGTGGTTTCCTTTTTGGTGGGGAGGTTACACACAATGGGATTAATTCTCATTTAATTATTCCCATCGGGGTGGTGGCATAACAACTATGAGTTAAACCGTTTTTTCTAAATGGAAGAAAACACCCAACCGGGGCGGAACTGGAAGGTACGAGGAATGGGTGTGACACCGAGGAAAAACATAGGTTTTGGTAAGTTTAAAGGTTTGCCCAACCCATGGTGAATTTTAGATATTATTTATGGTCTTTTAATGGCTTTGAACGGTGCATTAAATCATTTTATGTCAAAACGTATGTTGCGGGAACAGAAAATGTCGGAAACTGGAAAAAGACCGAAGACACGATGAGTACACGGTGCCACTATCACAGCACCACCGTCACGTTGTCACCCATATGGTGCCACCGTCATGGTTCCACCCATATGGTGCCACACTCACGGTGCCACCAGTACCAGTGCCATCGTGACCGGTGTGCGACTGTCACAGTTCCACCATAACCAGTAACACCATCATGGTGCCACCGTGATAGGTACCACCTTCCCAGTTCCACCGTAACTACTACCCTCATGACCGGTGACACTATTTCGGTGCATTCGTGTCTTGGCAAAGTGATGGACCAGGTGGGTCTGGGCCATTATATCAAATACCTCTCAAAATATTCTCACCCTCGAGAATAAAACCCAGACCCGATGAAAATCGGGTTTCCAAACAACCAACCCAAAAGATACATCTCAAGAGTGAACCTTATTGACATCTAGGAACACCTCTCGATCGAGTAACCCGGTAATATTAGAAGGTCAAACTGTCCAGTCATATGGGTTTTGGAGTTTCTTCCTCCATGTCCGGATACTATCCGCTTTGGGTGGTATTGACTGTCCAGCATGGGTTTAATCAAATCCAACATAATGCTTCTTGAATAGGGATCAGGTCCTACCCTCCCCATAGCCTGGACTCTTCACACACATCCACAGAATAAGGAAAATCTCATGTTCCATATTTAACAAAGTAAAGTGTTCCATCACAAACAAGTACAAACGAAACATAAACAACTGAAAACCACACATGGTATTGAGCGCTCATCTACGTCTCCCATTCCCAGGTACATTCTACGAGCCCGCCATGCCTCCATAACACATGAATCAATGGTATGGTCCATCCACATTGCACCTTCTCCTTACAATCCTGGATTCTCACAAGCAATTTCTACAAATGTCACGTCGGCCTCAATGTCCAGCTTTCCGCAGTTGAGGATGTGTGAATCGTCATGTTGATACCATCGGAGTTGTGACACATGGAAGATATCATGTATTCTTAGCAGCGACGGTGGTAGCGCTAGCTGATAAGACACATCCCCGACCTACCACAACACTTCGAAGGGTATGATGAACTTTGCAGAAAGCATACTCCCCTGGCCGAACCTCTGTTTTCCATGCCGAGGGGAGACCTTCAAGAATATGTGGTCCCTGACCTCAAACTCCAACGGTCTGCTCCTATTATCAGAAAATGACTTCTGCCAGTCATGAGCTACCTTCATCCTCTCCTGTATAAGCTGAACCTTCTCTGTCATGCTCTGCACTATCTCGGGGCCAAGAACACTTGCTTCACCATCCTCTGTCCAGCACACGGGTGTGAGACGGGGTCTTCCATACATGGCTTTGAACAGAGCCATGTAAATTGTAGAGTGATAGCTATTATTGTAGGAAAACTCTAACAGAGGTATGTGTCGAACCCATGATCCCCCAAAGTCTAGAATACATTCTCGTTTCATATCTTCCAATGTGTGGATGCTGCGCTCTGTCTGTCCATCTGTCTGGGGATGGAATGCAGTGCTAAGACATAGCCGGGTGGAAAAAGCATGCTGCAATCCTCTCCAGACATGTGAGGTAAACTGTTCATCCTTATTCTATACTATGGACCTCAGAACTCCGTGCAACCGCCCCACCTCATCCACGTACCTCCATCCAAAGACATACACTGCTCTTGACTCCTTGATCACCAGAAAGTGATCTGATTTTTTCAACCTGTCTACCACTACCCAGATAGCGTCGCAACCTCCTTGAAGCTTGGGTATCCCTTTGACGAAATCCATTCAAATGATATCCCTCTTCCAATCGGGGACGTCAAAAGACTGAAACAAACCGCTTAGAACATGGTGTTTGGCCTTCACATGCTGACACACTATAAACCTGGCCACAATCTCTACCACCGCCCGATTTACCCCGGGCCACCAAAACTGACTCCTCATACCCTGGTACATCTTAGAGACTCCTGGGTGCACTACTAGGGGTGAGTTTTGGAACCCACCAATAACTCTGTCGTACTTCGCCTCTAGAACAAAAAACTTCCATTGGAAAATCACCTGATTCAGACCATCCTCTGCCCACCATTCTAGAGCATCGCCTTGGTTAACCCGGTCACACATCAATTCACTTTCTCAGTCTCCCCATTGAGACTCATCTACCTGCCGCAATACAGAATACTGAACTATCATATGAAACAGGAAACTTCTACCATCGTCCATCCTTGCATCTGGGTGTAGGGTTGCCAACTCCTCCATCACCTTCAAGGCATCTGCCGACTCTCGAACTGCATCCTTCTGCAACATCCTTCTCAAGGCATCAGCTAACACATTCTCTTTTCCTGAGGTGTAGAAAATCTCAATGTCGTAGTCCTGAAGTAACTCCATTCACCTTTGCTGAAGTCAATTTAGTTCCGACTAGGAGAAGATATACTTCAAGATATTGTGGTCTGTGAAGAACACGAAGAATTCCCCGGTGAGGTAATGCTTCCACAACATTAGTGCGAACATGACCACTGCAAGCTCCAGATCATGGGTCACATAATTATGTTCATGAGGACATAATTTCCTTGAACCATAAGATATCACCCTTTGTCATTACATCATCACACACTCGGGGCCTTGTCCGGAAGCATCAAAGAATACCTCATACGCTTCCCCTTCTTCTAGAAACCTCAACACTGGGGGACTTACCAACTTCTCCTTCAGATAGATGATGGCAACCTCGAACTACCCATTTCACACGAAGGCCTGATCATTCTTGGTCAATGATGTCAAATGTGCCGCAACTCAAGATAATTTGGGCAAGATCCTCCGATAATAGCCTGCTAGTCCAAGGAAACTATTAACTTCTGCCACATTCTGGGGCGCTTCCCATGAAACAATAGCCACGACCTTCGATGGGACCACCACTATTCCCTGCTCGGACACCACATGCCCAAGGAAGTGATCTTCTCGTGTCTGGAACTTGCACTAAGACAAATTCCCATAGATTTGGTGTTGTTGGAGGACCTCTATACCCGTTCTCAAGTGCTCAGCGTGATCCTCCTTTGATATTGAGTAGATCAGGATGTCATTGATAAACACGACTATGAAACGATCCAGGTATTCATAGAAGATAGAGTTCATGAACTCCATGAACACAGTTGGAGCGTTCGTAACACAGAACCACATGACCACAAACTCAATAGTCCCATATCAGCATCTGAAGGAAGTCTTCGAGATGTCACCCTCATTCACCCTTAGCTAGTGATATACTAACTGCAAGTCAATCTTAGAGAACCACCATGCCCCTTTTAACTGGTCTAAAAGGTCGTCTATCCTTGGGAGAGGGTAACAGTTTTTGGCCGTTACCTGATTCAGTCTCCGGTAGTATATACACATCCTGAGACCACCATCTGCCTTCTTTACGAATAATACTGGAGCACCCCATGGTGACGCACTTGGTCGAAGAAAACCCTTCTTCATCAGCTCATCAATCTGAATATGCAACATCTGAAACTCAGAAGCTTCCATGTGGTAGGGAGAAATTGAAATCGGATGGGAACCAAGTTACATGTCTATCCCGAACTCAAAATCTCATCAAGGGGGTAGAGTTGCCACCTCCTCAAGGAAGACATATATAAACTCACTGATGATCCCTGAGAATTCCACCATTTCTGCATCCACCAACTCCATTGATAGTTCAGCTAACAGTGAATGGAGGGTCTCATCTCGCCTACAGCTTTTCTGGAAACCCCACTCGCCGATGAAAGATACACGTCAGCATCCTGAATCTGAAAACATGACCCTTCCTCGGAAGCATTCAATGATAATACATATAGAGAAAATTCCTTCGATGCCTTTGATTATATCGTATGGATGTATCTGCAGTAGTAGAAGATCTCTGATAGAATAATGTGACCATATCATCAGTCTACACCCCTGGAAAATATAAAACAAGTCGGTCTGACCTCCGATGGGTGTGCTCAACACCAGGGGAACTGGAAGTCCCTCAGCATCTAGACCTAGATCACGGGACAGATTGGGTGCCACAAAGGAGTGAGAAGCTCTTGTATCGAACAAGGGATAGGAAAGAGTACTAAAAAAGCTGATCATACCTCGAACGACTTCCTGCCTTGCTAATGTTGCTTCCTCCATGGCATGTAAATATCTTTGCCCAAATCCCCAGCCCCTTGGCTGTCGGCCGCCTCCCTGACTGCACACTGGTCGAGGTCCTTAAGGAGCGCACTGAAGACGGCCTCCGACGACGACGTCTGCCCTTGGAGTAGTGGGAGCTCGTTGTCCCTATTGCTGATGCAGAAAGGGATTATCTTGAAACAGATGTGGCTGGGGGTGGGTGTTGCACTGGCCTAGCCCCATTATATTGTATTCTATCCGCGCACTGATTCCAAAGGTTCCCATGGAATCCACAGAGGAAGCATCTCAGTCTTGGGCCTGAAAGAAAAGGGCGGGGACCTAGATATTGGAACTGGAAATGCTGGGGCATGCTCCCAACTGGTCAAAACCTAGAGGGACCTGATGTCGGAGGCCTCCTACTGACGGCCTTCCCCTTCAATGAGAACAACTAGATTCTCTCTCTCGATACACCTCCTAATGTGTGCATCCTCTCCACCACATTATCTTTCTTCTAGACCTCAAATTATGTCAGTATGGTGATGGGAGTGACAACATACAGGAAAGAAGGTCGAAGTGCCTCCTCCAAACGTCTCGCCCGAGACTCCTCATCCAGAAAGTGGTCAGGAGAAAAGTGAAGGAGATCCATGAACTTGATCCTCAACTCTCTCACTGACATACTCCCCTACTAGAGGGAGAGTAGTTCCTACCTCTTCTTAGCCTCCATCGCAGAAGAGAGAAATTCTGCCCGAAACTCTTTTCGAAGTCAGCCCATGTAACCTCAACCTCCCTCTTATCCCCAAGATAAAGTGTCCACCACTGATGTGATGCCCCATGCCTCTAGCTTATATCTAGAGGAATCCAGTACTCTGTCGGAGCCCGGATCAAGCTGAAAGCTATCACCAGCTCCTCTAGATAGCTCTCTGTCTCCATGTATGTGATGCTACCCTCATAATTCCCGAGGTTCTGATGCTGAAAGGCACGAAGCGTCCTCTTCCACTGATCATCCTCCTCCTCTCGAGCAGCCCTCTGCCGATCATCCATGTCATCCTACTGGGCCTCTATCGCCCACACTACTCGTGGTCTCCTCCCAGGTGCCATGGCTGCCAGGTAAACAAAGAATGCCTAAGCCCGAGTAGTGTATAATATAGTTTTTTAATTTTATTAGACTTATTATTTATTTTATATCCCTAAAATACCCATAAAACATGAGAAGTCAATCCATTATGATTCATTTACCTTTCCTAGGGTCTATACCCTGCAATCAGTGTATCCTTACTTGGTCGTTTTGGTAGGCCCAGTGTCCTTGCATCGGATCATGGGGGCCATTAAAATCCCATGTCCTAGCCTATCTTCCCTGGCCTATTTCATGCACCAAGATCACCCAACACTGTTTCCCTATCATCCCATGCAATCCTCTCTATGTCTAACCCCAGACTCCATCCTATCTCTCAACTTGGTTGTAATACCATTCTGTCAGGACCCGCCTTCACCAAGATGAGAGAAGAGATAGCATATTGGGGGACCTTTCCTTCTTCAAGTTGAAGGAGAGATAATGACCCCCGAGACCCACCTTCAATAGGTCCCAGAGTGGAGACTAGCCCCAAGGGTACAGATTCACACACAAGATGGATGACATTACCCTTTTTCTTTAATAGGATCAGGAGATAAGATAGTAAATCTCAACAACACCAAAACTAGAGGAAAAAATAAATCCAAAGAAAATTATTTTCATATGAATGTTATAAAAGTAAATACCAAAAGTACAAGGAGACTGCAAAGGTAATGTACCAAAGAAAATAAAAAAACAACTGCAACTGTCCCACCATCTGAGCTAGTATGACCACGCACGATCCCTGAAGTCCTCCTGAAAACCTGAAGGGAGTTTTATACACGTAGGGTGAGCATACAAGTATACTCAGTAGGGAAAACCAAAGACTCTCATGCACAAGTGGAGAGGCATTCTAATGCCCTATGAGAAAATAAATAACCAAAGAAGCTAGTAAGGGAAACTATCCACCCAAGCCTCACCGAGGAACACTACCCAAATAACGCAAGTCAAGTAATATATAGTAATAGCACATCGAAGTTTGGGTACCCCATGCCAATTTCCCACTAGTTATTGAAGACATCCTACGCATCGAAACAATCCCACCATTCTCACCATAGTCCCACAACCACACCCCACCCGTGCACACCTTGGACGCAACCACACATCTCACCTGCAAACACCTGGACCAAAACAACCATCCTTCCCGCACACACCTGGGGCCAAAACCACCACACATAACGACGCTCGCAAACAACTAGGCCAGAACAACTATTACCATGCCCAAAAACACTTGGGCCTCATCCCGAACACTCCTGGGAATCATCCTACCCGCACTCACCTGGGCCAACCACCACAATAATACTGCCCGAAAAATCTTGGGCTATAATGGACCTCAGGCCGTCACAGCCTGCCTGAAGCATCATGGGCTATTCGGGAAAGGGAGCAAAAAAGTTTCTAATAACCAGCCACTCATAGGAGTGTTGGAAAAAAACACTCCCCATGAATTGGGAGTTTTCAGCACTATGTTCTCAACTTGGGTGGGGCGTGAATAAGAAACATAAAAACTATAGATATATGTATAGGTAACAAGAACTCATCCAAACCTAGGTTTACAAAGCCAAACTAAGTACACCACCCTTGTTACTATTCATTCATAAAAGATGGCACATCACCCATAACCAAGTCACAACTCATTCCCCCAATCCAATTCCCAATTTAAACCATTATTTTTTTCATGTTCAAGTGATCCCATTTAGGTGAATTCTACACTACTGGGAAACTCAACGGCATAAGCTCAAGCCAATGAAAAGAAACATCCAATCAAAAATTTATGCATTCACACCTGGTTCTCTTGTGAAGTCACAACAATAATGGGATCAATGAGATCCCACAACGTACTAGAACAAAACCAATCCTCATGATACAGCCCCACATAGCTTCATATTCACAACCAATAATCGTGCCACAATAGAGGATCTCATCCTCATCCATATCACCCCATAACCATCAAACAGAACAACACACCTACTACCGAAACAGAGTAGGGAAACTTCGAGGTTCAAGCACATCATTCAGTAAGTTTTCTTCTTTTTGTTTGGATAATTGGTATGATCACACAAGGGTTGTTGTTCACTAGACATTCATTTTAATCGGCCGAGTTTACGTGATTAACTAAATTCCCATGTTAGATCCATCCGGTCATCACAGAGGACAGAGGTTCATTGATGCACAAATAAAGACCACCAAAAACCATGATTTTTAGTGGGCATAGGCCCGCACAATTCATAACATAAATAATCAAGGGTAAGGAAAAAAAGTATAACATCGATCACAACCCCCTTCATTCTTTAATAGTTTGTTTGTTTTCTTCATTAATGTTTTGGTTTCATCCATCCCACCAAAACAATATCAAACCCTCCCCGCATTATACACAGTAATGAGAGACGAAGGAAAATCCCTACTTGGATTATCAAGGATCGAAGTTCTTCTCCACGTGCAATGAACAGGGGATGCATGAATTGCAGGGGGAACTCTGAGGTCTCCATGGACGAGGGAAAAAATCCAGCACATGCGCACCACAAGACTCGGTAAGGAGGGACTCCAGGTGCACTGTGGAGAAGAAAGATATCCAGCCAAGAAGGGTAAGGAAGAATCTCGAGCGTGATATAAAGATGAGATCCCATTGTTACAGGGTAAATAATTTTGAACCGCATTAAATTCGGATCGTGGATTCCTTTTTGTTTGGGTGGTTACACACAATGGGATTAATTCTCATTTATTTATTCCCATCGGGGAGGTAGAATAACGGTTGTGCATTAAACCATTTCTTTTAAATGGAGGGAAACACGCAAAGATGGTGGAATTGGATGGTATGGGGAAAGGGTGTGACACTGAGGAAAAACACACATTTTGGTAAGTTTAAGGTTTTTCCGACCCTTGGGGAATTTTGGATATTATTTATGGACTTTAAATGGCTTTGAAAGGGTAATTTAATCATTTTAACGTCAAAATATATGTTGTGGGAGCGGAAAATTCGGAAACTGGAAGAGGACCAAAGGTATGGTGAGGACACGGTGCCATTGTCATGGTACCACCCTCACAGTGCCACTGTCACAGTAACACCCACACGGTGCCACCGTCACGGTGGAACGCACACGGTGAAACCATCACGGTGCCTCCCTCACGGTACCACCCTAAGGGTGCCACCGTCACAGTGTCACCCTCACAGTGCCACAGTCAAGGTGGCACCCTCACGGTGCCACCGTCACGGTGCCACCGTGACTGGTGCCACCCTCACTCGTGTGCGACAGTTATGGTGCCACCGTGACTGGTACCACGATTTCGGTGAAGCCGTGTTTTGGCAAAGTAATGGACCAGGTGGGTCCAGGCTATTACAGAATTAAAGAGAAATTGAGATATGATGGAAACGTTATTCTTCTAATAAATGTATTAGAAGGTCTACGAGGTGAGATATGGATGGATATAAAAATTAGGGTCATGAGAATGGTTTGAGGAAATCGTATTGGATCAAAAAGGTACTCCGTAAGTGTAACATGGGATTTTACCTATTTATCAGGAATATAATGTGACATGATGAGATGCGTACAATGGGTGTTCGGTCCAACCAAGAGTGGTACATTTAAACTAATAAAATCCAAAATCCAACTACATGTATTTTTCATTAATTAGATTTCCTCTTTTATTCAAGTGGCCATTTTCTATTTTGAAACTACCAGAAAGTGTGTTACCCATTAAATATAGGCATAGATTAGAGATTATTTTGCGGCCGAGCATCCTAAGAATAATTCCCACCCTTATAATCAATCCATGAGGATCCCATGTAGGATATCACCTCTTGAATACTATTGCTCTGAATGCAAGAGGGATACCTCTACAAACGTATTTACCCAAAGGATCCGAATAGGTATGCCTCAATATTTACACAATTTTGATGATATAAATAGTGAGTCATTTACTTATGTGAAGACATAGTGGACCACAAAACAGATACCTCAAATCATGTGTGTACCGTTGGGATCATTCATGGGATGAATCTATAGTGTATTAACTTATGGGACTATAGTGGCTACCTTCATGGTTGAATAACACTTAGCTAGGGATTTGTGGATATAGTGGTCATGGTAGAACATGCCACAATAGAACCCAAACTAAGCATATGTTTTTATTTGGATTCTATTATATTGGTGAGTTTATGGGTTCATCCAAAATTCTTCTTTAATTAGGATTTCATGTAGTTACTATTATTGTGGTTATTATTTCCAGACAAGCTTCCTATAACTCTACCTATGGGCCTAACATGGTATGATGTTATGGTGGGGATTACCTTAGTTAATTCTTGGGATCCATCTTTTCATCCTTATTTAATTTAATTCCACCATTACATGAAAACCTATTTCCACTAGGATTCCTTTATTTGTGGGTAATATATTTGAGGTTGTTGATTGAATATTGGTACCCCAACTATAAACTGTGTCATTTAAGATGCATATAATTATATGATCTATGTTATGATATTGGTTTTCCGGTGGCCACATTTACCCCACGTAACAGATTCTCATGAAATCCTTGATAATCACTGATAATCTACATGACTAGTTTTTGTGCTACTCCTTTTGAACAGTTGGAATCACCTTATTGAAAAATGTATAAAATTTTGATAATGTACTACTATGACTATTTCAGAATGACATAGAGTAATTATTAGTGATTTAGGTGTTTGTTCTGTAGAAATTTCTTAATGTCCATCTATCATAGGAATTGTCACTATTTCTAATGTATTGATTTCTTATGGACTTGGAACTATGAATATGATATCAGACAAGATTATGGAACATTGAGTTGTCATATGTGTTCTACTGGTTACTCATATATTGTTTGATATTCCTAGGGAACCTATAATCTCTCTCTGTTTCGTATTTACTATATTTCTAGTTAAATCCAAGAATTATATACTATTTATTGGAGGTGATTATGGGTGATAACATTACCTAGACTCATATCACATATTGGTGACTAAGCATTGCCATAGAAAATTACAACATTTTCCAAAAAAGGTTTGTTCCATTTGGATCATAAAACTAGGGATCAATTATTATTTAATAATATTAATCTTATTCAAGTCATGTATCATCTAGAAAAGAATATTGAATGATCATACACTTTCAAAAGTATGTTATATATTCATTGTTGGAGTTGGCATATTATGATTTATTTATCATACAATATATATGCACATTAATGCCTCATGATACCATATGTTTACGTTTTGGTTGAGCATATATTCATTTTGTATAGGTTGAGGACTTGGGTTTCATGATTAATCATAGATACCCTTGTGGATATTTTTTATTTCCATGGACCATCTCGATATGGTTCATGAGCATAAGTATGTGGATCATTTCATAGTAACAGAAGAGAATTATGTATTTATATTTTTTTATTCTACTGAATATGAGAATACCCTAGTGGGTCATCAATGTTGTATGTCTGACATGAATGTTCGGGCCTTTATTTCATTTTAATGTATTACATACTTGTTTGTATTTATTTCTTCCAAACACAGATTATTTTTTTCTATGTATATTATTAGGTTATATCAATTGTTTTGACACTAATTTGAGGGAATACTCTACCTAATGACACACCATAGGTCATCATGACTAGCCATATGCCCATTTTTTATGAGGATATGTGATTGATGGTTGGTCATGAACCTATCCCTTTACTCTTCATAATGCGATTTGGGTTGGGATATGAAAAATAACAAAAAAATATATTCTATAATCATTTAATAATTAAATTATATTTCCACCAGTTTAACACATATTATTTTTTGTATCATATAATAATTCCTAAATTCACAGATCTAATTAAACCCCAATAAAATATGATTACATCAAATCAAAACATATGTATAATATTAATATTTTAAATTAGGATATATGTGTTCATCTAAAGAGACCATGATAGATATATTTTCATTATAACCAGATTCTCACTATTACTTTTGATCTAAAATTCCATTATTTTATATTTAATGGATGATTTTATATACATAAAAAGCATAAATGATTAAATATATCGAAAGTTAAATGTATAATATTTTATGATCAAACTACCTGCTATGACAAGTTTAGGGATTTCAACTTCAGTATTAGTAACTACGTAATATTGTCCATTCTCCCATATCCTCTTTTAGGTGAATACTATTTTCACTTGTGGAATTTTTTTGTGTAGTGACTCATCTCCTTACTATCAATACAAAAGAAATTGATGGATTATTTACATACCTTTTATTCTTCTTCCAAATGGTAATTATTTCAAAAAATAAAGAAATATCTCATTCCTTTAGAAAATGTATCATGTTGTTTCATTCCATGATTTTCACATGTGATAAATTCCATTTTTCCCTTATCTTCCTTCAGTTGATTTTTTAGGGATCATTATCCCTATTATTCTCTTGATTATTGTTGAATATTTTTTCGATGGATAACTATTTATCTATCATGATGGAACTTTCCAACATATCATAAATTGATAAAAAATATCTAATGATTAATAAGATTCATTTAATTTCCTTAAACCCATCAATTAAATGGTCAATATTAACTCTTGGATTATGTTGATAATATTTTATTGATTTCCTCATACACAAGATATATTTCTTTAACCTTATGTATTAGGTTCAGTGGTTGCCTTTTTAAATTAGAGCATTTCTCGAGGGGGATTATATTTCAATTAATATCTCTTAAAAATTTCCATTATATTCTCTATATATCCTAATCCACATTTTTTGGATTTAGTGATTACCAATGATCAACATATTCTTTGTGAAAATAACATACCTTAATTATATTCCCTTCGAAATTACATCTCAAATCCATAAATATATTTTCATTAGACATAATATACTACTCATCTATTAATGGATTAGTATGTCAAATAAAGGATATCATTTTCTACTGCATGAAGTGGTGCAACATCAATAAATCATAATTCGACGAAATAGTATATTCTATATAGGCAAGTGTATTTTTTATAACATGAGTCAAATTTCATAATATGGCAATAATCTTATCATCTCCTACACCAACCAGGTTTATTTTCTCATGGGGAAAATCCATATAATGATTATGGGTTTTGAAATGATTCATATTTCTTCTATTATGCTTTATTTATAAACAATTTTATATATTGGATTAAATAATAACATTATCAATTAGGGTAAATAATTCCAAATCTAGAAAAATACAGAACATCAATTGAAATTTTTTCATATCTAATATTTGAATACATTTATTAGTATCTTTAAAAATATCATTATATCATAAAAAAATTTAAATGTCATTCAAAATGGATTATAAATAGAATGTTAATAAATAAATCAATATCCCAAAGAAGTATATAAGTAGGTCTGTATTTTTATTCCCACTAATTTTGTATCGTGTGGTGATTGACTTGATACTCACATAATCATGTTTTTGGGTGTTTACTATTTGGATAATATGTTCTCTTGGGTCTGTCATAAGGCTATATTCTCTAGTCACTATTTTCCAAAATATTATTCCTAAGGATTATACTAAACATCTAATGAAACCTATTGTAATACCATGAATCATGTAATGTGGACTAGGTGGTTGAGTTACTACATTTTCAAATGATATAATAGATCTCCTTATAAATGATCAAATATTTTTCTAATCATGTGAGAATATATATATATTATTCGAAAATTACATCTGAAAAAAAGTAATGAAAATTAAAATTATAGAGAGAACATTATTATTTATTCTTATTAATCTATAAAATCATTAATTAATCACTTTTTGGAATCTTGTGATAAATAAAATATAGTAAATGGAGATGTAAAATGGTTATTGAGGTAAAACACCAAATATAAGATATCATAAAAGATATAAATCATGAATAATATAACAAAGATTAACAATAATAAAATATTCATTAAAACCAATATCATAAAACGGGAATGTATCCATGGATTTAATTAAAATATTGATAATCACATTATTAAAATTAATTATTTTCCTGATGATATAATAGATAATGTTGGACATCATAGTCTTTACCTTCAAGGCCCTATGTTATGAAATCCTATTTAAATTGTTCTGGAATATGTTAAATAATGTATCTGTATTGTCTCATGAGACCTACCAATACATCGAGGTGATATAAAAGGACCTTTACATAATGTACTATATCCAATTAAATAATTATATGAACAAAATCATCAACAATACAAATAAAAATAATAATATAATGATTTATATTAAAAACCAATCATGTGATGGGTCATTATTTTCCCTGGTAAATAAATATATGATCATGATCATAATTCATATATAGAATAATGGTGGATGGTATCATTAGATACATCATTAATGAATATGTTTTTCCGTCAAGAAGTTTCCATAGAAAAAATTACATTAAAAAGAATATTCAAACCATTCATTAAAAACATAAAAATATTATCATTTTATTTTGATAGTACAATAAGTAAAAAAAATCACAGCAGTGATAGATTTACCTTATATAAAAAACATGTAAATTAGTGAAGGAATATTTAATTATAATGACATATGTGATGAAAAGATGCATCATTCATTATATAATGGGAAAAATGAATATTATTTCAGTATTTTGGTCAAATGTAAATAAGTACCTTGTTTAGAAAATGGTACGAATTTTCCATTTTAATAATTCAAAATAACAAACAATAAGGATGAAAATTACATAAATAATAATTTTTTCGTATTAATAATATTATTTAAAAAATTAAGAATCATGGATATGGATGAAAATGATCATCGACTAAAGAGGAAATACTGTCAGATTTTATAATAAAATCTCAGTTTTATTAGGTACGAACAAGAAATAAATTTAATAAAATCAAGAATATTCCATCTATTACCGTATTCAAAGAATATTCATGGATCTATAAAGACCATGAGCTTATAAATTCCCTTACCGAAAGTTTAGACATAAACAATCAGGAATAAAAATGATATTATAGATAAACACTTACATAATGTCTAACAATGTCCATAAGTTCTATAAACCTCATGTATAATAAATTTTCGTCTATTATTATCGTATAATATAATAAAATTAATACAAATTATAATAATCATGGTTTACTCTTAATTTGCTGCCAACCATTGATTAATAATTTGTCAATATAATTACAATTTTGGTTGTTAAATGATGTGTTTTTCATATATTTTTCAGTTTGATAGATATGTTCCATTCATGTAGATCTTGGTTATATCAACTAAGAATTTTAGTCATTATATAAATATAAAATATATTGAAAATTTAAATATTTATGACATTTTGTAACAGGAAAAAATGGACATATAAATTACACCATTCATGGAAATGATATTTCATACCCATGAAAGAATACTTATTTAATTTCCTATTGAAATATATTATCGCAATCTTCTAAAAAATGAATATTATAACTTTTTAGGTGAATATTCATTATATTACACAGAAAAAATATATGAGTACCATAATATTTTAGTGCTTTAAAAAATTTGAAAAACAGCATTCTTAATTTGGTGAAAGATATTAAATATCTCCCATAAAGATATTCCCCATTAGAACTCATCACAAGAACACCCTACATAAACCATTTTTAATAACCTATATAAATGAAACATAATAAATGGTAATCTTTGTTGATAATTATAGTAAAACAAGGGATATATGATATCATAACATGATCATAAGGGAATTGGAAGATGACCATAATAACTTAAAATCATAACCTATATATCAAAGAATAAAAAATTGAGTCATGGAATAAATATATTGATTTAATAAGAAATGAATCAAAAGGATATAAAATCACACTATCCATGAGAGAATAAAATTAGAATAATACATAGATTTTTATCAAACACATAATCATGAAAAATAATTTCTATAGTAGTCAAGGATCGCAAAAAATGTTATCAATGATGAATGAGTTTACCCTAGTAACCATCAAACCAGTAATGGTTCTATCCCAAGAAAATAATTATGGAAAATCTATCTTTCTGAATAAGATTTAATCCTCATTATTGTTCTATTTATTTTCTATAATATATATATTTACCCAATTTATTCCACTAAGATATTGTTCCCACCTATCACATTGTGAAAATAGGACATATTTGTTCTACGACATAATAAAATATTCATCATACCATATCCCAATAAATGAAATTGGTTTCATAATCATTTCATATTATCACAACCTATGGAAAGACATAGGTTTCATACTCTTTTAACCTTTCATCCTATAAAAACTCATAGAGTAATAATATTCTTTAATATAAATTTTATCATTGTATAACCGTTTAAAAAATTAGATGGTTTCTTAATAATTTTCCAATCAGAGAACATTCAATGAAATATTAAAAATGGTATCTTGTTTTTATATCCCTAAAATATATAAGTTGCGTAAATGGATTTTAGCTTATATGGGAAATTATTTTTAATGATAAATCACCTAGAACTTTTCTTGAGTAAGATAAAATATCAATGAAAATTTTTTAAATCATAAAACATTTTATAAATACATGAATTTGAAAATAATATTTAAAAGATATAAAAAATAATTTAAATCATTTAAATTACTCATTGATTAAAATATCATTTTTGATTTGATGATTTTTTTTAAATTTTAATCATTTTGAAAATTCATTTCACTTTAAAATGATTTATTAAAAATATTAATAAATTACCAAACATTGAGGAAAACATTAATTTGGAATTTTAAATTAAATGTTTTATGGGAATCATGATATCATTTACTGTCCATGATTGTAGGAAATATTTTTAATGATGTGCATGTAAAAAAAGAAGAATTTTTTTTACATTTTCAGTTAATTCCAAATGGGAAATATATGAAAACGAAATAAGATTCCATTTAATCAATTTATAAAAAATTTAAATTAATGGAAAATATTTCTTTAATATATCATTTAAATGATGCTAAAAACATTTTTGAAAACATTTCTGGAAAAAATCATTTTGGAAGAAAAATTTTTTTTTATTGAAAAGAATATTTTTCATGGAAATAATATTTTATTAAATCATGAGTAAATAAAAAGTGGAAAATGAAAGTAAAAAATTCATTATCTTAAAACTAATTGAGTATAATAAAATTAATTGTTATCCAGAGATATTGATTATAAAAGTTTATAATTGAAAGAAAAATCATAAACAATCCCAATATACTTTGATATTGTAACATCAAACACTTACCACTTTCCTAATTTTGAGTAATAATATCCATAAAAGTGTAAAATTAATGAAAACATATAATATCATTAATATAATTATATAAAAAATATAAAATTCCAAAGGGTAATTATATACACCTCTTATAAAATATAGTTGCATAACATAACTTATATCATGAAGAAGACAATTTGAGACAAAAAATAACTTTTTAACCATAAATCACATGAATGATATATCCTAAGAGATTAATTTATGTCCCAAAAAATATACGGATAAAAATTATAAAATAAATTAATTGGTATTATATTCACAACGTAAAATATTTACACAGAGAATATGGCATGTGTCCCACAAAAAAATAAAGTAGAAGTGGAAATAACTTTTAATAAGTCTCAACTTCATTCATAATAATTAAAAAATATTTCATAATAAATTTATGTTTATTATCAATCTAGTAAATAAAATTAACTAGAACATACCACATATTATTTACTTATCTATTTTTATTAAAATTTTACCAATAATTACAATTTAATTCCTCATTTTGGGTAATATCAGCTTTGTTTTTCTTATTAGTTTGATTTTCTATTTTTGGTCATATTGCATTGATCATGGTTCTATAATATCTATAATTATATTCATGACATATTTATAATTATTTTACCTCAATTATAGTTTTAATACCAATCAATAAAGATGGTTTTGATAACTTTATTATGTTATAATCACAAAGATAGCACATCGTATGATTTATAAGAAATGATTCCATTAATCAATTTTCATAATGGAAAGAATGTATGTGTTGTATTATCCTTAAAACATTATTATAATATCATAAATTCAATAATAAATATTTAAATATAATTATACATGTCATCCTTGTTTTTTGGTTATGAAAATAAAGTCACACTACTTCATGATGGCAAAAGTCCACACAAACACGAACGATCATACCTACATTCTGTGAGTAAAATTGTAAGAAAGAAAATGATATATTATAAGATAATAATTTAAAATATTTCAAGAGTATCATAATTATTTCATGTTTATCACATATATTTTTCCTTATTATATTCTATGTAATGAGTTATTGAAAAATTTATAGGATTTTTTCATGAGATAGTAGTCTGTCGAATAAACGTGTGATGATATCATATCCCAAAAAAAAGGATGTAAAAATTTATATATGATATTATTACTCAAGTGGTATAATTATGTAATATATATATTTATATATATTTATATACATTATATATTTCATTCTACTAATTCTTCAGAGGTGGTAAAGGAAAAAATTAATGACATCATTCCATGTGGTGGTATGTCATCGTACACGTGAATGATGATTTTATTTCCCATTTTATCGATGTGTAGATGCATTTGGGTCATTAAAATAAAAATAATTCCTATAAATATATATAATATAATTATTTTATTTTATTATCATGTTTTAATAGTAATTTTATGAGATCGATTAAAAACAAAATATAATTTCTAATTTGTAGAAAGATATATATTGTTTGGGAATCCTCTCATTCTATCAAAAAAATAATTCACAGGATGGATATATACACAAAATAAGGTTCTTGTATCAGATTAGGGATGTTTGGAAGTGATTTTTTCATGTAAATTACCAAGAATAATTTTTTTAAATTTGTAAATATTAGAATAAAAGTGTTAAATTTTATTAGTGAGGTGAGTGGCACACTTGTAATTTTTTAAATATAATAATTCCACCTGTATTTTTTCATGTAACAAGGAGAAAATAATATACCATTATCAAAACTAATATGTATTAGGTCTAAATATTTTCTTACACAGGGTTATTTACAAGACTTCATTTCATTTTACCCATTATCTTTTATGTTTAACCCCCAATAAACTAATTTTTAACATAACCACAATAATTAATTTTTATTACATTCAATATTATTTAGGTTAGATAAATTATTTTCATAATATTAGTTAATATAAATTAATATGATTAAAAAAATATAATCCATATTTGGAAATTAAAATCACATATATAGAAAATTTTAATTTATATTTAATCTTACAGACATGTAAGTAAGTGAATTTTCAAAGTGAAAATCATTAAAATTTTGCAATGTTTTTGTATGAAAATTTAATATGAAATCGGATCCAATGACCTAAATTTTACAAAAAAAATTTAAATTTATTTAATTTTAAAATAAATAAAATTTATAACATAATATACCGCTATAATTTATTTAAAAAAACGAGTCCTTCAATTAAAATTAATTATTTTTCACTCTCTGTAATTGATCATACGTTTCATTCCAATATGAAATAATGATAAGTATAAAAATCATACATGTTTTGTTTTTTACACACAAAAAATAAATCATGATATACTTAATTGTATATTAATTAAATTTTATATTGATGTTTCAATCATAAAATGATTACACTACTACAAATAATATTAATTCACCTTATAATAACACTATATGACCTAATATTACTACATTATGTTATATATTAAAGGATTTAATGATAACACTATGGAATATAATGTAAATTTCACCTCATGATCACATCAAGAAACATAAATTAACATTAAAAAATCATGTGACATATTGTCATAATTAAATTTCATACATAACACATGTCATTCGTGGAATTCCATAATAATGACAGAAAATTTAATAAATAACACAAATTACACAAATTACCAAAATTAAACATATTTTAAATTCCCATTAAATATTTAAATAGGTGAATTAAATTATTTTGGAATTAAAGTATGTTTAGTGACACATCTGTTTAATGAAAAATCTGGGTTTTATGTGGATTGTAACCATAAATAATTATAGAGAGTGGTAGAGATCAATAAGCACAATAATGTGGGTGATCTAGATAATGATAATGACCGCAATATCAAAAAAACAAAAGAGGCTTTGAAAGGTAATTCATATAATAAATAAATTATGAAAACCTGATAAAACATTATTTTAATATTATTTTAAAATATTTTTTATAATTTCATGAGAAGATATAATTACATGATTTCATTCCATTTCTTAAGCAGAATCCAACATTTTTGTTTTGCCTTTGTAACATACCACATAACAACATTCTCCAAAAAAGGTTGGAGAATTTTTAATTCCTAATGCACTATTAAATCATCTGATAAATGAATAGATTTATAATTCATTCAATTTATCAATAGTTTTCTTCACAACGAAATGGTTGCCACATGTTTTCCAATATTCACAAATCATTATATAGTGATGTAATATATAATTCTATTAGAAACTCATCCAAAGTTAAACATAAACCATTCTATAATTGGTTCACCTTATAATAATTCCAAAATTAAAATTTTATAATGGTCACAAAATGTCTTAAGATCCACAAAACATTAATTCCCTATATAGAATAATGTGTCAATATTTTGTCTCATACCAAACTTGTGAATACATTTATCATGAATTCTATTGAAACATGGTATTAACCTAAATTACTATATAACTGTATTTAAAATATATATTGTTTGACAATCCTAACATACAACCTAGATTATTGGATATATTCCTTAAATCGATAAACTTTTGTAAACTCCTTCAATTATATCATAAATGACTTTACCATCAAATCATTAATCAATTCTATGGTAATCGGTACTATAAAATTTACCTTACACATATGTAATATCTATTTATCCTAACATTGTTATCATAACATAAAAAACATATTATGGGTTATCCTCTATTAATAACAATATCAACATTCCATTAAGTCACTTTTCTTATCCATCAATAACATTTAATTTTTTTTGAAAATTCATAATTAAAAAAATATACTGAACTTTCCTTTTATATTTCATGATTCAAATAGAATAATAATAGAATTAATATACATAAATACTTGAATCATTCCACATAATTCTCAAACCATTTTCAATTATTAATCATCTTATTACTTAATACCACTTTTCTTCTATTTTTCATTCATAGTATCATTATCATCCTGAGAAAAACAATAACTCATTAAACCATTTTTTATTATGTTCATGATATTTTAGTTTAGAAAATCGATATGCATAATACCAATACTTTCCAAAAATAAAAATTTTATATAACGATGATATCTTAGGGATACCGTTATTCTCATCCATTACATTAACCGAACCACTCATTCTTATTCTACATTTAATTATGTTCTGTCCTAATTTTCTCTAGTAATAAAATAATCTATTACATAAATAAATATCATTAAATTATTACTCCCACATTATTATCATATATGATAATAAATATTCATTCGTATATAGTCTCCAATATATTAATTCTCAAAGAAAACTATTTTTATCAACTTTTATGAGTTTGAGGGTTGATTGCGGTACATATTCTTAATCCTATATTTTGATAACTAATTAGGGATTATTATAATATCTTTTATAAAAGTTGTAATCCAATTTGGTTTCACATAAAAAACTCTCTATAATATTCAATGTTGTTCTTGTTCATTCTATTTCCCACCATTTACTAAAACCAAAAAAGAATAACTTGTGTCACAATACTCATAGGGGGAAGGCATATAATAATGAATGAAGAACTACAAAAATCATAAATCTTGAAA
Source organism: Viscum album (assembly GCA_963277665.1). Lineage (NCBI taxonomy): Eukaryota > Viridiplantae > Streptophyta > Magnoliopsida > Santalales > Viscaceae > Viscum > Viscum album. The sequence continues at coordinate 1,645,083,781 of OY728155.1, read as the reverse complement.
TTTTATTTTTCATCCATGGATCCTTATGTTTAACCTATGATATTCATAGTCATGGTGTATTTAAATCCATTTTGATTTTCATAAAGATTTTGTGAATTCCCAAATAATTTACCCAAATATGGTCTACCCAGGTTTGTAGAGATGACCCTTTTCATGTAAGAGGTGACGGTCAAGTATATCTCAATGTACCCTTTTTTAGTTTTTACCAATGGGTACCTCTATTCTAGAGCCACATCAACTTGTTGAATCTAGAAATGGATTCCATATCATGGATTCAAATTTCTATATACATTATGAAAATCTAAATAATGATTCAAAAACATTAACTAACCCTTAGACTAATATATAGAGACATCCCTAGACATATCCTTATAAATATACATTTAAATCTCACAAAAGATATCTAATACTATTTTCCAAAGGTTAAATAAAACATTCCTCTAATAATAAATATAGTGACCCATGCTACTAATATGTGGATTTATATATTTCTCGATAGAGTTTCATTACATCAAACAAAACCAATTTTTGGACTATAATAGTTATGTGCCATTAGAAACTAGGAAAAAACATTATTAATTTGGTGAAAGATAATCAATTTATCCCATAAAGATCTTCCTATATAGTACTATTCAAAAACATATCCTAATTAAAACATTCATTTTAACATGGTGAAAGGAGACCAAATAAAGGGTAATCTATGATGATTATTAATGATTAATAAGAGAGATTTTAAATAAAAATATAAAAATAATAGAATGAAAACATGATAATAACATATAATGAATAAAACATACATAGCATAGATCAAATTGATGAGTCATGGAATTAATATTACTATTTCATAATACATGAATCACTTAGAAATCAATTATCATAGTTTATGAAAGAATAACATTAGAATAAGATATAGATTTTTTCATACACATAATCCTAGATATTTATTTACATAGTGCTCTAGAATCATTTCAAAATCTATAATATTACAATGGGTTCACTCCCCAAACCATCATAGTAGTCTTGGTTCACATTCAAGACTATTATAACGGACAATTTCCCCTAATGAACATGGTCCACTCCCCATTATAGTCTTGTCTACCTAATTAGATATAAATATTTACACCATACACTAGTGCAGAAAACGTTTTATACGTCGGTTATTTTTCATTTTTTACGTTGGTTTCTAGACGACGTTAATACGTGCGACATTATAAATAAGGTTCTTGACGTCGGTTATTTAAAAACCGACGTCAAAAACATAAAATCGCGATGTTTATCGCGTCGGTTATTTTAGAACTGACGTGATAATGAAAATGGGAAGGGTTTATCATGTTAGTTATTTAAAAAACGGCGTGATAAAAGGCCTAGAAAATGGTTTATCACGTGGGTTATTAAAAAACTGATGTGATAAACAGGGGCGAGAGGGGTTGATCACGTCGGTTCTATAAGAACTGTCGTGATAAACCAGGGTGAGCATGGTTTATCACGTCGGTTCTTATAAAACTGACGTGAAAAAATGAGGGAGGGGGGTTTATCATGTCGGTTATTGAATAACAGACGTGATAAACCATTTTCCATGCCTTTTATCACGTCGGTTATTCAATAACTGACGTGATAAACCATTGTCCAGGGCTTTTATCACGTCAGTTATTAAATAACCGACGTGATAAACCATTCTACAGGCCATTTATCACGTCGGTTATTAAATAACCGACGTGATAAACCATTCTCCATGCCTTTTATCACGTCGGTTATTAAATAACCGACGTGATAATCTATTTTCCAGGAATTTTATCACGTCAGTTATTTAATAACCGATGTGATAAACCCAATTTTTTTTAACAGAATGCAGTCATCCTCTCTCCACCAGAATCAACCAGAAAACAAATCAAGAAATTGTACCACAAAAACAGATGTAGATCAAAATTAAGCATGTACATAGATAACATATAAAACTTACCCCCAAGACAGCCCCCACCCTCATTTATACCCCATGGACAGCCCTCCCCCACCCCGTTGGAGCCCTCACCCTCATGTATACCCCCTAGACAGCCCTCCCCCACCCCATTGGAGCTCCCACCCTCATGTATACCCTTTGGACAACCCTCCCCCACCCCATTGGAGCCCCCACCACATTCCTGGACTACCCCCTGACCCCCGGACACCCCCAAACACCCCTCGACAACCCCCCACCCGCTTGAACAGCACCCCCTCACCCCCTCACCCCACTTGACAGCCCCCACCACACCCCTAGACAGCCCCAAACACCCCTGGACAACCCCCCACCCCTGGACAGCACTCCCACACCCCTGGACCGCCTTCCCACACCCCTGGACATCCCTGCCACCCCCCCAAAACTGTCCCCCACCCCACCGGACAGCCCTCCCAGACCGCTGGACACCCCCAACCCCATTGAACACACCCCCACACCGTTGGAACCCCTCCCGCACATACCCAAATCCATCCCAGAAAAACGTTCAAAAGTAGACCAAAATAAGAAGTAGAGCAAAATTAAACATTCACTTATATAACATTCAAAAGATACACTGTCAACGTCAAAAAAAAACTAAATCCAACCTAAAAAACTACCAAATACACAATTAAAACGACAATATTCAAAATTACATTTTACATTACAAACAACTAAAATTCAATCAAACCTGTAAAATAATTTGACCACTCCACTTGTACGTGTTTGATGTCTTCATCAGTATAGGGTTGAGGGTCATCAAAAATCTAAAAATGAAAAAGAAGATAGTTAACATGTATAATGAATAAATAAAATTGAAATATTATGGAAAAGTTTAAGAGCAAATCGTACCAGGTCAAAATTTACAATTGTCCCAGTTGTTATAATTTCATACATAAATATTAACAAATAATATCCGCATTCGATGAAGCCTTGTTGTTCATGAAAATTCTGTTTGAATGAGTGTAAATTAAATATATTATTTTTATGTAATAAATCAAAAAGTACAAATTATAAATGGAAATTTACCTTCGTATTTACATATTTGATATTTTCATTTCTTTTCATTGTGTTTTTTCGAAAGTAGACCCATGCACTGTTAGAAAATAATAAGAATGGGGTAAATAAAAAATTCATTATAATATATAAAACTATTGAGAAATTGAAACTTACTTTTCCAATATATTCTTAAAACTTTCCCGCACATCACCATGAATAGAGCATATCCAATAATGAGCTTTCTCCCTTGGGCAGAAAATCCCTAACATCCAATGATCACTGATAAAAGGAAATTTAATGTTAGTGGTTTTTTATGTTAAAAGATAATTAACTATTTAATAGAAATGTGTTTCATACCTCTCAAGACCACTGGAATCTGTTTCTGATGTCATAGCATGTTGTCTTTGTTGTTTTCTATACAGTATTTCTTTACCTTTGAAGTATTCCTGTGAAAAAAAAAAATTAAAACATATAGTAGTTTTCAAATGATAAAACAACTTTAATAAAAAAATAAAATAAAAGATATAACATTAATACATCTATGGTAATGAGTCGAAGAAGTCTGGATGGCTAAACTAAAAAATGGCTGATACTCTGTCCAACTGTCGCCACCTCATCTGTAGGTATTGGTACCCTAGATGATCTATCTATAACATCCTATACAGTTACCCTCTGATTCTCTACCTCTAATTGTTGATGATGAATTGTATCTCCTATACAATATACCAACCCGTATGCTACTATATGATGTTGAGAATTATCAACATACAACTCGCAATATGTAGGAAGCTGCGGCGGAGGCGTAGGATAAAAAAAGGGGTCCGGAGGCTGAGGAGGGGGAGTGGGAGCTACTGGCAGAGGTGGAGGATAAATAATGGGGTCTTCAGGGGGAGGTGGAGGAGTGAGAGTTGTAGTCTGAAATTCTCTTTGCATTTCTGCAAACACCGACTCTCTAATCTTTTCCTCCACCGTCACATTAATATTTTGAACTACATCCTCCAAGGATTCTATTTTTTTTATAAACTCCCTCAATGATAGAAGTTGAAGAACGTGGAAACACTTTTCTTGCCGATACACCTGCCGGATATCCTCTTACACGACCAGGATGTTCGAGCCTTCCCAATGCTACAAATAAAATACCTTCCCTCACAGTAGCTATAAATGTCCCTTCTGAACTCTTCTCCTCAAGAGAGTCATGTATTAATTAATTGAAAATTTCTGTAATTATTGAAACTTATATGAAGAAAAAAGATAACTTAAATAAATAGAATAGATATCTTACAATCCTCTCCGCTACGATTCTCGATTCTTCCAAAATATATTGCCCTTTTTTCCCCATCTGAGCTCTCTTCCATTTTTCATGTCTAGATGGAGGGGATGGAGGGGACACCTCTCCAGATCTTGAAGACTCAGCTCTTAGTTGTTGAAATGTTTTCGCCATCATTTGTTCTTATAATAATGAATACCCTCCTCGAGATAAACTATGAGGGTATACATTTTTTGATTGGATCTCCTGATGAGATTTCCTTGTTTACTGTAATTTAAGAATAAGAAATCATTAATAAAACATTAGTAAAATAATTTATATAAGAAAGTTTATAAAAGGTTACATTGCCCTTACCAGAAATGAATCTTTTTTTATACTTTCAAAAAACAATCTCCATGTGTCTTCATCTATAAGAAGATATATACGACATGGATTGTCGTGACTCCTATGACCATAAATGAAATCAGATGAGAGGGTTGATTTTAATTCCCTCCATCTCCTGGCAGCCAATGATAAGAATTTCTTACTGACTCCTCCAGTGTCAGGAATATCAAATGTCATTTGATAAAGAAGAGGTTAAACATATTATATATACTAGAAACACTAAAAGAAAGGTCAAACAATGACAAAAGATCTTACCAAAATCGTCTCCCACAACTGAGAGATAATGGCTTTATCCACACCTCTCCAATCATCAAACAGAATACTTACATTGGTCTTAGCCTGAGTTGTAACAAAACTCTTAAAATATTTGGCATTCGGACCTCTAGCAATATCATCATCATCAAACTCAACGACTATCCTCTGATCCTGCGTACGGTCAAGTGATAATTTTGGTAAACATGTGAACCCACATTTACCAACCTCTGAACTCTTTGTCGTAATATGAGCATGTGAATGTTCACCCCAAGAGGTATGACCAGCAATATGCAACTCTCCAGAATCATGTGGTTGATCATCTGAATGATCTGTCATTATCCTTCAAATCAAAAAAACAAACGTCAGTTCACAAATATACAAATTCAAATATTTTAATACTGATGTAATCAGAAAATAGAAAAGTGCACTAAGTTACATAATAGTAAACATTGGAAATATGGTAAGCATGTTAAAAAATGGTAAAGATGGCAATGATGGTCAAGATGGTCAAGATGGTAAAATTGGTAAAAATGGTAAACCTGGTAAACATTGTAAACATGGTAAAGTAATTGTCAGTGAACAAAAATAAGCATTTTAAAATTCATGTAATGGTTATAAACATGATAAAGTAAACTAAACAAACTCAAAACAAACAAAAACATATAATTAACATGACATATTTGTGCTTCATACAAACTTCAGGAGAGAGGTTGTAAATTACCAATAAAAAAGGCCATAAAAAACGCGTAGATATCGGGTTTTTTACGTCGGCTTCCAAATAACCGATGTAAAAAACCCCCTGTGCATTGGTTTTTTACGTCAGTTATTAGATAACTGACGTAAAAAACCAAACAGGCACGATTTGTAACGTCAGTTATTAAAATAACCGATGTTAAAAATCTACTCGCCGCATTTTTACGTCGGTTATATATAACCGACATAAAAAATGGTGACGTAAAAAACGTTTTCTACACTAGTGATACATTGGATCATGATATAGGTGACACCAATAACATACTGAAAATTATACATTGGTGTGATAAAAGATCATAAATTAAATGGTAATATATATTTGTTTCATAATCATTTAATCACATTGTTATAGTATAACCCATAGAATTAAAAATGGGTTTCATAATAATTCAATCTTGGTTTATCCCATGGGAAAATAAGCATGTTTGATAATAATGATGTCAACATAAACTATTCAGAGAAATAATAATAATGGTATACTTGGTTCATGTACCAAATTAAGCATATACCATGTAAACATTTTTCATCCAAGATAGAAAATGATTTTAAAAAATAGATCACTACAGATCATTTCTTAAGGTAGATATATTTTAATTTAAAATCATGGTTTAAAAAAAAACCATTTTTCTATCCTTTTCCTTTAAAATAAATGTGAAAACTTATAAATGAATCATTAAAAATCAACTTTAAAATTTATTGAGGAAAATATCATTTCTGTATTGAAAAATAATTTTTAAAACTTATACCATCCTAAAATTAATTTTCAAATTGAAATAATTTATTTCGAATAATAAAAAATAAAAAATATTAAAGAATTTTTTTAAAATTATATATGAAAACATGAAATTGAATACTGAAGTCAATTAGCGATCCTGAAAGTAAGTAATACTATTCACGTCGAGCATGTTAAAACAGTATTATTTATTTTGATATTTTTTATAAAATCCAAAAACATTTTTTTATGATTTTATAAAAAGATTTTATAAAAATGTTTTAAAAATATTCATAAAATATTAATTTTTTTAATAAATCATTCTAAAAATTAAAAGAAAAAATTTTTTTTAAAAAAATTTTGGAATTAAGTTTTTTTTAATAAAATTAGTTTTTGGCAAAAAAGATAACATGTTATAATAATTTTTTTTTGATATATTGAGTACATAAATTGAGAAAGATGACTTTAAAAAATAAATATTAATTAAATAACAATAATGTTATAAATGAAAATATTTTCATTACATATAAGTTATAAAATTGTATCATTTGAATTAAAATAATAAATAATCCTAATAAATAATGAAATTGTAACATCCAACATTTACAATTTTAGTAACATTTAATAAAATTACTAATAAAATATTATTTTTAAATGCAACATATAGTTTAATGAAAATAATAATAATAATTTTGTAGCACAAAAAAGAGAAATTATATACACGTCAAAGAAATAATAAGTGTATAACATAACTTTTGTCCCAAATAAGGCTATATGAAACAAAAAATACTTTATCGTGCTGTTAAATTTTAAACCGTTAATAACATTGAATAAATATCCAAAATTGGCTATTTAAATCCATGAAAAAATAATTACAATAATAATAAAATACATTTAATTTCTTTATATAAATTTTATAATAATAAAATTGTGAATATGTTTTGTGTCTCACAAAAAAAATAAAAGTGAGACGAAAGTCCCTTACTACAAGTATCATCTTCCATTGTACTCCATTAAACCTCCAATATAATAAATATAAGAATCCTATAAATATATTGTAGAAATATTATTACATATATGAAACCATATATTATTTTCTTATTTTTCAATTTCTTTTTCATAAAACATATATAGTTAAAGTATTGTTTTGTGTAATAACAACTTTGTTTTTCGTATATGTTCTGATTTTTATTTTTTGTCCGATTACCTTTTTCATGATTCCATAATCCTCCTAAAAGTAAAAATTATATAAATATAATAGGTATACATCGAATATAATTTTAATATCAATAATGAAATATCATTTTGAAAATTTAAGTATGATACAATCATGGATATTGTATCTCGTAGGCACACATGAGTTAAATATCAATTTTCAATGATAAACATGGAAATGAGGTAAGTAATATCATATATTAATATAATTAATATAATATAATAAATAATATATTATATATTGAATATAATTATACATATCATCCAAGTGGTGTGGTGATGAAAAGAGAGTAACTTCTCTTCCTGAAGGTATTAGTCCACATGTAAATGAAAGATGCAATCATCTTTTCATGAGAGAAAAGATAAGAAGATAAATGATAGATTATATTTCTTAATTATATGTATTACATTGATATCATAATAATGTAATTTATTATATATTTATTTATCATTATTGTCTATTATGTAATTTTTTAGTGAAAAATGAATCACATCGCTTTGTGAGGCGGTAGTCTTCCATACACACAAGCGACGTTATCGAATCCCCAAAGGAATCGAAAGTAAAATGGTATATATGATATCATTAATCAAAATATATAATTACTTAATAAATATATATATTCATTTTATCCATCATCATACTCAACCATTATAGGTGGTAAAGAATAAATGAGTGAAATTTGTTTGAGAGGTGGTAATTCGACAAACACATAAAACATGATTTTATAACCGATTATTTGGATGTGATGGTGTTTTGAGGTATTGAACCTAAAAAAAATTGACCAATATTTTATATAATAATTTTTTATGTAATATTTTTTAATAATGATTTATGGAGGTGGAGGATGAAATAAAATAATAACGCTCGTTTAAGAATTTTACCCCTTCTTCAAGAATCATTTTTACGTTTTCTTCATATCCTTCCGCGATTGGAATTATAAAAACAAATAAGGAACATGGTATGATAGGATAGAATATGTAAAGTTATTTGGGTTGTTTTTATTTGTAACCAAAATGGTTTAAAACATTGAATGTGATAGTAACAGCGGAGGCCTTTCATAAGTTAGGATAGTGGCACACATTTAAATTTTTGAAAAGAGAGAATTGTACCCACGTTTTTACATATCACAATCAAATAATAATTAACCACTTTTTATACTATTTTTCATAAGGTATAAATATGTCCATATAATTAATTTTTAAAAGTTTTATTTTCAAATTTATCATTTTATTATGTTTGAACAATAGTAAACCCATTTTAACCTTTATCGTTTTAATTAATTTTCTGTGTTTAAAATTTAAAATTTAATAAAAAAATCAATTTAAACATATTAGATAATATAAAAAATTCTTATTAAAAATATAAAATCCATTTTTAAAAATTTCATTCACAGAATAGAGAATTTCTAATATAAATCTAATCTCGTAGACTTAATGAGAAAGTAACTTTTCAAAGAAAAAATCTTTAAAATCGTCAAAATTTTTATAATGAACTTTAATTTGAAAATTATTACAATGAAATAAATTGAAATATTAGATTCAAAATTTCTTTAATATCAAATAAAAATATATTTAATATATAATTTTTCATTTTAAATAATTTAAATCAAACGAATGATTTTTTGTAAAATTCTGTATCTTCCATATTCAAAACTATTCACACAAAAAATTTATATTTTTAAAAAACTAAAATAAAATCACCCTTAGATAATCAAGAAATTATAATTTCAAAAACAATTTTTTTATTTGGAAAAATTAATTTTCTGATTGTTTCCAAAATTAAATTAAAAACCAATCTCACAAATTCATCGAAAAATTTGGTTTTTGATAAGTACATTTTTCACAGACAAGAGGATTTAATATTTACTCAATGTATAATAATAATAAATGTATTAATATCAATTAAAATATATTCATTTATAATATATACATCTAATTAAAAATATTTCTCATTTCATATTTATTTTATTAGTTATATTGGACAAACATTATTCACTTTAAATTACTTATCTAAAGAAAAGCATTTTTTAATCAAAAATAAACTTATACTAAAATAAAAAGTAATCTAGTTTCAATAGTGATTCAGTGGAATACATATAAGTAAATATTACTTTTTCTAAAATAAAACATAATGATGAATTTAAATTACATATTTTATTGAAAACAAATAAAAATATTTATTTACCTTTATTCAAATAAATATCAATAATTCATTAAAAATACAAAAAAAAATTAAATTAATTTTGATATAATTTTTTAGAAAAGGTGTTTCATTTTATGAAATAATATTTCTAAACTTTCAATAAATTAATTATAATATTTTTTCTATGAATAAATAATAATCCTTTTTGTTAATAACAGATTTTTTATGAATGTAATTTCTTTAATGAAAATTTAATTATTATTTACTTTGAATTAATAAATATATTTATTTTGAGTATGAAATTTTAATTTAAATTTAATAATTTAGATAATATTTCTCATACCCACAAATATTTTTACTTGGTTATAATTATCACAATTAAAATAATATTTTTTCATGGATCATTCAAGCTCTTTTTAATGTTTTATGCACATTATTGAAGAAACTTGGTGTTGCGTGCAACACATGATAAAATTGATGTTGCATATAAACCAGAATATTTAAAAGTTTAAACTAGTATAATGAAAATGGATAAAATATATTTAAGTTACCTGAAAGGAAGTAACTAAAGATAAATGATATTTTATTATTAAATAATTAAAATAATGTCATATATTTCATATTGATCATATATCTCTTCTAGGAGGATGGCGAGGGTTCGGGTCCGCTCTAATGGAGATTCGAGAGCCTCTAGTGTCGTTCAAGTTTAGCGATGGTTTTCCCCCATTTTCATGGCTCCATCCTTCTTGCTGGAGGTGAGCTACCTGAAAGGGATCCTCGTGCGGCTTCTAATGCTGATATCAGTCTGCGGCGATCCGTTAGGGTTTTTGGGGCCACTGAGAGGGATTTATCTTGTAGATCTTCACAAGAGTTGAAGACAGCAGCGGCGAGCAAAGCTGTTGATGATCGTCGACCCTCTGTGTGTGCTGAGCTGAAAGATCAACACTAGAATGCAGCGGTGAATTCTAAGAATGACAGATCCCATAGATCTATGGGAGTTGATGCGAATATGGTGGGACTGGAAGAAGCGGATGTTCGTCGGATCCCAGTGGTGAACGCTGCACTCAATCGGCGACAGACTTCGGTTGAAGAGATGAATTGTGTTGCAGTGGTGATGGCTGATTTATAGGAGGACGACCGATCTATGGGATAGGAGACCGTGGTTTTCCCTTTGGATGAGTCAGATATTCCTCGAACTACAGTGGGGAGGATGGGCAATCACCCTTTGGATAAGGTGGAGATGAGACCTCCATCTGGTAATTTGACAGATGTGGGGAACTCTGGTGAAGGAAATTAAAGGATTGGGGTTTCCAATAGATAACATTTAAATTATGTGCATGATGGTGCTACCAAGAGAATCGTGAGAAAGGGTGGCAGTGCCCATGTTGTTACCAGCAGGGATAATATTCTAATCAGATTTAAGCATTGTGAGCATTCAATAATCACGAGACTTGTTCTTCCTATTAGAGGAAAATATTTGAAGATAGATGATTTGATTTGAAAGTTAACTTCTATATTAGGGTTTTGTAACTGGAGATGTATACCTATAGGACGAGGATTTTTTCACATTATTTTTTCATCGAAGTATTTGAAGCGAAGAGCTTGGGGGATCAGATCAATTGCTCTTAAGACAGGTATGATTTTCTTTCAGGAATGGGATTTTCGTTTCATTCCTTTCTCTTTAAAAAATACTTGGGCTCAAGTCTGGGTCAAAATTTTTGGTCTTCACTGGATCCTATGGCATTGTAAGATCCTTTTTGACATTTCTTCTGTTATGGGTATTCCAATTAAAATGTATTGGACAACTGAGGTTGTGAAATTTGGTCATTATGCTAGGGTTCTGGTGGAAATTGATCTAAGTTATTGCGTGATTCATAATATATTTTTGTCTCCATTGGATGATTATATCTCCCTAATGGTGGAATATGAGAGATTACCTAACTTCTGTAGTAACTATCAAGTTATTGTCCATGATAAAGAAAAGTGGTGTAATAATGTTGTATGTTCTTTTTGTTCAGCAAAAGGTGATTTTGAGACTTCCTGTAGGTGGAAGATAAGGAGGCAAACAATGCAACATAAGTCTGTTGGAAGAAGACAATCCCCTACTGATAGAGGTAATGAGTACATGAGTACTAAAGTAGTGGATGATGCATCCCAAGAGCTTTCACAAGAGCTTCAAGTGGCGAAGGATACCGAACAAGGCTTGCTGGTGCACACAGAGGAATGTATGCCTGAGCCTGGATCTGGGAGAAGGGTGCCCCCAACATTGGCGCCTGAGCTTGGTGTGAATTCCCGAAATGAGGGTAACATGGAATCAGGAGTGATTTTGGGGAAGACACAGGAAGGTGTTGGTCTTGTGATCGAGGAGAAACAATATCTGAGTGATGGTTCAAATCATTCACAAACTCAAGAGGAAATTTAAAAAATAATGGAGATGCATGGAATCCAAGGAAGGTGGGATGATGTAGAGGATTACTCTCCAAATGAACCAACGTATAGTCAGGTTTTTTCCAAAGGAAAAAACATTATTTTGGATGCTGATGATTTTCAACATGTTCCTCCTATTAAAGCAGGACGTCAGAAAGATTACTCATATCTGAAGCCAACAATGATTACCAGGTCTCATGGTCCTCTAAATTATGATTCAGATTGGTATGGTTATTATAAATGTGACTTTGACATATTAGTTTCCTCTAGTTATGATTGGCACGAGGGGATGGCTGCTTGTATGACCTCGTCCATCTCTCTTTGTCTTTTCTTTTCCTTAATATAAAGGGCTCTTCCCTAACCTTTCTGTATTATATTTCATATTTATTTATTAAATTCATCCTTATATTCATTAATTTAATGAAGTGATGAAAATTTAATCTTATCAAAATGTCGAGTATGGAGTCTACACTTATGCATTAGGGATACATTAAATTCTAATTTTATAGAATCTATATAAAATGTGGTAGTTCCCTATTCTTATTGATATATATGAATATTTATTAAGAATTGAATTATAATATTATGAATGAAACTGTAGATTTAAATAAATATAAAGAAGAAATAAACATAAATGGTTTTGGTTATATGATTACATATTCTTCGAGAGACTACCTCTGTATTATGTTTCAATCTATCTATGGATAGTCTGTAGGTATGAAAAAGAGCTCAATACTAATGTGTATTATTCCATAATGTTTTTTGGTTATGCATTGGTTGATTCTTAGTGTTCAAACTTTTTTGTATAAGGGTAGAGAAGAGGTTCCCTGTTATAAGTGGTGGGATGGACAGACATTGAATAAGCTATGTATTTCAAAAAAAAATCATATTTCAAAGGAATTTGGAAATAAATTCCCAATAATTTTATAGAATGATCTAATAAAATCAAAATATCTTTATCCAATTAGATTTAAATATTTTTAAATGTATATTTGTAACCTTATCTATTATTTATAGCACATTGTAAAATATTTTACCCTTAACCTTGAGGAGATATTTTTAATGTTTTTTATATTCATTATGACTAAAAATAAAGTTTAATATTTTACCAAATATAAAAAACATTTATTTAAAATAATGAATCTAAAATAAAATATCTATTTTCTATATGTGGTTAAAATTACATTTAATATGTGATCATAAAATGAAATTAAAATGATTTGAGAATGATACTTGTTTTAAAAAAAATAATATAAAAAATATATAATCATCATTACAAGGAAATTAATTTTATTATATTATTTCAAAGGATAGTTATTTTTATTTTTGAAACTATACAAAAATGATATGGTACATTGATAAAACTTCATTAATATTGAGAGAAATATAATTTATCTTAATTATAATATTTCATATATTTCCAAAATTGTAAACATAGGTATATAAGTTTAATAAAATATATATATGTAATATATATTTTCTATAAAAAATGTTTTTTAAAACTTCATGTTCTTTTTATATCATTATGACTCATATAACATGACAGTATTTGTAAATTTGGTATTTTTTCACAATTCAAACAAAAAACAACTATTTTTTAAAATTAAAAAAATTCCCTTATATGTTATTTTTGGAATAATAATTTAATAATTTAATCTATTTTTTTCAAATTTAGTTAATATTAATTGAAAAAGGTAAATCTAATTAATCTTACATAAAACACCTTTAAACCATTTCAATGATGAAATTATTTTTATGATATAGAATTAATTTATTATCATCCTTTTATGTGTAACAAAAATTATATCAATATATATATATCATAACTAAATTAATTATATTCATACCCACTAAATAAATGGCCACGATATAAAATTCATGTTTAAATAATATTATTTTTTTTGTTCATTAATATTGTGGTTATGTGGTTGGGACTATATATGATTTATAATTTATTTAAATAAAACTGTAATATTGGGGTGTTTCAATTTCGAGTCAATGAAATTCCAACCACAATAATAGCCGAACATACGTTACAATATAATGTACCTAATGGTATACCCTAAGAAATATGATTTTTACATTTTATTGAAACTTTTTTTTTGGGACGATTATGTCACACAAAAAGAAATATAATTCTAAAAAATTAATTTTTCCTAATTCGAATAAACCAGTCCCAACCCTTAACAAAAAAATATAAATAAAAAGTAATCTATGTAAAACTAAAATAACATGATAAAATTTCATTCCATCAAAATAGACCCCATTTTATATTTAACAAAAATAATTTTCCTAGAAATACTACAGATTATTAAAATACCCAAACCAATTTTAATAATTATAGTTTATTGTAAAATGCATTTTTCATTAGGGAATTTGAATACATTTAACCATCCATGAAAACAAAACCTTTATATTTAAGTAATAAATCCTAATTCTCATTTCAATATAATTCACCTTTTTTAAAAATTATCAATTACTATATTGATTTTCATGTTAAAAATAATATTTCCTCAGATCACACCTCATGAAGGTCTAATTAGTATACAACCATACCATAAAAGATGTTTTATAACAAAAACTCCTTCCATAATTCATTATGAAGTATAAAATTTCTAAAAATAATTCATAAATGAATTGTTTTTAAAAAATCCTCATTGTCGAAATTAAAATTTGTTATATTTCTCATTTTAAAAATAACCAAATATCAAAAAACCATATAACAATGAAACACAACAGACCTTTAAAAATATCAATTTATATATAAATATAATAACAACTAAATTTTATTCACCCAATCATTAGTTATCACCCAATGTCAGTCATAATTTTATGATAAAATAGGATTGAGAACCATTCATGAAACTTTTACCTAGTTTGATAGACTATACACAAATATTCAAATAACCTTTGAAACATTTCAATAATTTTACACCCAACCACTATACAAAATTTATATATTTCATCTGACTATTAATCACTAATAATTTTTATATTAAAATAAAAGTTGGCCCCTTGAAAAAATAAAACAATTTCAATGGTTGTTAAAACATAATCATATCATCCAATAATCCAACGAAATATCCAAATAGAATCTAAATCACAATTGTCTATGGTAACGAATGTGTCATCTAAAAAGGTACTGACTAATGACAAACACACGATCACTATCATGGGTTCTTTGTGCACCCAAATTATCCATTCCCCCATGATACATCTAAATAAAATGAGGGTGATTCAAGAATCTATGACCTTTTTAAGACCCTAGATTCGGATACCTTTTTTAAAAATGGGCCATGGAGGATCTCACACGTCACTCAAATAGGCTCTCTAATTGGCCCAAATGATGATCTTAATCTCCAAGGGATGGAAGCTAGTAATTGGGTATCATGAACCTACACATGAGAATGATTTCATCCACATATAAACCATAAAACATGTATTACAAAATATTTATAATTTGATAAGACCTATCAAAATGGTGTACATTTTTGTATATAAAATAATAAGATAGTAATAAAAAAATATTATACCAAATACAAATGAAATGAACATATATCTAAAAACATAAAAATAGATAACCAAAGGAAATGTATTAAATTTAAAACAAAACACACTATACTAGAATATGATGATGTAACATTAGAAAATAAAAAACTAAAAATCTAATAAATCCAAAAAATACACGGTATGATACATATTCACTCATTATACTCATCATGTCTAACAATTGACCCAATTATGAACAATATAATGTGGTAAAAAAATTTATAAGAGATAAAACATAAGTGATGCATGTATGAACACACATAATAAATAATTTATATATAGTGTGTGGGCCAAACATTCCTAGTTGGATTTCACCAAAGAGTTTAAACAGTTACTTTTGTAACAAAATATATAAATTACATTGATAACATAATTTATAAAGTATTTTTTTCACATCAGAGTGAATAATTAAAAATAAACTAACATTAATTATTTTTTTATTTCCAAAACTAAGGTAATACATTTTTAGAATAAATGTGGCTTAATAAGACTAAATCCTTATTTTTGAATCCAATTTATAAATAAAAACTTTTCATTAAAAAACTATTTGAAGCCACAAATAGATGAACTTTTCATTTCTATTAAATAACCATTAACCTATTGTTTAATAAAAATTACATATATTACTTTAAAAATAATTTTTCATTTTAAAAGACACACTTTCTAAAACATTTATATTTCAATTTTAAATAATTCCAAAATACCAACCACTAAAAATTCCAAGACAAAATGTCCCCAATAAATAAATGGAACAAAAATAAAACCACCAATGTAATAATGTATTCATTCCATCAAATGATAAGGGATAAAATTTGGTATATGTATCGAGATCCCCTAAATTGTTATCCAATTCATCTAAGTATCATGGGTATATAAAGAGTCTCTGACATAGATAATAACATAAATTATCTCCCCAGTTAACATTCATTTATTCCCACTGTGTGACAGTATAACATACCTCACATTACTGCTATGGGTCAATGAGTATAAAAATAAATCCACTAAAATGGTGAAAGAATCATATGTCACTTAAAATTATTTCAAAAATATACTATTGTAACAAGCATCTATATCTTCTACATATCATACACATGGTTCCCATGAGGTATATAAAAGTAGATGACAACCAAAATATAATAATATCATCACATTAACCAATATTTAAAAAAATAAATAAACCACATCTCACACCTAAATCTAACACATGTGATAACCACTTTCATAACAATGAATAAGAACCCATAAAAATATATAACATAAACATTGGCTGAATCAATAAATATAAAACATAATGTAAATTCTAGGGACCAAATGTAAGGGTAATAACAATATCAAATTATAAACTTGTAGAAATATAATACATCTGTTTTTGAAAATATTCTTGGAATGGAAAATATATTTATCACCTTTTAAAATATACCATTAAAACAATATTGGAAATTATTTGGGGGTAATAACACCTTTAAAAATAGTCATTACTTTTTTCAATCTCTTTAAAATTTTATAAGGAATAAAATTAGTATATTCATCATGTTTG
This sequence comes from Viscum album, assembly GCA_963277665.1. NCBI lineage: Eukaryota > Viridiplantae > Streptophyta > Magnoliopsida > Santalales > Viscaceae > Viscum > Viscum album. The sequence goes on along the minus strand of OY728155.1, from coordinate 1,645,066,571 downwards.
GGCCATCCCCACAACCAAATGAAATATAAATTTCTAGTTAATCAAAAAACTATTTCATGCTAATCAATTTCAATCACAATTTTGGAAATTTAAACTCCCATTAAGAAAACTTATTGGAAAATTTATGAAACCCATGGTAAGGTATTGGTCTATAACAATGATTAAACTAATTTTGAAACCAATTTAAAATACAATCCAGTAATACGTATTTGAAAAAAATGGAATAAAATGAAATTTAAAATTAAAAATAATTTAATTGAATGAAATATAGTAGATTGACAAAAAAACATATACCTATTTCCAGATGAAACATAACACAACAAATTTCTTTTGATGAAAAAACATCAACAAGTCACCCTCATCAAATCATAACAACCAAAATACCCTTGATCAGTATTCACCCATACCCTAAAAATTACCCACACGATTATTAGGGTTCATGAGAGAAAGATAAAATTATAGGGAAGGTGAATGATAGGATAATATATGAATAATTAAGGATAATTACCTAAATAATTATTTTAAAATGATAGGGGAAATCTAAAAATAAATATAGTGGGGGAGTTATTTTCCTTTTAGGTGACTGAGGTTTTTTCGTGTGGTTGGGTGAGGGAAGGTGGCCAAATGCCTTAAAATTGATTAAGGGAATAATAAAAATTTTAACTTTAAATGAAACTGGGAACCACAAATATATTTTCCACACTATTTTGAAGACTATGAACATATAATATTGGAGCCACTATTGGAAAAATGTGAAATTTCATTAATTGGATGAATAGAGTATCATTAATATAAACCAAAAGTGCATGTGATCCTTACTCAAAATGTTGGATACATTGTTCTCATTATATTCTTATAAGGTATGATAAACATATCAGCAACTTCAAGAAATTACAACATCAAATACTATAGTACTATGATTGGTTAGTCAAACAGTTTTCCATAACATTTCATAATTCATTAACTAACACTCCCAGCAGAAAAAAAGACTCTCTTGGTTTCCACTATATTTTTATTATTTTAAACCCAATCATGTGAAACACATTAATATTATAGTTGTATGAAAAAATGAAATTATAAAATAAATACGTAATGGTATTAACATGTTATCCCCAAAACAATGAACACTAATCATGAAATGGAGGAAATTTCAAAAATAAATTTATCATTTTACTATGAGCTACAATGTTTTATTGTATTCTTGTATAATAAATAAATAGTGACATGCATGTGTCACATTAATGGTGATGAATGTTTATATTAATTGGTGGGGAGGTTATATTAAAGTGATATAGTTACATTTTTTGTAAGAACGTCAGGATGGATTGAGAGAATAAATTAAACAATAAGTCACACATAGATATTTAATTTCTTTAAATGGATTTTAAATGATGGGTATTCATATAACTAGTGTTGAAAACAAATTTTTAACTTATGATTTTTCCTAAATTATTTAAAAAAACTAAAAATATAAATTTATATCAGCCATAAAATAATTGATGTAAAAAATTTAACATTATTCTGTTTAGAAAGATATAAAATATATTTTTTAAAATAATTCTTTAAATAGTGTTTTTTAATTCAAAATATCATGATAGGATATAAAAAATAATTTATGTTACGAAATTAATATTATTAACTCTATTGGGAATAATAAAAAATAAACTATTTAATCAGTATCTTGAATGGTATTATAATTATTTAGAATATTTTTCAAAAAATAAGACATCATTAATTATAGTGTGTCGCTGATGGGTAGTGGAATCTTAATTTCTATATATCTTCTATACAAACGTTATCTAGGAATTTTATTTTGGTTTTTTTATAAATAATTTTAAGAATTATATGACTGATTTGTCATGTGAATTCAATTTAACATCTCATTTTTTATTATATCCTTTTTAAAAAATAATTATCTTATCATAAAAAATATGATAAATATACATATTCATTATATATATCCATCAAATCCAAAAATATTCATTTATATTAAAATTTATGATTCATTAATATTTTTATTCATAATTTTAATACCACTATGATGCTTCATAAATTATTGCTTGATGTAAAAATATTATATACAGAAAATATTTATAAATGAAAATTTTGGATTTATATCCCTTTAAAAAATAATTCATTCGAATTACCCTGATACCATATAGGGACACTCTTGGAATTTTATCAACCCCATATTTGGGATAATTTCATCATATATAGAATTAAAATTCATACTACTTGATGTGGTATGCTCATTTACCCTCAACTATTTTAGAAAAATTGGAAACATCGTTGAACCATTTTAAACATCTATTATATAATGATTGAGATATCAAAATCTGGTCTCTAATGATACTGGATGTCTCTCAAAATCATAACACTAGTCAATAATATTTATTAAATGACTAATGAATTATGTATCTTGGACGTATTTTATCTAAATAGTTCCTCTAAAACCTTACGTGAAACCTTTTATTCTTTATATAAGTATCTAGAACAACATTTTGAAAAATGTCGATATTTGGTTATTTAGGATGGTGTATCTTTAACACACAAAATCTTATACTTGAATATGAATGATTTATCAATATTATACTAATCTATTAACATTTTTACATCAATATATATATTTTTATATTATTCATATCAATGTATTGTTTAATAATGATGATTCTATTTTATCAACAACATCTGTTTTTACTAGATGAGTATAATGTTCTATATTCATTTAAGTTGTAATTTTATTAATTTACACCCTAAAATTATTTCCAATTGTAAAATTTCATTATATCTAATAGTGATCCAATATCTATATTTCATAAATTTTTCATCATTTAGTGTTTCTTATATAACATAAATATTTTTATAGGCCATCATATCAATCATATAATAAATTACTCTTGAATAGTTGAGAAAAGAACTTGGTTCCCAATCCATCATAGAGGCCAAAATTATTATTTTTGTTTCCCACTCTTATAAGGGTTTACCAGAAAAATTTAACCTAAATAAAATGTTTTAAATAGGCACCTGATCATATTATGTCCACCCCTAACCTTATTTACTCACAGAAAATAATCTAGGGTCACCTTAATTTGGAAAAATGATACTAACTGAAAAAAATGGTATCTGGATATGTTCATAATTTAGAAAATATATGACACATATTAATTTAATTTTTGTTTTAAACTATAGGAAATAAAAATATCATAATTATTAATATAGCGGATAATTTCAAACTATCGGCTAAATATTTCATATACACTTATTCAGTTGAGTTTTTGGAACAACAACCACTATGTTTTGATGAAAAAATAATGGTTGTGAATGTTATTAGAAATACAACATGAATTCATAGTATTATTTTTAAGAAACCAAAAATAAATTATATGTAAAAATATTGAATATTGAGTAATTAATTATTAGATAGTTATAATAGTTATTATTTATTACTTACAATAATTTTTATTTATTATTTACAATATTAATTAATTATAATGTAGTAATTTGTAATATGTAATTATTTGTTATTATTATTTTATTATTTGATAATAATTATTAAAATATTAAATTAATAGTATGTGAAGTTGAAAGATTGACTTAAAATTCAATATATCATAACTCTTTGTCTATTTGTCCATTTGATCTCTATGATAAAGAAATTAAAATATTAAAAATTAAATAAAACGATATTAAAAACAATTTGGATATATTTAATAGAAAAAATTATGCACTATTCTAAGAGAAGTTAAGAAAAACATCTTCTTCAGAAAATAATATTTTTGGATATGTGTGTCCTTTTTGGATTTCTAACATATCAAATAAATGATTAAGAAAAATATATACACCCTATTCACAATTTCATATCATTATCATTGTTTCTTCAATGTTTAAAAATGTCTATAATGCCTAAAAATAGAATGTTTCGTTGGGATGACATTTTTTTAACATTAAATGGGATTTCAACATTAATTAATCTAATAATCAATTATTTTTTTAATTGAATCTGGTTTTACTCCATTGTTTTACATTCATAGAGATATATGGGTGTTTCATTAGTAAATGTTTTCCTTATTTTGATAATTTATTATTTATAAATATATATATATATTATTTATATTTATATTTATATTTCTTATATAATGTGACGGTATATATATTAATATTTATTTGTACATATATATAAATATCTATTATTTTTATGTTTATTATATTTGTTTAGTTTTATTAAGTATTAATGTGTCTGTTTTTGTATTTTTCTATCTATGTATGTTGGTTTTTATATATGTATTCTAATATGATTTTATATACATATTTAAATTATAATTTTATATATATACCCAAACATTATTAATTATATATCTAATTATATAGGTGATTAATTTAAATATAGTTATAATGATATATATAATTATGTATGAATGTATTTATTTTTTTAATAATTAATTAACTATTACTTATTTATATAAAATGTAATATATATTTATAATTTATTTATAAATTATTTCATATATATTAAATTATAAGTTGATATTTTTTATTTATTTAGTAAATTTTTTATTTATATATGTAGAAACCCCAACCCCGGCAAACCAGAGTCGATACCTACTACCATTACATTGGAATAAGATACATTGAAATCACATACGAAAGTACCCAACACATTTGTAATATTTGTTAACTAGATGTATTATCGAGTCATGTATTACAAATAAATGAAAAATTACAAAAAAAAATAAAAAAAATTAAATTTATAGCTTATAGAATTTCCCAACATATATTTCATTGTACACAATATGGATTTATGTGGAAAGTATAACAAATAATGGTGAGAATGAAATAATATGAGAATGAAATACGTCCCCCAAATATTTAATAGTAATAAATCACAAGGATAATAATAAAATAATTATAAACTCATGAAATTAATATTTTATAGAATTCATGTTTACTAGGAATAGTTCACCTTAAACTTCATGATGTATATCAAGATTTTTTAAAATTACAGGGTAAAACCCAATTGATTTGGAAAATAATCTGCCTCATGAAACATAAAATGCATCAAGGTAATATCATTAAAAAAGACACATTCATGTTTTTATGTCCAAATCATTCATAAAAAATCAAATAATATATTTTATAATGTGTATTATACTGAAATATTTGTATTGCAAAAATAACACAGATTTATCAATATTTTTCGAGATAATAAAATAAATTTCAAAGTAAACACCATATGTAAAATGTTATAAAAGTTATGAATGAATAATATTTATAATAGAATAATAAGGATATTAAATATAACTATAATGTATAATGAAATAAGATTAAAATAAAGTGATTGTTTTAGAATAAAGTTAACTATGACCAAAAGAATGTGAGACTTCCCAATAACTTATATCACGTAGTAATTTTCAATTAAAATCCACTTGAATGAAAACATAAAATTAAATATCAAATATGATGAATATTGTAGTATTCATGATATTAAATGTCCACGGGGAAGTATATACACTACATAAATATAAATTTATTCATAATAACAAATAAGTCTCAATAGAATGTAAATTGAGACAAAATCCCTTACCATAAGAAAACTCTACATTGAACACACATTAACCACATGCATAATGGTTTTATGAATTTTATAAACTTATTACAAAACTAAATTTATATTTAAAATACCATATATTCTTTTTTTATAACATCTTTTCACCCATTTATTAATAATATTTTACTATTTTAATTATTTCGGATGTTAATTGCATTATTTTTCGAGTATGTGTTAACTTGTTATTTTTTTATTCCACTTAATATTACCATAATTTAAACACCTAAAAATTGAAAAAAAATTATTTAAAAATCATATATATACATATATATTTATTATATATTTATTTTTATTTATCTATAAAATTTGGCAATATGAAATGAAATAAAGAGTTTATAGAGACGGTATGTCCTACACACACCTGAACACTACATCCTTTTCCAATTCATATTAAAAAAATGAAAGGAACTGATATATATATATATATAACCATCTTTATGTTATATATATATATATATATCATATTTTCTTATTAAAACCCTCATTAATACATTTCATTTAACAAGTGAACGAATCACATTGCTTCGCCGTGTAGTCGTTCTCCAAACACACAAACGACATTATCGTATTCCCACAAAATGGAATGCATTAAGGGATGTGTTATATAATAATTCCATAATCATATAGATATTATAAATATATTATATAAACTACTAATTAATTATTATAATCAACCTTGAAATGTTGTAATTGAAGAACGAAAGACATGGGTTCGCGAGCAAGTAGTCCTCTATACTGTTGAAGGATGATTCCATATACCATTTGATGGGTGTGTATGGTTTTAGCTAATTTAATTAACATAAAAAATCATGTTATATTTAAGAAAATAGTTTTATTATACAATTATTATATAATAATATTTGAACGAGGTAGAGAAGGAAATAAAATAAAGAATACTTTTTGAAAAACATTACATGTTATTTGGGTATCCTCATTAGGTATGCAATAATTCCATGACAAGTAGGATTTCATTCAAATATGATGTCTCTTCGATGAGGGTAAGGATGGTGATGGGATATTTGGTTAGGTATTGTTTGAACTAAAGTGGGTTCAGAGGTGTGATGAAGGGAGAGGTGGGGTGGATTTTATATGTTAGCGAGAGAGAATAATTAAAATTTTGGAAAAAGAATTTATATGTACCCAAATTTCTACCTAACAATATAATTAAATTATACATAAAATTGGATTCAATATGTGGAATTGTTGAAATATTTCCATATTTGGTATAGTTTTGGGTCATTCATACACCATCTATTCAATGGTTAACCACTATATAACCTCATTTTTATCTTAATAGAGGTATTAAATTTTAATTTATTTCACAAATCGTTATGGAAAAAAATAATATTGAGTTTTTATAAATTATAAATTATTTTTATTAAAAATATGGATTCAGTTTTTTTAAAATAAAAATCACTAATTTTCATGAAAGTAATTAAAAATTAGTCCCATTGAGGGGAACATATGGCATGTTTTTTATGTGAAATTGTTAAAATGTTTAATATGTTTATATATATATTAAAAATTAAATTATTTTAATTATATAAAATTATTTATTAGATGTATAATTGATCAAATTATTGTTTAAAACCATTTTCAATAAAATTTTCATTCCTAATTATTTAGATTAAAATTTAGTTTTAAATTAAAATTTAGTTTTTTAACAATTAGTAAAAAAATGAAACTTCTCAAATATATACTAAAAAATCTCTATAAAATAATTATTAATATAAATTTCAAAAAATATATATATTTAAAATAAAATTTAAAATTATATCTATATTTAGTTTTCAAAAAAATGTGCCACTAAAAGGTGGAAAATTGCCTATAAAAAAATAAAACTTTTTTATTCGTAACATTATACTTCTTCGTCTAATATGCCTAAAAAATATATTTTATGGATTTTAAAATATATATTATGATATCTTCATTAATTTTATGTAATGATAATAATTAATTTAATTTTTTGTGATTATTATCTTTCAGCTAATAAAAATATGTTTATTATAAAAACAATTCTTTAATATTCAATTTTTATATTCAACTTTAATTAATTCATAACCAATGAATTAATAAATATAATAAATAATATATTTAATATTATTTATCACCACTATTTTATCTTCAACATGATAGTTTCCATTTTAAATTATAGTATTTATAGTATTAGGTAAAACTCAGTCATGCATTCAACGCAAGTCGTCAAAGAATATCTTTGTTGCATGAAACATAAGCAAACTCTATTTTGTGTGAATTTCAAGTAATATCATAGATTGAATTTATTTTAAAGATTTAATATATTAAAAATTCTCAAAATTTTATATTACATTTTTCCCTCTGTGTTTCATTAAATACATACTATTAAATAAAATAAAATACATTCTAAATTCCAATGTGTGATATTTTTATTTCTTTAAATACATTTCATATTTAAAATTTTAAATTGATCTCTATAATTAATGGTTTCATATTTTACGATTAATCTATTTAAAATGCAACATCATAAACTTTTTAAAAAAATATCTTCTTACTAATAGAGAAAGGGATGTGAAAAAATCATTTTGAATAATCATATAACTATAATTCAAGATAAGAAAACATTTGTGGATAATAAAAAAGGAAATGGAAGAGAAAAAACACAAAAATATTGATGGTGAATGATAGATAAAATTGATCACAAGAAAGATCTTGATATAGAGATGTTTAATGACAATAAAAAATAATCCTAATAGGTGTGAATAGAGTCATTGATATAAATATAAATTATCATTGTAGGATAACACATATTTTTCCAGTTCCCTTTCCTAAGGTTAAAGAATTATTTTATAGTATATGAATTTAAGATAATATACATAACTAATACATCTATAATTTATAAGAACAATATCATTCTTAAAATATGCTTAGATCAGTTTTCAATTCATCTCTTACTCTATGAAATGAATATCGAAATAAATGATAAAATTTATTCATAACACACCAAAAATCACATTTAAGTGATAATAATATCCATAAAGGAGTGAAAATCTGTCTCCTTGTACCCCGTAATATTTTAGAAAACCAATATAGTTCATGCTGAAATCCTGATAAGGTGATATAATACATTAATATCTAATCACAGATCTAAATTTCAATTTAAACCATTTCATTAATGGTTCAACTTTCCAAAAGATTACGATCCAACACATTAGGGTCATTTACAATGTTACATGTAGTATCTGATTTACTTTATTTATATCAAAAATATCATTATCCAAACATCATATATAAATATTAGGAACATATTACGGCTTATCATTCCCCCAAACGTGTGTTTTCCAAATAGTCCATCTTGAAAAATAATAACATTTCTTGGTACCTATCTATAAATTATATCAAATACTTTATAAAATATCACTAAAGTACAATCCTTTTATATTTAATAATTATTATGATGAGTTTATCATCAAAAAAATAAATTTACAACATATTTCATAGATCCAAACACACAATAATATTAATCAATTTACTTTTATTTCATCAACAGTGTATGTTAAAAATCGATCACATTGCTTCTTATATGGTATATTCTCTTAATTCTTGGCCAATCAATTTTTATATCACCTCATATCCTTAAATTTGAAACACTTATTAACTATTTTTTCTTTCTTCTCATTAAATTATATTTTCCCTTACATCGTCTTATTATCATTCATCCCCTTTATTACATCTGTCTTTGAGAATTCAATGTTAATATTGATAGCGCATTGAAATATAACATCATATGAAGAAATATTTTGAGAGACTTGTGCCCTTATGAGAATTGGCTTAATCCATTCAATTAAATGGCCAATCTAATGTTCTATGATGTGTATGTAATATATATGATACCTTGATTACATTTTAAATATAGATTCATACAAAAAAACTCCATTCCTCCTTTTAATTTAAACAATTGAACATTATATTCATCTCATTTTTTTTCTCATTAGGTAAATATTTTTTAATGAATTTTTTATTTAAAATATTTTCCCTCCTTGATTGTTTTTCCTCTTCCTCCCTAGTATTCTATATTAATGACCACAATTGATTAGAATCATCATTAATACAATACAATTCATGAGTAAACATATCCTTTTCACTAAAACCCATTCCCGTATAAATATTTTCCATAGACATAAGCCCTTAATCGTCCATAATTATATGAGTATCTCAACTAAATTATAGGGCCATTATAGAATAATGTGATCTATAATTGGACAACATCATTGTGGAATTTGTTTCTACTTATGGGAATAATATATTTCATAACATGATTAGGATACCCTAATATATCCATATCATTCTTAATTCATATACATGCTATATCAGCTTCCTCAGTAGAGAAACCTCTAAATTGGATTGGAGTATTTATATCATTATTCTTATTCAATCCAATTTTTAAACAATAGAATACATTATACTATTTCAAATATTTATGTAACATAATTTTTTTCCCAAAAATATTGAAATAATTACCATATATTGGCAAATTTAACAACAAAAATATCATAATAATAATAGTGGTTTCATTGGAGAAATATTTAGTGTCAAATAATTGCTATTGTTTTTTAAGAAAATTTTAACCATCCAATGAATATACATGGGAGTATGAAACTAATTGCGTTATATGGCTTATTTATGTCTACTAGTTTATGCATGATTCAATCTCAACACACCATTTTCAAAGTTATAACTAGTACATTAATTTGTGCTAGAACCATTTGAACTTATAGTATAAAATTACGGTTTTATTTCTTGGAAGAACTGTGTAATATCCTCTTAACCATAAAATTAGGATAGTCTTCTACAATTATACCCAATATATATCGTTGGGTTATGTTCCCAAATCTTTTTCTCTATAATCTAGATTTCATGGTTTCTATTAAACATGCTTTGATAAAAAAATGTAGTGACCCCAACTTTGGAATCCTACTACCAATACATTGGCATAAGATACAACAAAATTGTATCCCAATGGACTAATGAGTTTAGTTTTCTTTGTAAAATAGATACACATATGAGTCCTGAATTACAAATGATTACACAATTTACAATAAATTTTATTTCATAATAACATTATTCCATCTTGCATATCCTTTCATACCATTATCGATACATTTAATAGAATCGTAGAGTAAGAAAATAAAATAAAGCTTAGAATTGATTCCCAGTAATGGTTAGGTACAAAAAAATATATCACAATTGAATAATGAATAATCAATATGGAATGGTAAATAAGTGAGAACACATTCCATCAAAATAACTGGATAGGGAATAATCATAATGGAAAACTAAATAATTAAACACACATTCCATTTAATAAATACATTATAAGTTAAATAAATCCATTGATTCTTCTCATGGGACTTCTAATGCATCCAGGGGATATAATTAAATAGGCCCCATCAATTTTTGAATGTCCAAATCATTACACATATTTCTAATAATCTATTTAATAATGTTCCTTATCATCCAATATTTGTATTGACTAAAGAATGCATATTTGTTCATATTTCTCCAACTAATCCAATAATGATCAAAGATAAAACCATATGAAAAATGGTATGTAGTATAGTAAATAGAAAAATCCATACAAAATTAATATTGATATTCCATAAAAAATTACTTTCCAATGAAAAATGATTACAATAATTAGATGGTTTTATGATAAATTTAATAATCACAACAGAAGGTGATATTTCACAATAACATTTATCAATATATAATTTTAATATAAATTCACCTTGAATGAAATAACTAATATTTAAATGTTGAAATATATAAAGAATAGTGTATTAATGAAATTAATATTTAATGTGGAAGTATATACACCACATAAATGTTTATTGGTGCATAATAACAAATATGTCTAAATAGAATGTAAATTAAGATGAAATCCTTTAACACACACTTACATTTGATGAATTACATATAATCTCATTTATAATTGCTTTATGGGTGTTATTAAATTTTTTAAAAAATAAATATTTATAATATCAAATTTTTTTATAACATCTTATCAAAAATTTGTTAATAATCGTATATTATTTCCATTATTTCAAGTGTTATCTACAATTTTTTTCTCAGTATTCTTCCATTTTTTTGGTCCTCTTACATTCATCAGGATTTCATCAACTAATTAATGTAATCGATGATTTAATTATAATCTAAATTCATTATATATGAATTTAGTGTTTTCTATAAAATTTTGGGATAATAAATGAAATACATAATTCATGGAGATGGTAGAATGTACGGACACATGAAGGCCACTTCATTGTATTTTCATATTAAATGAATTACAAATGAATTATATGTATTTATATTATAATTAGATTATATATATATAATTATAATTTTTTTACAAAACCATTCCTCAATCAATGTCATGTGATAATTGAACAAATCACAACGCTTTGTGAGGTAGTAGTTTTCCATAAACAAAAACAACATAGTCATGTTACCAAGAAATTTAAAAAATGAAGTTATGTAACACCCCAAACTTCTATGGTACGTCTCCCTTGGAATAATATAATATCGCGTGTTGCACACAACTTCAAGTTCTAACACACCAAAACCAGTCAAACTAGAAGGTATGAATATTAATACCCATTTTTTATAATTTTATAAATTTTACCTTTAAAAATGTACTTCATTTTTGGATTCGGAAATGAAAAATTATCTTAGGGTGATTTTTTGGTATTTGTCTGAAAACATTCAATTTTTGATGGATAGTGAAAAACACTAAGTTATTGTTTAAAACCGAATTTTAATTTTAATAATTGTATGTTTTATTTAAAAATATTTTTGGTCGAAATAGATACATAATACCTATATAAGTTCAATGTAATTCATTGGAGTGTGTTTACAATAATTTTTGATATTTAAAAATTTTATTGAACTTTTCACGGTCTTTTACCCACCTTCTTCTAGAATTTTCAAATTCACATAAAACATAATTTTATCACTTCTGTGAGTGGAATTTCTAAAATCCAAGAGCCAAGGTTGATATTAGTATGACAAATGTGGTTCATTAAGATAAAATTATTTTTTGTTGAATATTAACTTTTTACTTTTATTTACCATGCTTAAAAGTAAATATGGTATTAATGGGTAAAAATGATATTATTATTACACTAACACATGTCCTAATTCTATTGGATAACTATAATTAGGCCAAAAAAAATCCTTATGAATAAAATACGAACCTCTTTGGTCCACATGGATTATATTAGGTCACTTATTATTATTTTATTTAAAGAAGTGATAAAATAGTAAAAATCAATGATTAATACCTAAAACATTTTTAATAAAAGGTTTTACATACGATAAATTAGACTATAAATATTTATTAGAAACTTAAAAATATTTCATACATAATGGTATTTTATTTATATTTTTTAGACATTATATTAGTTAATTTATTTATGAAACAATGATTATGCAGTAATTACCCAATTAATGAAATATTAAAATAATGGATATTATATATATCCAAATAAATGTAGTTTGAGACTTTTTATCAATTACACTAATTTTATTGGATAATATGACATGTTAGGGGTGGTTAGATGAGTTATTTTGGAGTAATAATTATTTTATGAATTTAGAAGAAAATAAATACCAAGTAGTGTCAAAATTGACATGAAAGAGTTTTTAAAACATATATTATATTATTAATTGATATTCTATTCCTAAAAATATAATGTTCATATAGAGGACTTATATAATGATAGGTGTTCAATTAATGAAAAATTTGAGGTTAATTTGGAAGTATATAGTAAATTTATTAACTATATAATATAAAAATACAAAGAGACATGGTAAATGTCAAACTATTTAACTAAGAGTTAAATCTAGACGATAAAGTTAATATAGTGACCTAAACCTATCTAAAACCTATTGGATGAGCGGTTTTCAACCAATCACAAACATATATATTAAATAATTCATTTTGGATAAATTAAAAACATAAAATTATATTATTATATAATAAAATTTCTAGATTTACCTAAGGTGCCCCTCACCCCTCTTATAAAAGGGCACTCCCCGTTCTCTCTAATTCACACCTTCAAATCCATTTGGATCGCCCAACCTCTACCAAAATACACTTTAAACTATATTTCATTTATAATAGATTCCCTTCTTTATACATAAATCCATCATAATGTGCCCTTCTGATCAAATCAAAAGAAAGAACCTGAAGAAGAGGTTAGTATTTCATCACCTCTTTCAAGTTCCGCTCTTCTTCCACTTCGTTTTTATTTATAGTTTACATTATAAAATAATAACTAAAGTATCTTCTATATACTGTGATGTTATTATAAATATGGTACAACCAAATTCATTATTCTATCAATCCTTTAAATTAGATTTCACCATACGTGCTTACATACGGCTTACCGTCTCCACGTCGTGGTGTAATTTTTATTAAATACATTGTTATTTGGATGGGTATAACAATGATGTGTAGTTGATGTAAATAATAAATATATCATTATAATGATTTTGTCTATATAATATTCCATCCAAATATATATTATTTTAATATAAAAAATGATATTGTCACTCGTGCGTACGTACGGATTACCGTATCCACGAACACGATGAGAGTCATTCCCCGTCGTATCCATTCAAGACAATTTTAATTAGATGATTAAAAATAATTTTTAAAGACATGATATCATTACAGATATTAATAAGATATATCCAATCCATAACATATATTACTCACATAACAAATAATATAATGTAAAACGAATCTGTTAACTCCGAATACAACGATAATACTTAGATATTATTAACAAAGAAATGTTAAAAGATCATATATGAGATCATATTAATGTATATTATTCTTTTATAATTTAATAACAATTATTTAACTATTATATAGGAGGTAAACTGACCCTCGACATAGGAAAATTACAAGGAAAGCGTTAATTTCACAATCTCTTTATTATCTGATGTTGTTTTTATGTAAGTATGTACTGGGTCCTCTTTTTCATCCACATCCACGTATCATAAAAATATATTTCAAAATATTATTACTATTTAATAGAATGTGGGTTAAAGTCATTTATACCCTTGTTTCACTTTTTTAAGATGTTCATAAAGGAATCATTCTGTCATTTTCCAAACAAGGTCCTTTATAACCTTTTTGACAAAATTAAGGTACGAATGTCTTTTTTTAAATTATTCGGTGTGTGCGGCTATTTTCTATCATTATAACAACATAAAATCTTACCTTACAAGCTTATAAAAATAATTACTAAATAAATATTTTCTTCTATAATTATATGTATTTTAAATTATTTCAAAATAGAAAGAGATATTTCTCTAAAAAAGGTATTGATTTCATTTATGTCAATACACTTTGATGTATATTAAGATTATTTGAAGTAGATTTATTATGATACAAAACATCCATATTATATAGAAGGTTTTGTGATATGATTCATTGTGGATGTATTATTTTAATACCACTCATGGCTTACAGATAAATTATTTTTATTTCATATGCTATTTTTAATACGAATGTTTATGTTATGGTTAAACCTTTTAATATGAGGAATGAATTGGACATAGTATGTGACGGGTGGAGCCCGTTATTGCTCCTAGATGCATCGGTAGGTCTCATGAGACAAACTACATTATTTTCACAAGGCCTTGAAAAAATAATAGTTTTAGTCATGTCACAAGGCCTTGAATAAGTGGTTATGAAAGTCTGTCATTATGCATTCCATCATTATGAAAGTGGCTATTTATATTACATGTGATTATTCGACTAGTAGAATATCCATGTGAGTTTGTAAATTTTATTATTTGATTTTATAATTTCTATATTATGCTTAGGTTCAAGTTTAAGAAGCTTTTGTTTTAGTCTTATACATTGTATTAAATGTTTATGCCTATTTATGAAGGTTTCCCCTATATTGTTATCCTTACTAAGCATTTGAGCTCACCCCTTTCTATGTTTTATTTTTCTCAGGATGCGAAAAGTTATTTTATGAATGACCTGTAGGGATAGTCTGAGGGTATATGAGTGGGGTCTATGAATACAATGTTTCGGCATTTTTTTTACATTTTATGATACTATGTAAACCATATGAATGTATCTTGTACTTCCAAGGGTTCTAAACTAATCAGTATTTCGAGAATTGATCTTTTGGGATCATTCCAATGTTATGTAATAATGCACCAACTCTGGTTAACTGGGGTCGGGGTGTTACAGTTGGTATCAGAGTAAGTTTATTACAAACCTTGAAATCTAGATTTAGATAAACTCTGATTAGAGAACATTACCCTAACATAGTCTTTGAGAATTAGTATAGAAGAACTTACAAAAATTTTGGAATTATAGATATTTTGTGATTTTTCCAAGAAATACATCCCTATCTAGATACGAGCAAGAAATGGAAGCTTTGGCAAAGATTAACCTAGTTGTAAAACCCGAAAACACCACTTTGAGCTTGACTCGAACAGGAACTGGTGTATGACAATGGGCCTTGCTACACTATAGGTTACAACACTCCTGAGGGATATACTTAGGATAATTCACATTTTATTTACAAACCATTATGAAGGGTTTATAAGTATATAATTACTCAATGAATTTTTTTATGATTATGGATTATATACATAAACTGCTCAATCTATGTTACGTGTTTTACAAGTTTGTAATTATGTATTTCAATTCATAAACTAATCTAGTTTGTTCCATTGTTTAGAAATGGCGCACAGTGGAAGGAATGGAAACCATATATATTTAAGAACTCCATGTAAGGATTTCCCTCTTGCTCCTGATAAATATAGTGGATCTGGTAATACAACTGGTGTTGATCAACTTATCATTGAACTAGGACAACTCTCCCAGGTTATGAATAATAAGCTTACCTGTTTGGAGCACCCTGATCCACAACATGGGGGATCAATGTTAGATCTCTTAATGAGGAAACAACCACCAATATTCAATTGGAGTACAGATCCATTAGTAGCTGAGAAATGGATAAATTCCTTACAAAAAATTTCCCACACCTTGGGGCGTAGAGAAAGGGAAAAAGTTTTCATGGCAGTTTACCGCCTCACTGGAGATGCTAATCAATGGTGGTCATTGATTCAAAACACAAAGTAAGATGATTAAGTATCAAATATATAATGGATGGAGTTTAAATATCTTTTCATAGAAAAATATATCCCCTGTGACCATTGAGAATATGTGGCAAGTCAATTTCTGAGTCTGAGGCAAAAGGAGGATCAGAATGTCGCAAAGTATGAAGAAAACTATATAAGGATAGTGAGGCATGTAGTAGATTATATACATAACCCAAGAAGTAAGATTGATTGTTTCATTGATGGGTTAAAACCATTTCTCCATCGAGAATTAGTCTCACAATACTTCTCAATGTACGAAGATATTGTCTCATTTTCTATCAAGACTGAAATAGAATTCTCTAAGTCCTACATCTTTAAAGAAATCAAAGAGAAGAAGAGATCTGCTGAACACTCTGGAAATGGAAATAAGGGGATAAAGGGAAAAGGTGAATATACATCCTGCAATAAATGTTATAAGAAACTCCCCGGTACATTCTTGAAGGGAATGGGAGCCTGTTATAAGTGTGTTGAAGAATGTCACCATGCTCGTGATTGCAAGGGGATGAAATAGTTTTTTGATTCCCAATGCTACAATTATAGAGAACTGGTAAAAATGATTGTTCTAAGCATTACGGGAACTAACCTCAGAAAAGGCCAAGGGATCATGGCCTAGCTTATGCTATCACTACTGTTGAGGTGGAAGCGATGAAAGACGTGGTGGCAGGTAATTTAATGGTTTTCTCATGTTTATAAAATGCTTTATTTGATTCTGAATCATCTCATTGTTTCTTATCTTTTCTATTTGCTATGAAAATTAGTTATTTCCAATTTTATTTAAAAAGGGAGATGTCAGTAATAACTCCTAAGGGAAGTATCATCGCAACAATGTTATGTGAATAAGTTCCCATTAGAGCATATAAATGTTCTTTATCTGTTGATCTCATCATCATACCCATCATTGAATTTGATATAATCTTTTTTATGGATTGTATTTCATACAATGATAGAAAAATTTATAGTAAGATGAAGGTGGTTACTATTTCTGACGACGGCGATAAAGAACACCTTCTCTTTAGAGAAGAAATGTCACCACCTTATTCTTATATAGATCCACCCCCAGTAGCTCAAATAAATTCAATTATTGGGGAGGAATAAAATTAAATAATTTATAGTGAGGAAAGGAATGTTAAAATAGAGGATGTACCTATTGTGAAATAATATGTTCATGTGTTTCCACAATATTTAACGGGACATCCTCCAGAACGAGAAATTGGGTTTTCTCTTGATTTTATTCCTGAATCAAGTCCCATATCAATGACCCCTTATATAATGGCCACTGTGGAATTAGTGAAACTAAGGAAACAACTAGAGTAATTCAGTAATAAAGTATTTATTCACCCTATTATTTCTCCATGGGTATCCTCTATCCTTTTTGTTAAGAAGAAAGATGGATATATGAGGTTCTAAATTGAATACATGGAGGTCAATGTTATAATAATAAAGAAAATGTATCCCCTATCTCGCATTGATGATTTATTTGACCAACATCATGGAGCTCAATAATTTTCAATGATTGACCTTCAATTTGGACACCATCAGTTGTGCGTGAAGAAGGAAGACATTTCGAAGACAGTATTTTGAACCAGGTATGAGTATTACAAGTTTATAGTAATGCATTTTGGATTGTCTAATTCACCCTCTATCTTCATCGATCTAATGAATATAGTTTTCAAGGAATATCTCGATGATTTTATTTTTCTATTTATTGGTGATATCTTGGTATACTCCAATATCTACGAATATCAGTAAAATCACTTGCGCATTTTCCTGAAGACTCTTAGAAGACATGAATTATATGGGATGTCTAGCAAGTGTGAATTCTGGCTTCAATAGATTTCATTCCTTGTCCATATTTTCTCTAAGGATGGAATCTATGTTGATCCTTCAAATACCAAGGCAATCTATGAATGGAAAACACCAATGATTATAAGTGAGGTATGCATTTTTAATGATATAGCAAGATATTATCGACGTTTCGTTCCCAATTTTTCTTGATTGGCTAACCCATTCACCATGCTCACACGTAAAGGGGTGAAATTTGTTTGGGAAGAAGAATGTGAAGAATGTTTTGAAGAATTTAAGAGAATATTAGACCATGCTCCAATATTGACTATGCCATCTGGGAATGATGAGTTTTTTATTTATAATGATGCATCAAAGAATGGACTTGGTTGTGTCCTTCTGAAGAATGATATGGTTATTTCCTATGCATCACGACAGCTAAAAATTCATCATCAAAACTATCCTACTCATGATCATGATTTAGTAGCTGCAATAATTACATAGAAAATATGGAGATAGTATCTCTATGAAGAAAAATATGTTATATATATTGATCACAAGAGTTTGAAGTATATTTTCCCACAAAAAAAATCAACATGTGGAAAAGGCTATGCTTCAACAACTCAAGGATTATGATTCCACTATACAATACCACCCGGGGAAGTAAAATAGGGTGGAATATGTTTTGAGTAGAAATGATCATTGAGTATTAAAAAAGATGAGAGTTGAAAATTATCATATACACATGGATCTAGTAAATATGGATATGGAAATCACCATGGATGGTGAAACATCAACAATTTTTCAAATGGTTGCTAAACTGTCTTTTATAGAAAGGATAAAGAGTTCTTAGATCGGTGATGAAGTGTTTGAAAATAAGATTAAAGTTGTTAGTGATGGGATATTGAGTGAATTTGTGTATGAACACGGAATATTGAAATTTGGGAAGAGACTTTGTGTTCCCGATATACTTGATCTAAAAAGAGAATTGTTGGATGATGCTCTTCAATCCAATTTCATTATACACCCAATGAGCACCAAAATGTATAGGTATTTGAAGGATCATTTATTGTGGGACTACATGAAGAGGGAGATTGCTAATTTTGTGACAAGATTTATAGTTTGTCAACAAGTGAACGATGGAAGGAAACATCCTGGAGGAGTCATGCAAACTCTTCCATACCGTAGTGGAAGTGGGATAATATTACAATAGATTTTATCATGGTGCTACCAAAGACTCCTAGAAAGAACAAGGCAATATGGGTCATTGTTGATCGTCTTACCAAGTCAGTACATTTTCATGCTATAAAAGAAGATTTCCCACTTGAACGATTGGAAAAAAATATATCAATGAAATTGTAGGACTTCATGGAGTACTACTATAAATTTTTTTTCCGATCGTGATCCGCATTTTATATAAAGATTATGGAAAAGTATTTAGAATTCCCTGGATACCGTACTTCATCTGAGCACAGCCTACCACCCCTAAATAGATGGAAAATCAGAACAAACTATTGAAACCTTAGAAGACACATTAATATCATGCTCACATGACTTTCAAGGTATGTGGGATCAATATTTACCACGGGTATAATTTTCATATAATAATAGATTCCATTCAAGTATTTAGATGGCACCATATGATGCATTATAAGGAAAGATATGTCACACACCAACCTGTTGGGATGATATTGGTGAATGAAAAATCATAGGCCTAGAACTAGTAGAGGAAATGATGGAAATGGTGAAGGTAATTTGAAACCACATCAAACCAGTTCAAAGTAGACATAAGTTCTATGATGATAACTAAAGGAAGGATTTGGAATTTCATGTAAGAGATCATGTTTTATTGAAGTTATCTCCATGGAAGGGTGTTATACATTTCGGTAATAAGGGAAAATTGATTCCCAGGTACCTCAGACCTTTCGAAATTCTAGAACAAATTGGGGTTGTAGCTTACCATTTGGCAATGCCTCCGAGTCTCTCCAACGTTCATGATATGTTCCACATGTCAATGTTGAGAAAATACATGCTTGAACCAATGCATGTACATACCTATGAGGAATTAGAACTGAAACATTATTTGTCTTAATGTGAAGAGTCCTTCAAAGTTCTTGATACAAGAGAACATGTGCTGAGAAACTGGACGACTCGTTTGGTAAAAGTTCTATGGGGAAACCTTAATATGGAAGAGGCAACGTGGGAACCCGATGAACTTATGATAAAGAACCACCCAAGTCTTTTTCTGTAGAAATATTCTAGAAACGTCAAGGACAATGTTATCTGAAGTAGGGGAGAATGT
This sequence comes from Viscum album, assembly GCA_963277665.1. NCBI lineage: Eukaryota > Viridiplantae > Streptophyta > Magnoliopsida > Santalales > Viscaceae > Viscum > Viscum album. The sequence goes on along the minus strand of OY728155.1, from coordinate 1,645,045,710 downwards.
GACACCCCAAGCTTCCATGGTACATTTCCTTTTGACTAATACAATAGCGAGTGTTGTACGCAACATCGAGTTCTAACACACCACTTCCAATCTAACCAGCCGTTATGAATAGTAATACCCACTTTATGAAATATTATAAAATTTATCTTTAAAAAATGGACTTTATTTTTTTATTTGGAATATCGAAATTAGCTTCGGAAGAATTTTTGAATTTTTTTAGAAAACTCACAATTTATGATGAATAGTGAAAAATACTGAGTTATAATTTAAAACCGAATATTTATTTAAATAAATATTTACATTATTTAAATTTATTTTAGTTCAAAATATATACAAAATACATATATACATTCAATGTAATTCATTGGTGTCAGTTTATAATAATTTTACATATATAAAAATTTTATTGAACTTTTCACCGTTTTTTACCCATCTTTTAGGAGAATTTGCAAATTCACATAAAATATAATTTTATAGCATCTGTGAGTGGAATATGAAAAATCATAGAGACATGGTTTATATCATTAATAAAAATGTGGTTCAGTAAGATGAAAATAATATTTGGTGAATAGTAGCTTTTTTACTTTTATTTACCACGGTTAAAAGTAAATAGTGTATTTAAGGGTAAAAATGATATTATTATTACCCAAAAACATGTCCAAATTCTATTGGATAAGAATAATTAGTCAAAAAATAACCTTATGAATAAAATATGAACCTTTTTGGTCCACTTAGATGAGATTAGGACACTTATTGTTATTTTATTTAAAGAAGAGTTAAAGGAGTTAAAATCAATGTTTAACAACAAACACATTTTTAATATAGGGTAATACATAAGATAAATTATATTATAAATATTCATTAGAAATTGAAAAATATTTCCTACATAAACTTATTTTATTTATATTTTTTGGAAATTATATGATTTAATTTATTTATGACACAGTGATGATACAGTAATTATCGAATTAATGAAATATTAAAATAATTGATAATATATATATATCCAAATAAATGTAATATGGGATTTTTTATAAATTAAGCTAATTTTAAAGGTTAATATGACATGTTAAGTTTAGATAGATTAATGTTTTTAGAATTAATAATGCTTTTTTGAATTTAAAGAAAACAATATACCAAATAGTGTCAAAAATGACATAAAAGAGTTTTTAAAACAAATATTATATTATAAATTGATATTCTATTCCTAAAAATATAAGGCATGTCCAAATAACTTATATAATGATATTTGAATCGTTAATTAATTATTTGGGTTTCTCTTGGAAGTATATAGTATGTTTATTAATCATATAATTTAAATATACAAAGAGACATGGTAAATGTCAAACTATTTAACAAAGTGTTAAATCTAAATGATAAAGTTAATATAGTAACCCAAAACCTATCTAAAACATATTAGTTGAGTGGTTTTCAACTCATACCAACCATATACTATAAATAATCTATTTTTGAGCTATTAGAAACCGAATATGATTTTATTATAATATAATATTTATAACTTTTCTTAAGATGCCCTTCACCCCTCTTATAAAAGGGCACTCCCCCTTATCTCTAATTCACAAATTAAAAGCAATTTCACTAGGCCTAAATCTTCCCAAATACCCTCTAAATTATCCTCCATTCATCCTAGAGGACTCCCATTAGTCAGAAAGCCATCCTAAGGATCCCTTTTGATCAAATCAAAAGGAAGAACCCAATGAAGAGGTAAATATTTCATCACCTCTTTCGTGTTCCATTCTTCTTCCACTTCCTTTATCTTTATTGTTTCCATTCTAAAATAATAACTCCGGTATATTATATATACAGAAATTTTATTATAAATATTGTTCAAACAAATTTATTTTTATATCCGTCCATTTAATGACATGTCACTATATGTGCGTACGTACAGCTTACCGTCTCCACGTTGTGGTGTAATTGTTATTCAATACATTATTATTTGGATGAGTATAATAATGATTAGTAATTGATTTTAATAAAAAATATAACATGATAATGATTCTTTATATATGATATACCATCATATTATATATTATTTTAATATCAAAAGAATTATATTTTCGCTTTTGCTTACATACGGATTACCATCTCCACGAATGCGATGAGATTCATTCCATATTGTATCCATTCATGACTATTTTTCATTAGATGATTAAAAATAATTTTTTAATACAATAAATCTTTCTATATATAAATTATATACATCTCATCCTTAACAAATATGACTCATATAATAAAGAATATAATGAAAATTAAATTTTTTAACACCTGAAACAATGATAATACTATGATATTAATAACAAAGCAATGTTAAAAGGTCATATATGATATCATATTACTGTGTATGATTTTTGTATAATTTAATAACAGTTATTTCCCCATTATATAGGGTTTTAACCTAACCTCTCCCAAGGAAAATTATAAGGTAATGGTTAATATCACAATCTCTATATTATCTGATGTTGTTTTTACGTAAGTATCTACTCGGACCGCTTTATCATCCACATCCATATTTTTAAAAATATATTTCAAAATAATCTTACTATTTTATAGCCTATGGGTTAATGTAATTTATAACCTCATTTGAATTTTTAAAATATGTAAATAAATGATTCTTTTCATCATTTTCCAAACAAGGTCTTTTATAACCTTTTCAATAAAATTAAGGTAAGAATGTCTTTTTTTAACTTATACGGTGGGGGCGGCTATTATCCACCATTAGAACATAATCAAAGAATCCCATACATGATTATAAGAATATTTCAAAAATAAATGTTTACTTTTATGCTTATATTAATCCTAAATGATTTCAAAATAAAAAGTGATATTTCTCTAAAAAGATATTGATTTCATCTATGTCAACATCATTTGATGGATTTTAGGTTTATTTGATGTTGATTTTTAATGATACGAAACTTCTATAATGTATTGAAGGTTTTGTGATATATTTGACTGTGTATCTGTTATTTTTATACCATTTATAGTTTATAGATAATGTATTGACATTTCATATGCTAGTTTTAAAACGAATGTTAATGTTATGTTTAAACCTTTTTCATATGAGGAATGCATTATACTTAGTATGTGACGGGTGGAGCTCGCTATAGCTCATCGATGCATCGGTAGGAATCATGAGACAAAATAGTGTCTTAGCACAAGGCCTTGAAAAAAATATTATTTTTAGGATTTTAACAATGCCTTGAATATGTGGTTACGAAACTCTGGAATTAGGCATCCCATCATTACGAAATTGGATATTGATATTGCATGTGATTATTAGACTAGTAGAACATCCATGTGAGTAAGTAACTGGAAGTATTTGATTTTATCTTTTAAATATTATGATGAAGTTTAAGTTTAAAAGGATTTTGTTTTATTTTTATACATTTCCTTAAATGTTTATTCTTATTTATGAACATTTCCGCTACATTGTTATCTTTATTGATCATCTGAGATCACCCCTTTCTATGATTTATTTTTCCCAAGACGCGAAGAAGTATTTTATGACTGACCTGCAGGGATTGTCTGATGGGATATGATTTTGGTCTATGGAAAAACAATTGTTGTAGTTTTTTTCATTCTATGATATAATTAAAACATTATGAATGTATCTATAACATCCAAGGGTATAAAACTAATCGGTCTTTAGAGACTTGATATTTTGTGATCATGCCAATGTAATGTAATAATGCACTGACTCTGGGTTACTGGGGTAGGGGAATTACAAGTTATGTGTTACATAATTGTTCTAGAAGAAAAAATATATTATAAATAAAAAATATATTATGTATAAACCAAAAATATATCATTATTACTAACCATGAAAGGCGGTAATGGAAGAACGAATAACATCAGTTCGTGAGGTGGTTGTCTACCGTACACACGACTAATGATTGTGGATTCCATTTTATGAAGTGTGTGTGGTTTATGTCGTACCCGAAATATAACAACATATATTTAAATATAAGATATATAGGAGGTTATATAATATTTATTTTATAATAATTGAAATAGGTGGAGAAGGGAAAAAATAATCACACCTTTAGAAAAAGCTTACCAATTATTTGTGTATCATCCTTAGGTTATCACTAATATAATTTAAAATATATTTCATCCAAATATAAGTCTTATATGATTAGTTTAGGGAATTTGGGTAGTGATATTGTAAGGTATTATAAGAAATGAAGTTTTTTTAAATGTGTGAATAAATTGTAAAGGTGGATGAACTTTATAAGTTATAAAGAGGAAACTCATTGAATTTTTGAAAAAAAGTTATATTTACCCCTGATTCAACCAATCAATTGGCTCAATTTATACAACAAATTAGATCATAATGTTTTAATGGTCAAAATATTTCCATAAAATCAGTTTTGGACATGCTTTTTGTTATTTTTATACATTATATTAAATGACTTACCACTAAGTAAACATATCTTTCTCTTTATTGCATTAATTAATTTTAACTATATTCAGATATCATTATGGTAAAAAACTACGTAGAAAATATAAGAAATTAAAAAAATTAATATTTGAACTAAATTTTTCCAAATACACATAATAGATGTTGAATAAAATTTTTAAATTTAATGTCGTATATTGGACGAGAAATGGAGTTTTGTAAAGTGAAAATGATTTAAAGATTAATATTTTTTTATTAAAAAGTCTATATAAAAAATGATTCAAATTACATAAACTATATTAATATATTTATAGTGGATCTAATTAAACTTTGAAGCATTTTAAAAAACAATTTATCATTAAAAATTATGTACATGAAATATTTATTTTCTATTAAAATTCAGGGTTTTTCACAATTCACCGTGAAATGAAACTTCAATGAAAAAACCGATAAATTCACAATAAAAAATTTTGATATTAAATCTTTATAAATAAAGATTATTTTTGCAATTAAATTAATATATGTTTCTAAATTTTATTTTAAAACAACCTCAAAATTTAATGATGGAAAAAATGCCTCTATAAAAATATAGTTTTTATTCATAAAATTAGATATGTTCTAATCATATGCTTATATAATCTATTGGATGAATGTAAAATAATTTCATATAATATATAAAATAAATTTGGTTAATACTATAATATTAATTTATTTGTTTTTATAATATTATAATTCTATAGTGCATAAATATTGTTTATTATAATAACATTTTTTTATATTTAATTGGGTTAAATAATCATCTATAATTAATTGGTAAGTAGTGAATTCAAAGATAAATTTCATAAGTATTTTTATCTTATTTATAACCACCAATTAAATAGGTATGATATAATTTTTATTTAAAATAATAATATTTATAGTATGTTTTCAAACGCACTCTAGTTTGCAATGTATGTAATCGAAGAAAGTCATTATTGAATATAAGAATCGAAAACAAAGACTTGTGGGTATTGATATCTATAAAATAGATTAAATTTATTTAAAATAGTAAGATTATTATACATTATTTATATGTTATATTACCTTTCGAAACTTAGTGTTTCATTTAATACATAATATTGAACAAAATGTATGATTGCTTTACAAATTTCATGTTATTAAAATATAATAGATAATAGATAATATATTATATAAATTAAATATTTTTTATTTCATAATATATATTATATATTAGATGTTAAAGGATTACCCAAGTGGTAAAAACTCCTCTTCATCATACGTTAGACTAGATTTCAATTTTGGGTGGGGGTGAATTTCTCTAGGCAGGCGGTGATTCAGACATGATGTTGGCAGATAGTGGTGCAGGAGGTTAAGAAGGAATGAAAAAAGAAAATGGTGATGTGTGCATTATGTATGAATGATTCTATTATAGATCTTTTATCCATTATTCGGGTCTTTGGGAAATGTAATGGTTTTTATGACAACTCTTCCTTTGAGTCATGTATTGAATAAATATGGCTTGATGGGTGGACTATCCCTTGAGAGTTTTATGGTATGATGTTTCGGCCTGAGTTTGTGTTGTGTATATATTTAATATAATTGTACCCCAAAAACCAATATATATATATAATATTTAACATTTATATTTTAATAAAAATATATTTATTATATATTTACAATTTAATAATTTCCACTAATTTAGAATTTATCATTGATTAATTATTACTTATTACATATTATTTGAAATTAATTTATGATTTATTATTAATTATAAATTATAAATTTACTATTTAATGTTTAATGTTTTGTGGAGTTTGATCTTCCAAGAGAGATGTCCCCCGAGAGAACATAGAAGAATCCCTAACACAAATGTTTGATCCTTCACAGACATCATCATGGGGCTGGATAAAATGATTAATTAACACAATACTAACTAAAAAGTTATAGCATGCATTGAGACAAAGTGATACCCTCATCATAACTTCTCAATGATCACCATTTTTAAGTATGAGGTATATATCCTCTATTGCAGTCTACTTTTTGTTCTTGTTGGAAAATTTATTATGTGTAGACCCTCTCTAATTTTCCTATCAATGAATTTGGAAGCTGTTGGATTAGTTGGAATTAATGATGGCCTTATAAGTTCTTTAAATGTGTTTTATATTTCAAACATGAAAAACAATATTATTGTCAATAGATAAGCAGTTTTTGGTCCCTTGGTTGTATCTCCCCTATAGTATTTAAATAATCCATGTATTTCAATAATAATTTTGATCCTCCCATCATTCAATCATTTTTATGATTCCTTGGTTTTCTATTCTATTTCATTAAATAATATTCCTTATTTTAGATTAATAGATTAATCAGAAAACCCATGAAATTAGACTCTTCTACTAAAAATCTCTCATTACATTCTACTACGAGAGTCAACCATATCTTATTATATCTCAACCTATACCAAAACTCATGTAGACTCATTATAAGGCCCCAGCCTTAAACCATACATAATCTTGAGTTATTACAAGATTACACATTGAGGATCTTTTCAGGTTTAGAGTTTTAGAGAATTAGATCATAAAACATGCATTACATTCCACATATAAACAAAGTGGTTACATAAAGACAGTATTCTTCATTCCCATCAATGGAAACACATTTAGAAATAAAACATGGATTATTTCTTGACACATACTTGACTCTATCATCTTATCATGTACCTTTCCCTTGACCTGTGAAAAAAATTTCAAAAACATGCGATGAGCATAAAAACTCAGTATGGGTTAAACAAAAAACATGGAAAGGAAACATGAGTTCATATATACATAAGAATGAAATCATACTTTACCCATAAAACATAGGCACTTTAACATACCACATAAAATCATGAATAAATCATAGAAATCATAAGACATAAAGGTAACTTGAGGCATTCATAACATTCTTACGTAGGGAGTAACCCTCTTGGTTACGTTTGGAATACCCATCACAGTATATTCCCTAAAATATCATCGGAGAAACCTTAACGTTTCACTCCTTCGTGTTACCCAATGCATTGGAGAGCTATAACGGGCTCACCCGCCCTTAGTTTATCACGGAACCACCCGTCTTCATAATAATTCCCAAGAACCATAACATAATCATATCACATAAAACATGCATAAAGGAAACATAAAATTTCCACATTTCAATCAGGAGATATCAATACAACACATTGATATAAAAACATTATGAAAACCATTTTCAATACTAAAATAAAAGAAAATTAAAACATGGTATTTATTTTTCTTTTAAAAAGAAGGTATGGCTTGTAGAGGAAGCCGAAACTCAAATAACGGTCACGACGGCGGAGAAGTCGTTGTCGCCGCATACGTACAACAAAAACATTCCCTTTTGTCGTTTAGTAAACGCTTCGTATAAAAAAGATTCCTTTTGAATAAACGTAAAAGTCAAAGGGGTTTATACACCGTATAAAAGAAAGTTGTGTATAAAATAAAATATGCCTCAACGAAAGGAGATTGAGACGAAGTCCCATACCTCGTATCCGACATGACCCGACCGTTCTTTAATCTCCTGAATAATAAACTTGAGTTAATCTATACTTTCTTATGAATCTTTTTCAAGTTCATTATTTCTTTTTATACCATGTTATGAACATCATGTAATCAGTTAAGTTAATAATGTTCATTTTGTCGGTATTTGGTTCTTAAGTCAAAAATAGACTTCTTACACTTACATGTTGTTAATTTGGTCAAATGTTCATTATATCCAGAATGGTATTCATGATGTAGATATCATATATGTCATATATATCCAGTACATACATGCATTTATAATATTACATAATCATTTAGAGGTAAGAAATGAAATGCACCGTTCATGGAGACGGTAAGCCGTATGTACGCATGAACGCTACTTTCATTTCTATTTCGTATTTTATAGAATGGAATCATAATGATATAAAGGTATATTATAATTCCAGTATAATATCATATATAATATCATAGTTCCATCCTTTATATGTCCCACATATGGTATTTAACGAATCAAATCACTTTGAGGGGGCGGTAGTCCGCACTTCCTAAAATGAAGATATCGTGTTTACCCATAATGGAAACCATAAAGGTATGCCCAAAATGAAAAAAAACATAAGCTTAAGGAAAACATAAACATATTATATATCATATATAAAAATTGTTACATCATAATGGCCACCTTTGAAGGTGTTAAATGAGTATTGAACAATCATCGTTTCGGGAGGCCGAATTTCGCCATCCACGGAAACCGTATGTTCTTTAACCATTTGATGTAGTTGTGTGAGAGTGTAGCTCAAATAAATCTTATAACAACATCCTAGTATATTTAAGATACTTGTGTTGTTACAAAAGAAGTAAATAAAAAGAGTTTAGGGGGTTGGAGAAGCAAAATAAAAAAAATTAACATGAGAGAATGAATTACCTTTAAAAGTGTAACTCCTTTTGATTTGAGCCTAAAGGCTTCCTTTGAAAGGATTCTGCCCAAAGGAAATCCTCTAGGATGAGGATAGGGATGTGGAGAGAGTAAATGGGCAGGGGTTGGCCGAGCCAAAGGCTTGAGTAGTGTGTGAAATGAGATAGAGGTGGGGGCCTTTTATAAGAGGAGAGGAGGGGCACTTTTGGAAAGTAAAGAAATATTACATTATTTGAATATGTGTTTCGGTTTTAAAAGGTCCCACATTGATATAATTCGTGGATATGGTGATAAGGGTTCGAAATCCACCCATCCAATAAGTTTTTGACATGTGTAGTTCATAGATATTACATTATATTTCGATTTTATTTTAATCGTTAAATAATAATGTCATCACTGCATCATTATGATGTCATAAATAATTTAATTGATTTAATGTCTAAAAATCATAAAAAATATACTATGATGTAGGAAATATTTTTAGATTTTCAATGACTATTTATAATCAAATATCAGATCTTTATAACCCCATGTAAAAATTGTTTTCGTGAAACATATTATGTTTGTTTCATTTTTACTTTTACATTAAATAAAAGTTATTTATGTCATTTCCCAACCAAAATGTCTCCATGGGGTCCCCAAGTTGACCCATGGCTTGTATTGGTCGGCCATGACACAACCAATAAGGTTGGGACATGTGTCCAGGTCATTTCATATTATTAAATCATTATTTATACCTTAAACTACACTAATTTCCACTGATCGCGATTAAGAACGTAATAAGTTACTATTCACCAAAAAATTATTATAATCTCATTGAACCACATTTTACTTCTTAATGACAACCATGTATGTCAGATTTTCAAAATTCAATACACATTAGTGGTAAACTTTCATTTAACTGAAAAATCAGTTTGCTTGATTACCACTTAGTGGTTTCACTATTCATCAAAAATTGAAGTTTTTCAGAAAATTACCAAAAATTCACCCTAAGCTATATTTGATATTCCGAATTCAAAAATGAAGTCTATTTTACAAAATTCAAATCTTATAAGTCACATTAATTAATTTAATAATTAATTCCCGCTGCCAGAGCAAATAGCGTGTTTTTACAAAACAATAAGTATCAAAAGATTGACACCAGTTTAAGTCTAATTCCAAAGTGAAATTGATTCAAATGACCACCATTGGATAAAATGGTAAAAATATATTCTAATTTCACTTCAAAACAAATTCAAAACATAATCTAATCATATAAATAAATTAGGTTAAAAAACAGTTTTGATGTAAAATGCAGTATTTTTCACTATTCATTAAAAAAATGAATATTGTCGGAAAAATACCAAAAATTCACACAAGGTTAATTTTGATGTCCCAATAATAAAGGATAAGTTTATTTTGAAAAACATAGTTTATAAAATTGTCAAAATATAGATTCAAAAATGGTTTGCCATCAAAAGGCAGTAAAACAATCTTTTAAGAATATTAGTGTATTCCATGCATAAGATTGTATTTATTTTCATTTTAAGCCTCTATAACACTGTCTTAATAATTAATAGACATAGATAAAAATATCTATTATTCATTACTTACTTGGGATGTTACATCCTTCCCCCCTTTAGAAAATTGCGTCCCCGCAATTTATTTACTTATCGAATAAATGGGGGTACTTATCCCTCATTGCATTTTCAGATTCCCATGTTGCCTCTTCAATCATGTGGTTTTTCCACAATACCTTTACCTGGTGAATCACCTTATTCCGTAATAATTTCTCCCTGTGGTCAATAATTTGGACCGGTTGTTCCTCATAAGATAGGTTCTCTTCCAGCTGAACTACCTCTGGACTTAAAACATGAGATGGATCTGGCATATACTTTCTCAACATCGAAATGTGAAAAACATTGTGTACCTGAGATAAACTCGTAGGTAAAGCCACTCGGTATGCAACTGATCCAACTCTCTCTAGAATTTCATATGGTCCAACAAACCTTGGACTCAACTTTCCTTTCTTACCAAATCTCATCACGCTTTTCCAAGGAGAAACCTTGAGAAAAACATGATCACCTACCTCGAAAGATAGATCCTTCCTCCGGTTATCCGCATAACTCTTCTGCCTACTCTGAGCTGTTCTCATGTGTTTCTGAATCAGCTGAACTTTTTCTGCCATCTCTTCTACCAATTCTGGTCCCATAAACTTTCTTTCACCCACTTCATCCCAGAAAGCTGGAGTTCGACACCGCTTCCCATATAATTCCAGAAATGGTGCCATCTGTATACTGGAATGAAAACTGTTATTATATGAAAACTCAACCAAAGAAACATGTTAGTCCCAACTTCCCTGATAATCCATAGAATAATCTCGTAGCATATACTCCAATGTCTGAATTGTTCGTTCTGACTGCCCATCTGATTGAGGATGAAAAGCTGTACTAAAATTTAATTCAGTACACAACGACTTCTGAAGGCCTTTCCAAAAGTTAGAAGTAAACCTGGGATCACGATACGATACAATGGAGAGAGGAACTCCATGTAACCTGACTATTTCTTTAAGATACAAACGGGAAAGTTGATCTAGAGAGAAAGTATCTCGTATAGAAAAGAAATGAGCAGATTTGGTCAAGCGATCAACAATAACCCAGATTGCATTATTACCTCGAGATGTTCTTGGTAATCCCACAACAAAGTCCATGGATATATTCTCCCATTTCCACTCTGGCACTGGTAAAGGCTGAAGCATCCCTTTCGGTAACTGCCGCTCTACTTTAACCTGCTGACAAGTCAAACACTTCACAGTAAAATCAGCAATATCTCTATTCATTCCATCCCACCAGTAATACTCCCGCAGATCTCTATACATCTTAGTACTGCCCGGATGAACTGAAAACGGAGAACTATGAGCTTCACATAACAACTCTCTCTTCAACTGTGAATCCCAAGGCACGCACAATCTCTTCCCAAATCTCAAAACACAATCATTATCAATGTTGAATTCAGGCAACTTACCTTTTTGAACCAGCTCTACCTTTTTCTGCAACTCACTATCTTGCTTCTGTGCTTGCTTGATTCTATCTGATAAAGATGATCTCACTGATACCTGAAACAAAACAGAAGGACTTCCTGCACCAACAACTTCTATTCCAAAGTTCATAAAATCGTTAACCAAAGGATCACGTTCCAACCGCAACATTGTTAATGAAGCATTACTTTTTCGACTCAAAGCATCAGCCACTTTATTTGATTTTCCCGGATGGTAATGAATTGTACAATCATAATCCTTGATTAATTCCAGCCATCTCCTTTGTCACATGTTAAACTCTTTCTGAGTGAATATATACTTTAAACTTTTGTGATCGGTATATATTTCACACTTTACTCCATACAAATGATGCCTCCATATTTTTAAATCAAAAACAACAGCAGCTAATTCCAAATCATGTGTAGGGTAATTTACCTCATGAGTTTTCAACTGTCGAGAAGCATAATCAATTACCTGATCATTCTGCATTAGGACGCAACCAAGTCCTTTCAATGAAGCATCACTGTATATTACAAACTCACCATTCCTGGAAGGTAGTGCCAAAACTGGAGCATTCACCAATCTTCTTTTCAATTCCTTAAAACAATCATCACATTCTTTTGTCCAGATAAACTTAACACCCTTTCGAGTTAGCTTAGTCATTGGACTAGATAACCGTGAAAAATTTCTAACAAACCTTCGGTAATAGCCCGCCAAACCAAGGAATCTACGAATCTCGGTTACATTTGTGGGTCTTGGCCATTCTTCCACAACTTTTGTTTTTGCAGGATCAACAGTTATTCCATCTTTAGAAACAATGTGACCAAGGAAAGAAATTTGTTGCAACCAAAACTCACACTTGCTGAATTTTCCATACAGTTTCTTTTCTTTTAAGGTTTGCAAGATAACCCTTAAATGTTTTCATTCTCCGCTTTACTTTTAGAAAACACCAAAATATCATCAATGAAAACCACCACAAACCTATCCAAGAACTCATGAAAAATTTTATTCATTATGTCCATGAATACAACAGGTGCATTGGTTAGCCCAAAAGGCATTACTACAAATTCATAATGGCCATATCTCATACGGAACGCGGTCTTCGGAATATCTGCCTCCTTTACCTTCAGCTGATGGTACCCCGATCTCAAGTCAATCTTTGAAAAAAACTGAGCTCCCTAGAGCTGATCAAACAAATCATCGATATGAGGCAAAGGATATTTGTTCTTAACAGTGATATTATTCAAGGCTCTATAATCAATGCAAAGTCTCATAGAACCATATTTCTTTTTAACAAATAAAACAGGAGAACCCCATGGTGATGTGCTAGGTCTAATGAAACATTTCTCTAATAAATCTTGCAATTGCTCCTTCAACTCTAAAAGTTCAATTTGTGCCATTCGATAAGGGGGTTTTGAAATTGGCTTAGCATCAGGAACTAAGTCAACAGTAAACTCAACTTCCCGATCTGGTATTATTCCAGGCAACTCATCAGGAAAAACATCAGGATACTCATTTACCACTGGCACATCATTAATCTGAACAGTTCCTTTATTTTCAACGACGTGTGCAAGGTAACATTCATTTCCATCTTTTACAAGTTTCTCGGCCTCTTGATATGTTATCAAAAGTAAGGGTTCATTCTTGTAAACAAACTGAAAGTCTTTCTGAAAAGAAACTTCTTTAGCTCTACAGTCAATCTTAGCATGGTAAATAGAGAGCCAATCCATACCCAGGATAACATCAAACTCTACTAGAGGTAGAGCAATAAGGTTTGCAAGTAGGTTCTTTCCATAGATACGGATAGGAAGATTCTTATAAATTCTTTTTGCCTCAACACTTCCCCCAGGTGTTTTTACCAAAAGTTCAGGAGTCATTTCTTTAGATGGTATTCCCATTTTACTAGAAAAGGTTTCAGAGATGAAAGAATGTGTAGACCCCGAATCAAACAACACACTGGCATAATCTGAAAAAACAAAAAAAGTACCTAATACAACTTCATTTGATGGCCCGACATCTGCTGAAGTAGTTGCAAAGGATTTCACCACCCCTTTCTGCTTGTAGTCTAACTGCTTCCCATCACTCAAGCTCCTTGTCGGACACTCGTTTGCATAGTGACCCATCTCATTGCACTTATAACATTTCACTAATTGTAAATCAAATTTGTTCTTACCTTCACCATGATCCTTTTCAATGCAATCACGAGCCTTATGTCCCATCTTACCACATCGGTAGCACTTCCCATAATTCAGAAGACATTCCCCAGCATGCCTTTTACCACATTTATCACAAACTGGAAACTTAGTTCTCTTACCAACAGACTTTTTTGAAGAATTCTTACCTTTCTCCTTCCACCTCGGTCTCTTCTTCTACTGGTTGTTATAGAAAACTTGGTCATCGGCAAACTCCATTTCCACCTTCTCAGCACATCGAACAAGCTTTTCATAACTTTTAAACTCACGAGAAGATAATTCCCTTCGATACTTTGGCTTTAATCCTGAGTAAAAACGATTGATTTTACTATCAAGGTCCCGGATAAAATTTGGAGCATACCTTGCCAATCGAGTGAACCTTTCTTCATAGGCAGCCACTGAGTCTTCCTCTTGCCTCAATTCCAAGAATTGCTTTTCCATCCTAAGTCGAATAGCCTTAGGAAAATACTTCTCAAGAAACATACCTTTGAATTCATCCCAGTCAAGAGCATCAATCTCATCGGCGTCCCTGATATTTTTAACCATAGACCACCACTAATCTGCTTCACCCTCCAAACAGTAAATAGTAAGACTAACCTTTTGATTGTCTGAACACCCCATGACATCAAAAATATTCTCCAGTGCTTTAATCCACCCTTCAGCTAGCACAGGGTCAGATGATCCTCTGAATGATGGTGAATGTTGCCTCATGAAATGTTCCACCACTGACATGTTCCTCTGCGGTTGATCTGGCTGATCTCGTGCATGGATACCACCGCCATTTATCGCTTGAGTCAACTGCGCCATTACTACAACAAACTGTTCAGTTCCAATTCCGACCATTCCTGGATGCTGATTCGGAAGGTTATTTCCTTTTGTATGCCTTCCTAACACTGCTTCCCTCTTTCCTCTGCGGAAAACCATTCTGAACAAACATGTCTTAGATGAAGCAACATGGTAATCTTTAAATGCTATATCATTTCGAAAAAAAATATTTTTGGATAATCATTTAATAGAATTCTAACTCCTAAAGTTATCTAAACCGACCTTTGATACCAACTATAAGGCCCCAGCCTTAAACCATACTTAATCTTGAGTTATTACAAGATTACACATTGAGGATCTTTTCAGGTTTAGAGTTTTAGAGAATTAGATCATAAAACTTGCATTACATTCCACATATAAACAAAGTGGTTACATAAAGATAGTATTCTTCATTCCCATCAATGGAAACACATTTAGAAATAAAACATGGATTATTTCATGACACATCCTTGACTCTATCATCTTATCATGTACCTTTCCATTGACCTGTGAAAAACATTTCAAAAACTTGGGATGAGTATAAAAACTCAGTATGGGTTATACAAAAAACATGGAAAGGAAACACGAGTTCATATATACATAAGAATGAAATCATACTTTACCCATAAAACATAGGCACTTTAACATACCACATAAAATCATGAATAAATCATAGAAATCATAAGACATAAAGGTAACTTGAGGCATTCATAACATTCTTACGTAAGGAGTAACCCTCTTGTTACGTTTGGAATACCCATCACAGTATATTCCCTAAAATCTCTTCGGAGAAACCTTAACATTTCACTCCTTCGCGTTACCCAATGCATTGGAGAGCTATAACGGGCTCACCCGCCCTTAGTTTATCACGGAACCACCCATCTTCATAATAATGCCCAAGAACCATAACATAATCATATCACATAAAACATGCATAAAGGAAACATAAAATTTCCACATTTCAATCATGAGATATCAATACAACACATTGATATAAAAACATTTTGAAAACCATTTTCAATACTAAAATAAAAGAAAAGTAAAACATGGTATTTATTTTTCTTTTAAAAAGAAGGTATGGCTTGTAGAGGAAGCCGAAACTCAAATAACGGTCACGACGACAGAGAAGTCGTTGTCGCCGCATACGTACGACAAAAACATTCCCTTTTGTCGTTTAGTAAACGCTTCATATAAAAAAGATTCCTTTTGAATAAACATAAAAGTCAAAGGGGTTTATACACCGTATTAAAGAAAGTTGTGTATAAAATAAAATATGCCTCAACGAAATGAGATTGAGACGAAGTCCCATACCTCATATCCGACTTGACCCGACCGTTCTTTAATCTCCTGAATAATAAACTTGAGTTAATCTCTACTTGCTTATGAAACTTTTTCAAGTTCATTATTCCTTTTATACCATGTTATGAACATCATGTAATCAGTTAAGTTAATAATGTTCATTTTGTCGATATTTGGTTCTTAAGTCAAAAATAGACTTCTTACAATTACATGTTGTTAATTTGGTCAAAGGTTCATTATATTCAGAATGGTATTCATGATGTAGATATCATATATGTCATATATATCCAGTACATACATGCATTTATAATATTACATAATCATTTAGAGGTAAGAAATGAAATGCACCGTTCATGGAGACGGTAAGCCGTACGTACGCATGAACGCTACTTTCATTTCTATTTCGTATTCTATAGAATGGAATCATAATGATATAAAGGTATATTATAATTCCAGTATAATATCATATATAATATCATAGTTCCATCCTTTATATGTCCCACATATGGTATTTAACGAATCAAATCACTTTGAGGGGGCGGTAGTCCGCACTTCCTAAAATGAAGATATCGTGTTTACCCATAATGGAAACCATAAAGGTATGCCCAAAATGAAAAAAAAAACAGAATCTTAAGGAAAACATAAACATATTATATATCATATATAAAAATAGTGACATCATAATGGCCACCTTTGAAGGTGTTAAATGAGTATTGAACAATCATCGTTTCGGGAGGCCGAATTTCGCCATCCACGGAAACCGTATGTTCTTTAACCATTTGATGTAGTTGTGTGAAAGTGTAGCTCAAATAAATCTTATAACAACATCCTAGTATATTTAAGATACTTGTGTTGTTACAAAATAAGTAAATAAAAAGAGTTTAGGGGGTTGGAGAAGCAAAATAAAAAAAATGAACATGAGAGAATGAATTACCTTTAAAAGTGTAACTCCTTTTGATTTGAGCCTAAAGGATTCCTTTGAAAGGATTCTGCCCAAAGGAAATCCACTAGGATGAGGATAGGGATGTGAAGAGAGTAAATGGGCACAGGTTGGCCGAGCCAAAGGCTTGAGTAGTGTGTGAAATTAGGTAGAGGTGGGGGCCTTTTATAAGAGGAGAGGAGGGGCACTTTTGGAAAGTAAAGAAATATTACATTATTTGAAAATGTGTTTCGGTTTAAAAAGGTCCCACATTGATATAATTCGTGGATAAGGTGATAAGGGTTCGAAATCCACCCATACAATAAGTTTTTGACATGTTTAGTTCATAGATATTACATTATATTTTTATTTTATTTTAATCGTTAAATAATAATGTCATCACTGCATCATTATGATGTCATAAATAATTTAATTTATATAATGTCTAAAAATCATAAAAAAAATAATATGATGTAGGAAATCTTTTTAGCTTTCCAATGACTATTTATAATCAAATATCCAATCTTTATAACCCCATGTAAAAATTGTTTTCGTGAAACATATTATGTTTCTGTCATTTTTACTTTTACATTAAATAAAAGTTATTTATGTCATTTCCCAACCGAAATGTCTCCATGGGGTCCCCAAGTTGACCCATGTCTTGTCTTGGTCGGCCATGACACAACCAATAAGGTTGGGACATGTGTCCAGGTCATTTTATATTATTAAATCATTATTTATACCTTAAACTACACTAATTACCACTAATCGTGATTAAGAAATTAATAAGTTACTATTCACCAAAAAATTATTATAATCTCATTGAACCACATTTTACTTCTTAATGACAACCATGTATGTCGGATTTTCAAAATTCAATACACATTAGTGGTAAACATTCATTTAACTGAAAAATCAGTTTGCTTGATTACCACTTAGTGGTTTCACTATTCATCAAAAATTGAAGTTTTTCAGAAAATTACCAAAAATTCACCCTAAGCTATATTTGATATTCCGAATTCAAAAATGAAGTCTATTTTACAAAATTCAAATCATATAAGTCGCATTAATTAATTTAATAATTAATTCCCGCTGCCAGAGCAAATAGCGTGTTTTTACAAAACAATAAGTATCAAAAGATTGACACCAGTTTAAGTCTAATTCCAAAGTGAAATTGATTCCAATGACCACCATTGGATAAAATGGTAAAAATATATTCTAATTTCACTTCAAAACTAATTCAAAACATAATCTAATCATATAAATAAATTAGGTTAAAAAAACAGTTTTGATGTAAAATGCAGTATTTTTCACTATTCATAAAAAAAATGAATATTGTCGGAAAAATACCAAAAATTCACAAAAGGTTAATTTTGATGTCCCAATCATAAAGGATAAGTTTATTTTGAGAAACATAGTTTATAAAGTTGTCAAAATATAGATTCAAAAATGGTTTGCCATCAAAAGGCAGTAAAATAATCTTTTAAGAATATTAGTGTATTCCATGGATAAGATTGTATTTATTTTCATTTTAAGCCTCTATAACACTATCTTAATAATTAATAGACATAGATAAAAATATCTATTATTCATTACTTACTTGGGATGTTACACTCAAAATAGATAATATGTGTTTCTATTATAGGGTATTCAAAAATATACCAATATATTGTATTAAAAGAATAAAAATTGGATACTCCTCAAACGGATGGGTAAATAACCCTTTCAATACATGTCCACATATATTAGACAATTTAATGTTGATTAAAAATAGGAGTAAAAGTGGAAGTATTCTAGATCCACCAAAATACCAAGGGATCTTGCTGATAAGGAAATGAATTAGGGCCACAAAATCCCTTCTATGTAATAGACCTCTCATGAAATATCCTATGAATTTTAAAAGAATATCTATGATACCCGTACTATAAATGAGAATAATGAGGGTCCTTCCAGATCTGAGAAATATTCCCATGATACCACTAGAGTTTGTCAACCCACAAAAGTAGAATACCTAAAAGACCACATTAATTGTGGTTAATCTATCCATGATGATCATGAAAAAACATTTCAGATTGATGATGCTTACATGAAATTGAGTTTTGGTCAATGTAATAATGAAATGGTCAACTCAATTTTTTTTTTTCACTCCACATCTTATTAACACTTGAAAACATATATATTTTCTATATTAGAGATAAATTTTTTTAATATATCCTTTGGATCCAATTTAAATGTAAAATATGGTGTTCCCCCATAAAATGAGGTTGCTGAAAATATTACCTTAACCAATAATGAAAATTATTTCAAATAAACTGTTGAGATTAATAATTATAATCAAGTTTAGAGTGTTCTTAAGGAAGATGTGTCAAGAAGTGTTAATGAAAAAGACTGTATGACATATAACATATTCCTAAAGAAGTAGTCAATTATAGATGATTAAATTAATCTCCATATTTCATATGATTAATATAATTAAATTGAAATTTGATAAGAATCCTAATTTAGAATACCTAGAACACACATGGTAATAGTCTCCTCTATCAATGAAATTCTATGGTTATTTTTATTTTTTCGAGTATGATTCAACCTTACAGTAATGATTTATTATAATATTTTTTTATATTATTGTATTAATAATCTGTCAATGATGAAACTATATACCTAAATGTTGTGTAAAAATAATTTGAATCTATAAAATTCTTGTTGAATTTTTTTATCTGATAGATGAATCTCGCCTTTACTCAGGTAGTTGGTAAAACTTTTAATGATAGTTCATAAATAAAAATTAAATAACATTATTAATAAAAAATATGTTTTGTTAATGAATCTACCCATAATTCACACAATGATATTTTTTATGGTTCTTCATTATATCATCACTACTCTTTTATGTTACTCTTTGGATACTTACATAAATAATTGTTCTCAAACTTGTGAATGTATGAGGGAATGTTGAAAATGAAGATTAATGATGTTGAAGAAGTTATACATATTGAAGGAATGATAATAGTGTATTATATTATGAGATTATAATTTTGGGATTTCATTTGAATATGAAATTATAGTTAATTATAGTGAAATGATCATTATCAGACTTATAAAATAGAGAGTGGATCACTAGGATAAAAACACAGAAGAAATTCTATTATTTTCCGAATTTAGGAATTTTAGAAAATCTCATATCTTATGTTTTCCATCGATGAGAAATGATTTGAAGAAAATATTTTTTTATCATGGATGGTATTCTTTATTTCATTCATACCACCATCCTTAGAATACTCATTTTCTGGATGTTGATGTATTTTATTAACATGGATTTTCTGAGGAAGAAGTTGTGCTTAGGTATACCTATTTTTTTCATCTTATCTATAAATCTTATTTTAATTCATGCACCTGTTTCCTGGCATAAACAACACAACTCAATTTTTCATCAATTTTGCATTGAGGAAATTGGGATGGCTCTACGTCTTATGTTTTGAGGAATTAATATTCATCAATTAATTAATTGTAATTATAATAATTAAAATTTATTAATAATTAAATTAATTTTAGATATTACATATTTTTTTGTGTTTATATTGTATTTATTATTTATTATTTTTAATTTCTTATATATATATATATTAAATCATGTTTAATTAAAATATTAAAATATTGGTGTAGTGGTCAAGTATAAGGAATCGATACTTATGAAAACCATAATTTAATTTTAAAAAAATATATTATGTTATTGAATTCCTTATATCCATTTTTGGTTTTATATTAAATATAATTGTTTCACAACTCTTACATAAAATATATTTTCATTATAACATGGTGAATACACTATCTTTCTACTTCCAAGACATTAATACTCTAATAATTAAACATGTTTTTTCATGATAAATAATGATGATTATCAATATAATATCCTCAATATTCTTACTCATCATTAAACCCTATGAAATTAATTATTAATTTGGGTTGAGTGAAAAAAAATAAATGAATTTAGTTAGTTAATAAAAGAAATCTATTGGTTTCTTTCATAATCATGAGATCATATAAGGGTGTTTACCTTCATCAGAATGAACATTGAATTTATATAGTCATTTAATTTCACATGAAATAAACATTACATGAAAATTTATTCAGGAAAACTAATTATTATAAAACAATATGGAAAAATAAAAATCATTATAATTCATGAAAACATTTTCTTAGAAACATACCTTTTACCCTTAATGGGAGTAATCCTATATTTAAACCAGATATCATTAACACATATTGTGGAATAAAAATTCTTCCCAAAACATTTGTTTTTTACCATATAATTGGCATTACGATGCATTTGGGAATCATATTTATAGAACCCATTCAGATATAATTAGTTAATCAGTTAATTGCAAAAAAAATATCGAGAGAACATAATCACTAATAAATACGTTGTACAGATATATCAGACTTACATGTCATTATTGAAAAATTATAGAGAACATAACATAGAAGAAAAACATATAATATTTCATTCCCATTATAAAATTTCATAATATTTTCTTTAACAAATTCAAATAAGAACTTTTATGAATCATATAAAAATCTGTATAAAAAGGATTTCTTTTTCAAAATGTATTTCAATAAAAATTCAAAAAAAGAATGAGAAATTAGTTGTTATTTTTAAAAACAATTAGAATATAAATAGGATGTTTTTTAATGAATAACTACCAAAATGGAAGGAACTTATGGTCACCCAATGTACATATAAAAAACTATTCATTTCATACTTCTGTAAAATAGTAAAAAAAATTAAATTTGGGAAATGTTAAAAAGAAATAAATTAAACCCATTGAATGTTAATTCAAAAATGGATTAAAAAGTATTTTTATATTAATTTATTTATATTAATATAATTCATTATTAATTTTAAAAAACATTGATATAGAGGGAAAATAGAATAAAATCTTTAATGCATTGAAAATATGTCTTTATGGAAGAAACCATTTTCTGAAGTCCAATTTTTCAAATGTGTTCATAATGTTCCAATATAATAATATTTTATTAATTATTTATCTATAAGATAATATTTTTCTAGTTAAATTATTTATTAATTTTATTTCACTTATTATCATTCCATTCATAATCAGTTTATTGATTATGCTTACATCTGACATTTTGAGGATCTTTGGATTATAAGTCCACAATGACATTAGTAGGATGAAAATAGTAAAATGGATCTTGATTATATCATTAATGGAATATTTATAAGGTTATAATTATAATTTTTATATAATCATTAAATTTATAAAACAATCCATGTAATGTGGTAATGAAAAATGAATTATGTTACAACTTATATGAAGTAGTATATATATACACATGAGTAATGTTTCCAATTTTAAAAACATGATGGAAAGAAGGTAAATAATTTCATATATCATGAATACTTATTATATAACCAATATTATATTATTAAATTAAATAAATGTATTTATATCAATCATGTGACTTAGTGATGAATAATAATTATATCTGATTTTGAGGTGGTAGTTTGTACTTACACAAAAGAGATGTTTTAATTTTTGATTCGATGGTAAAGAAATAATTATAATATTTACATACTATAATATAATTAAATTTATATTATATAATAGTTTATTTTATTTGGATCTATATTTATGACTAACCATAAGAGTTGGTTTTGAAAAATAAAAAACATCACCTCTTTAGGTGATCGTCTATATGTACGTACAAGAGATGACTTCATTTTATTTTAATGATTAAGTAGGTGAAAATGGTTATACCATAAACATGTTGAAATTTTGTTATCTATAAGATAATGGAGTTATTATATCATAATGTATATAAGGTATTTCAATGGAAATGAAAACCAAAAAAATAAAACCCTCGATAGGGAACTATGCCTCTTCTTCCAATAACCTCCATTGCTTCATACAAAAAACCTTCTTAGGATTATATTTAGCTAAAAAAGTTTCTATTGGTAATTTTTAGATATTATAGTAAGTTATTTTGGTAGGTAATTTGAAATATATATTTCTCATAATGAGTTAATAATAAATGATAGGTAGCAACGTTTAATAATATATGGTGCTGACATAGATGGATTTTTTTAAAATTAAAATATATTAATGTCTACTCAAGAAAAGTGGTTCCAAAATAAATAATAATAAAATAATTAATGATATAGGTTACAAATATGACCATAAAATTTTACATATAGTAATTTTTAGATTATTTTAACCCATTTCATATTTTTAATCCTTTTTATCCTTTTTTCAACCCTTACAACACTATTTATGATTTTAAACAATGTCACTACTTATAATGGAAATAATGAATGTTGGATCATTGAAAAATAGAAAATTTGTTACTATAAATATTATATATACTTTATCAAATTAAATTTCATTATGTAGAATAAATTTATTTAAAATTAACAACGCAAAAGTAATGAAAAAAAGTTTTCCAAAAAAATTATTATTTTTTAAAAAATGTGTTTTTTCTAACAGAAGCTTCATATATATTCAAATGAAATTAATTGATTAGTTTTTAATAATAATAAAATAATTGTAGGTTAAATTTTTTTACAAAAATTAATACATGAAAATAAATTATAAGTTTCTATAAAATCATTATTTTTCACTATTCTCTGAAAAAATAATTTTTTTTGAAAAATCCCCAAATATCACATTAATATTTTTTTAACGTATATTTTGAAAAACTATAAAATTTTAATAAATAGAATTTTAAAAAATAGATATAATATTTATAATATTCATACACAAAAGTTAATAAAACCCATTTTTGAAGAAAAATTAGTCATGAAGAAAAATTTATTCAGGATAAAAGATGCCTTTATTATCATTACATTACTAATAAACCTAATTAAAAGAATATTAATTAATGAAATTTTATATATAATAAAATTATTTCATTCAATTAATTTACCCATAGTTATTAATTTAATTTAAAACGACATAAAATGTTTCAAACCAAAATATTTCTTTATATATAATATATATTTTATATGGAATATAGTTTTCACCAGTTCTATAAAATAGAATTAATAAAATGAATAAATATATGTATATATGTAAACAAAAAATATTTTTCCAACAAAAATAGTTATAATTGTTAAATTACATTCTTATATAAATCCTTTCTTGCTTCACTGAAATTTATTCGTTTACTTCTATCTCATCATGCTTATTGTTTTCTTAAAATTTTATATTATCTCAGTTATTGATGTTGGGATCAGATTAAGTATGGAAAACCATGAGGATAATGATTTTGGGTATAGTTATATATATATATATACAAATTTTATATTCCCTCAGGTTGGTTTTTATTACTACCTTATAATGTATTATTGTCTATATTTCAATGAAATATTTAATTTAATTAAATGTTTCATATTTTATATTAGTTTTATATTTCATGTATGTCATAATAATATTCCTAACACCCAGTAATATAATATAAATAATAAAATCATATGTTGTTTCATTTTACAGCTAGAAAGAAATTTTTTCCTTAAAATTTTATCATGTTCTAGATAGAAAGGGTTTAAGGCATTGTTAGAATTAATTCTAATGTATTGAATAAAATAAAAGATCATGAAAGAAGAAAATATTTGTAATATGTCAGAATATTTTTTTTAAACCCACATTATAAAAATTTATAATTACAATTCATTTTGGAAATATGAAGGGGAAAATATAATGGTTTCCTCAAATAACAAATAATTGGTTTCCTTAGTATGGAGATTTATAGAGGGAAGTGAAAAAATGGAGATGGGGAGAAAACATAATGTTCATGGAATAATAGACATTGTAATTGAGCATATTCATGAGAATGTAAATGAAAAAATACCAATAATCATTAATAGATAAATAAGTCCAAAAATTAATTTGAAATGAAATCTTGGGGAGAAAAGTTTTATTTCGAGATACTAATCTTATATTTGGTGGGTTATTTTATAATAAATATAGGAAATATTAGAGTATATTCATTTTTTATTTATTTCTAATTCATAAAAATAATTTAATCCTATGGTTTTTGAGTAGGTAGTTTCTACTTTTATCTAATATATCTTTCAATGTAATTAATATAATATATGATGTTTTCTTGTCAGAATAACAAAATTAAAGTTATAATGGATCACAAGAACCATCAATGGATAACATGTTATTTCTCAATTATATAAAAAATTATAAAAACACAAATGGTTAGCACAGGTTATGATAATATCCAATAATAATAAATCAT
Source organism: Viscum album (assembly GCA_963277665.1). Lineage (NCBI taxonomy): Eukaryota > Viridiplantae > Streptophyta > Magnoliopsida > Santalales > Viscaceae > Viscum > Viscum album. The sequence goes on along the minus strand of OY728155.1, from coordinate 1,645,020,352 downwards.
ATCTTGAATGATGACTTAATTTCTCACCGATGCCTCAATAATACCATCCATGGTTAAACATCAGAATTCCATAATTACCTAAAAATAAATCTCATAAAAATATGAAAAAACATTTTCAAATTCTAGATATCACAATTATTTTATCCCATAATATTTTAAAAGAAACAAAATATTTATCTCTAAATATTATTAATTACATATCCACCAAAACACTTTTAAATCAAATGGTTATTCATTAAAAAAATATTTTATTGAAATGTGTTAACCCTTTATTATAAATAATCGATAATTACCTCATCACCAATAATTATATTTACCCCAATGGTTATAAATACCATTATACTTACGTCTAAAAAATATAAAATATTTATTCTTAAAATAACAATTTTAATAAAACTCATGTTAAACATAAAATAAAATATACATAAAAATTTTATTAAGACACAATTAATGTATCCAGAAGTACTCCCATCACAGAAAACATCAATATAATATTAATTCAATTAAAAAAATTAGTAGTGAATTTTATCAACTATTATATGAAAAACCACTACATCACTACACTTTAAACTCAATATATGTACACATTAATCATTCAGTGTTCTTCACAATCATTTAGCTAGTCTTTTCCAGCGAATTTCATTGAACTTCCTTCTTAAAATCAAATACATGAATCATTTACTTATATTCAGCTGTCATTATCTATTTATATTTCTAATATTAAAGGTAAATTAAACATATAAATTAACTATAGGAAACCATTTGTTCCCTTGAAATGTTCTAAGATGGATTCTAAATGACCTTCTTGGTTGAGTACATAAAATGTTAGAATTCCATAATACCATATCCTAATCCCCTTAATATAATATCTATGTATTATCATTACACCATAATTTATATTTATATTTATAAATATTTTGATTTTCAATCCATCTTTTGTTTATAATATATAGGTTTGAGATAATATTTCAATATTTTTCACCATAATAAATTAGGTTATGTTTTTACTTAATTTTTTAAGATATGCGTAGGTATTTTTTAAAAATAAAAAAATTGTAATAGGATAAAAAAATAATCAAATAGAATACCACCCCCCATTTTACCTAATTAGAGTTTTGGAAATACATTGTCTAAATCATCTATGGAAAAGATATGATAATGTCTCTTACTGTTTTTATGATAGTGAATATGATTTTATAGTTGTCGTATAAAGACATGATCACATGTTTTCTAAGGTACATAATGATATCAAAATTAAATATTTATATTGGGACACATTATAAATTTTTTCATGTAATTTTAACACCATTGAAGGTGTCTGTTTCAATTGGTAATGATTTTGAAATTATTATTCCTTTTGAATCCTCTTAAATATAAATGAGATTTTTGTTTGATTTATGGGCTTGCATATTGAAAATGTAATTTTTCTGAAATGAAATATTTTTTCCAAAAAAAAATATTATCAATAATGAAATCAGAGAGAACAAAAATATAAATTATATTATAAAAGTATTAATCAATAACACCATTCCTTTAGACTGGGATAGTTTTGATTAAATATATGTTAAAACTATGATACCATAACATTTTTTCTATAATAACTATAAACCTAATCCCAAAATGACAATAGTTAGTATTTGAATAATTACCTTCTAATCGTATATAATTATTTTATCTTCAACAAAAAAATGTACCCTTAAAACATCTAAATATCTTAGTGACATATTATAATCAAACATTATGAAAAAACATTCCTCTAATACAACCATTAAATAATTAATCCTTATTCAACAAATAATTTAATGTTAGAATAATAATTTATTTTATAATATTCACCGTGAAATTTCTTAATCAGAAAATTTTATTTTTTTATAACAACTATATATTAAATTGAGTCATTACAATGTGGTAATATCCACCATGTGTCATCTTTTTCCCAAATCAAATCATTCAAAATGACTCAGATTTTGATTTCAAAAAAAAATCATAATTTTCAGTATAACTTCATCAATGATTCTGAATCATCCTTAAACGACGTGATAATAATTTTAAAATATTATAAGATAATCCAATCCTAGAATAAGTTAAAAGATTATATAAATATTATAATCTTGTTAAAGAGTGTTTTGTTTTTTCATAATAATCTTTCCGCATGAATAATCGCTTACATGAACATAAAATCAGAATTACTACCAATTTGTTTCATAGAGCACATTAGAACAATTTATTAATATAAAATAAAAATACTTTTGGATTATAATAAAACATTATAATCCATGGTAACATTTTTTCTAAAAACATACCTTTTACCCTTAATGTCTATAATCAATCTTTAATAAAAGATCATTAACTTAACTATTTAATCATAATATTTCCACACACATAAAAAATTTCAAGCATAAAAAATTAATGTAGATTAATTTAGAAATCATATTCATTTATCCCATATAATAACTTTTACACGAACCCTTATAAGTTAAAAAAACTATTTGTTCAGTTCCATCACGATTTCCTAAATAACTAAATCATTACCTAATACATTGGTGAGTAATATTGTGCTTACCCATTAACAGAAAAAAAAATTACATGGGACAATAAATGTAAGAAAGACATATTATAATTAACGTTCATAATAAATAATAATAAAATATTCAATTTAACACATATTAATGTGAACATTCAGTGTTCACATGAAAATAGTGATACGAATAATTTTTTATGGATTATTAATTATATAAAAATCCTCCATAGAATGGGAAATGAGTTATAATTCGGAAAATACATTAAAAATAGAATATTAATATTCATTAAGAATAAATTTCATTATTTTTTGTAATCATACTAAATCCATGTACAATAAAAAAGGTTGTTTTATATTTTTTATTAAAGATAAAAATATAATCAATTTGTAAAATATTAAAAAGAATTATTTTCAAACCATTTTTAATAATGTAAAACATGGTTTAAAGTGAATGTTAAAATTCATTTTGGATTATTATTATCACATATAAAATATTTTTTTGAACATGGTTGTATAGAAAAAATTAATGATCATCATTAATATTCTAAATTATGGTTTTAACGAAAAATTATTTTCCTCAAGTCAGACTTTCCACGTACATTCATTGTCTTCCCTAATAATAAATTTATATTAATTATTTACTTTATTGAGAATATTTTCTATATTTATTATTCATTTATTATTCCATTTATTTCACCTATTATCATGTCACAATTAATTACATAATCCTTGATGATAGTCCTTACATAAGCATGAGTATCATTTATATTATTTATCAATTTGAGATGATAGTCCTTACATAAGCATGAGTATCATTTATATTATTCTACAAACATGAGAGAAAAGGGTAATGAAACATTTAATTAATATATAATTATAGTAATTTAATTAATATTATACTTTCTATTTAATCAATCTTATATATATAATACATTAGAGGTGGGTATTAGAAATAAAATACATTGGTTCATGAGTTAGTAGTTACTATGTTTACACGATCGATGTTATTAGTTTTCAATAAATGGTATCTAAAATTTTTAAATATTTATTTACAATTAATAAATTAAATTTACATAATATATATCGTAATAATAAATGTTGCAACATTATTTTGAATACCCAAAAGATTCAGTGATGAATAATGTATTACATTATATAAAGAATTTGTAGTTCTCAGGAACACATGAGTGATGTTTTTCTTTTTCATTAGATGGTTAAGAAGATGAGAAAGAATTTTACAATAAACATAATAAAATTTCAGCATATTTATGATAGTAATGTTTTTATATAGAAATGGTTATGGAAGTTTTATGTGAGTTATATGAAGAAATAAAAAATAAAATATGCATTGAATAATTATACCACTTCATCAGATAACCACCATAGGCTTACACCTTAATCCTTCATTGGATGGTATTATGATAAAAACAATACATCTCAGATTTTTGGAGAGATGTAAAAAGGTTATTTTATTTTGGGATTCTCTGATTTTATAAAATTATTAAGTGCGATATTCAAAGGATATGTCATGATATTTTATATGAGACAGTGAGGACACTCAATGAAGTTTTCAAATGCCTGAATTCTATTAAGTTATTAATAAAGATAAATTCAATTAAAATGAATCATGTTAAAATATTATATGACATTGGAAAAAAACAACCATTAAATATTATCTATACAATCTTTTTTCTCAATTTTACCATTATAATTTTATTTTAAACTATTTTAACCGTTTTTATCTATTACCATCACAAATTTATTTTATCCAATGTAACTGTTTATAATGACATACAAAAAAATTGAATCATTATAGAATTTGGAAAATATAAATCAAGATAATTTTTACATTTTATCAGTTTCAATTTTTTTATGTTGAGAAATTCGTTTTCAAAATAAACCTTCAAAACATGATGACTATTTTTTTCTATAAATATAAATATTTATATATAAAAATAATTATATATCAAAATTAAGAGGATTTTCAATTAAAATTTAATTTATTAGATTATTATTAATCTAATGAAATAAATTAAATTAAAATCATTTTTTAATAGTGCAACTTTGTAAATACTAGAAAAGAAATGACAGTTTATTAATTAAAAACTTGTTTAAACTATTTATTGAAAACAATTTATGAAAAATCCAGGAAAATGTCACTATGATAATTTAATAAGAATATTTTAAAAATTAAATCCATTTTATAAAATACAAGTTATTACTTTTTAAATAATTAATTATAATATCTACAATACGAATAAAATTAACCCTTTTTTGGAAGAAAAAGTAGTCATGAAGCATAAAGATACCATAATGTTATTCCATTATTAATAACCATAATTAATTAAATAATAATTTGATCAAAATAATATATATTATACTTATTTCAATTAAATATTTTTTTAATTAGTTATTAAATTTGTATATTGTGATAAAAATACATAGTGTAACTGAAATTTCTATTATTAAAAATAAGTCTTTTATCCTTAAAATATATTATTATCATTTATAACCAAATGAAGATAAAAATGTTTAACACATGTATATCTAAAACCTATATATACTAAACAGATTTGATTCCAATGACCATATATTTAATGGTATTATTACATTCATATATATATGTATATATATCAAATATTTATTCTTTAAAATTCATTCATTTACTCCTCTATCGTAATGTCTATTATATTATTCATTATTATATATGTATTTTTATTTATGTTTCTTAATATTTAATCCTCATAATGTATTGTAATTTTCATTTATCATAATATTTTGTATCATAAAAACTAATATACATAATTTTAGTCATATGATTCTTTTATCACAAGTAATCATACATAATATTCAATTAATGAAAAAAAATCTAAATTTTAGGAGTGTTGTGTTATGTTTTTACAGAATAACCCGTAGGTGAAGTGTTCAAATATCAACCTATACAAGAATACATTAAATTTATTATTTCAATAAAAATATAAAAAATAATTAAATAATAATAATACTAATAAACAATTAGAATTTAATATAAGAAAATTATTAAAAAATTAATTTATTTATAGATTCCCTTAACCATTTCATTATTGTTTTAAAAAAAACTGAGATAATTTAAATAAATTTTTTGAAAATCATAGGGAATTTTTTTATACTAATACTCATAAAGGTTTTTAAATTATGTTGAGAAATGGTTTAGCGGTGGTTTAAACCAAGTATAAACACAAAAAACTACCACTAAATAGTAGTTTTGTCTACTGTTATTATCTCACCATTTTACCTCATGTTATTTAATTTAAATGTATATATAAATATAATTATTTAGTTTCTATTCACTATTATTTCAACAAAGTTAATATATTAAATTCACATTCATGAGTATCAATTTACCCAAATCCTGAAAAAGTTAGGGCCAAGGAAAAGTAAAACTATATAAATTGTCTGGTCTTTCATATGAATCATTATATTCATGTATGATAATTCATAGAAATAGTATTAAAATGATAAAAATAAAGATTATGGTTGTTCATTATATAAAAATCATATTCATGAATTATGAATGTAATAAAATATCAAAATAAATATTAAAATATTAAAAAAATAGATTAGTAGTTTACTAAAAAATAAAAAATGAATTTTTAAACACATTATAATTTAGGAATTTATAAACATGAAAAATTGAAATTAATCTAATTTAAATATAGGATAATATAATTTTTATGGTTTTAATATGAATACATTCAAATCATAGAAATATATGAAATTTATGATAACATTATTTATAAACTGCTATTGGTTTTATAAATTAAGCATTTATTTACATATACAACACAATTTTAAATTAAATTAAAAATATAAATATTTTATTTTTAAATTTATATTCTAATAAAAGATAAATATAAATTGGTTTATTATTATCCTTAGTTGAAACATGTAGATTCTATTTAAAAAACATCACATTCACTGAAATGATTTTGGTATTGTTTAAGGTAACTCATAATAATGAAGGATTCCGATAATTAAAAAAAATTATAATTATTTATTCAATGTTTTTAAAACTTCTCATAATTACTTTTTAACATTTCAGAATTAAATATTTTATAAACAATTTATAAATTTATTAAATACCCCAAAATGGGATTTTTCTATAATTAATATATATTTGATGGATTATCGAAAGGAACTCATAATTGCAATTCAGGGAAAATGATTTTGTTCTAATATAACATATTTTGTGAAGTTATTTATATAGAAAGTAACTATTTGAATTACTATCTATCATTTTAACGATAAAAAATTCTTTGATTTAATGTACCTATAATCTCTTGTGAATTGTGGCTCAGAATGTTCTATTACAAATATTATATGATAAAATGATCGGTTTGAGTTATGTGGATAAACACTATCAAAGGTTATAAATTACTCAGGTTATATGTTATGGAATGAAAAATAATAAGGATATATTGGTTCCATCTATTATGATATCACTTGTTATATCCTAAATTATAAATGATAATAAAACCATATTTTATTTGTAATTTTTTAGAATTTATAATTGAATATATATATATATATATATATTATAATAAAAATCATTTTCTTATTGATTTAAAAGAATTAAGTAAGGTAAATAACCCAAATAATTCATTTAAATATTCTATAGAATATTTTCAGAGTTTGGAATGTTATTTGTGGGTGATTTTGGATCCTATAGATCATGATCATTAGTAAAATTGAAAAAATGATTATGTCATGTTCATGAGACTTTTATAGATTAATTAGATATATCATGAATGTTATATGATTTGGGAAATATGAGACCTCTATTAAATATGGACTATATGTTTTACCCTATGTTCTATTTAACGTTTTCATGTTGGATGTTCATTTAAATTTCACATATGGGTAATTTTTGTTAGACCTTTTATTTAATTTTTCCTTTTATATTTTTTATTATATATTTTTTCTCCCTGTCCTTGGCTCACGCTACAACCCCCCCCCCCCCCCCACCCTCAAGTGGTTTAATATATATCCCACCAAATAAAATTGTTTATAAAAAAATGAATCTAGAAGATCCTTAATGAGATAAAATTAAAATCCCACCATCACTCTTCGTCTTAATAAAAAAAATTATGTTTTGATATTCCATAAATTGTGTATGCGACCGAGGTTTTAAATAAGTTGACTCACTTAAACTTATTCATGGGTTTATTTGATAGATCATTTCTGATCCATAAAATCTATGGTTTATGTATAGAGATGCTACGATGACCATGTTTGATATAATTTTGGTTTCTTGTGTGGTGGTGAATCCTCTTCATTGTCTCTTGTGTGGGGATCCTATGTTTGGATGTTTTATTTGAATTAATTTTATTTAATCTTATTCTGTCCATCTCTCTTATAAAATGGAATAAATTTATGATTTTATTAAAATAATTGATAAAAACCAAAATTATCTAGGTAAAATTCCTTAAAAATTATCAAAGGATATTATCATAAAATTTATCAAAGTGTAAATTTAAATAATTATTTTTTTAAAGATGTGGATAGGGTCTCATTTTATTATGAAATAAAAGAACTATTTTATAACATGTTTTAGGGTGACCCATTACGTATCCTATATTCCCAAGGTCATGTCGCCCATGAATATATCCTAGAAGCCTAGTGTAGCATCATGCCCACATCATCCGTCCTACGCAACCAGGCCTGGATGATGCCCACATAAACAGTTTCCAACATCATGCTCACGTCACCAACTACATGTTATTTCCACCATGAGGGTTTCCCATATTAAAATCATGATCATTATGAAAATAGGATTATGGGTTTTAATAGTTAAGTAGTTCTGAAACTGTATATTTATAAATAAATATTAAATCATAATTAGTTTATATTATCAAAGAAGACTTTATAAAGAATTATCTCAATATAATTATGAATGAAATTATAAAAATATACTTATATATAATTATCAAATGATTATTTGATCAAATAATAAATGGTCTTTTATATCATTTGAATATGAATAATTTATTAAAAAATATCAAAGTATAATTATGGAAATTATACAAGGATAAAAACTTAAATTGTTAACATGTATTTAAGATGGACTACCCCACGTGTTCTCAAATTTATTTTTAGATATTAATTTCATAAAATGCGGTTTTATAATTATTCCAAAGTATAAGAACTATTATTCATTAATGTACTAATGTAATAATTTTGGAATAATGTATGAGGGAGAAATAATGATCGTATATGATATAAAATTACCTTTTGATGTAAAATATCTCATTTTCATTACTGGAACCCTTGGTATTCCTTGAACATTAATTTGTCAAAAACTGTGATAATAAGGCATAGGTGTGGGATTTGATGACCTATAAAACTTCTAATATCTCTTTAAATCCTTAGAGTGTGGTTTATCCTTACTGATATAATTGGTAACTTTGAGGGAAGAAGGTCCTTACATTTTAGGGCTCTCATTTATACATGTCTTCGTGTTATAATTTTTATCAAGTCATAAATAATGAATTTACATGAAAGCGATTTAATTTGGGTGTATGTGTAGCCCATGTAACCTATTTAATTTTTTTTTCTATTAGAATTTAAACAATTGTTTATTCATGTTAAATTTTTATTATGACATTGTTATATAATGCTATAATATTTTTCATTATTTTATGCCGTAGTTTTTCATTATGAAATTAAATTTTTGTGTAATAAAATTATTTTAGATTTCATTATGTCAGTAATCATGACAGGTAAATATCATAGTATCTTAAACTATAAATGGGGGAGAATGTGTGATTGGGGGTGATGATGTAGAAAGAGCATCAAATCCTTACAGCCTAACCTTTACTCAATGTTCCTTGTGAATATATACTAATGGTTTTTTACTTTATCACATTGCACATATCATGTTTGGTGTCGAAACTTGATGTACCTTGCGTATAATGAGTTGTATGATCACCTATAAAAACATTAAAAGCATCGAGGGACAAGATGATATACTTTTTTAGATCATATATTTACCAACATTTCCATTATGTATCCCACATTGAACTAAAAAAGGCACAATAGGTGGTTTGTGGAGGACTGGTTACTTTACAACCACATGGATTTGGATTGAATTATTTTACAGTTGTAATGTATTTATTTTTTACGGAATAAGCATATTATACATGAGAAAACATGGAAAAGGTTGCATTTATTGTATCCAAATGAGCCTTACACTCACACCGAACTTTTGAATTTCGGTGCTCTTGAATATTTAAAGACTATTGATCTATAAAAGTGAAAGGTGACTCAAGTGGTCCCTTAAAATTAAAATTTCTGAGATTCTAGATTAAAATTATGGACTCTAGAGATCCATGAATTTATTTATTAATTTATCTTCACTTCATACTCGAGTTTGGATTTCCAATTTTGTTGTCCACTTTTTTGAATGACATGTATACGATCTTTTGATTTCTATTTGTTACTCTGATTATTTATCAATTATACTATTGTTTTTATTTATTCCCAAACGTTATAATGATATTAGAGTCTCCAAAATGATATACATACACCCTAACTACTAGTCCAAAGCCTCTTGTGTATGGGGAGACACACATGAGGTCATGAGACAATCTGGATTAGACTGGATGGTTTGGTCATGATGCAATAAAATGATAATAAAATAACCATGAATCATAGAAATTTTTATTTATTTTTCATGATTTTTTGTAGCTTATGAAAGATATATGACATAGGAATGAAAAATATGGACTATGATAATGCCTCTCAAGCACTGTATGATGTACCATCAAGTTTTTGGTATGTAGGGGAAATGATATTCTATTTCAATGATAGATTTAATTCATCTTGAGAGTTGAACATGTTGTTGATATGATATTTTTTATATTTGGAGTTTTTTCATAAATAATTACTAGTATATTAGGTTCACATAAAATATATATACATTTACATTTGTTGAATATTATTTGTAAATGTATATATCATTTTCAATGAAATTTGTTTTGTTTTGTTTTTCTGATTGGGTGAAATATATTTTTTACAATATTTTGAAACATCTTTATTAGAATTCATTAGTAAAACAGTGATTTCTTATGTATATATATAATAAATATTACTAAAATTTAGGGATGATACTTGTCTTAGTAATAGTAAGAGAATACACTGGGTTAAGATTAGACTCTGAGGAGAGACTTGTATTATCCCATTGACTAGACAAGTATAGTTTATATTCCTAATGTTTCTTAATGTTGTATAATATTTAACCTAAATGGTATTTTTTAGGACTTCCATTTGAGTAAAAGTGTGCTCTAGAGAACATTTCTCCCCCCGCACCAGTGGTATTGGTGTAAGGATCAATTTATCCATGAATATTTTTCATAGTGGCTATCCATGTTTGGGGACTGAAAATGAATATGATAGATTATGATTGAAAACTACAACTATATTATCCAATATATATCTAGGTAACTTCATATCCAAAAGATATTGGGTATTATATTTCATTTTTTAGAGGATCTCCAACATTGTATAGAAACTAGGGGATCAGATGGTGATTCATGTAGGAGCATTATATTGCAGTGTGCTCCATGATATTAGTTGGTTGTTATGATTTAGATGAAGAGGTAAGAGGGTATCACATGGGTGATATTCATGGAAGAAATCATCAAGGATTTCATTCTAATCATATCTAATATAGACCATGGACATGAGTATATAGACATTTGATAGCGATTGATGATATTGTCTGTTTACTTAGTGTAATTCACGTAGATTCTTCCCCTGGAACCTCTCTTTGATAGGGATGAGAAACATAATACATGTATGGTAATATTGGGATTCATTAAGACATGAGATTTCAAGTCCATATATTTTCATTATTACTTTTACATAGGTTATCTGCAAGGAACTATTTATAGGAAAGGGTCGGGAAGAAGATCATTATGTTATTTTCTTTTTACCTTTCAATTCATTAACTGCTGTAAATCCTAATATCATGATAAGTGCACCTATCATAATATAAAGTGGAAGGATGATAATTTGTAACAGACTATGGGAATATAGGTCATGCATAGTATGGATTTATTATCCCCCTCATGTCCATAGTGATTCAATTATGGAAGTCCAAACACTATCATATGTTCAAACAAGTACATCAGAGAGCATTTCACAAGGGTGATGGGATAGGAAATATTTAGCACTTATGCATGATATCATTAAGGATGATGTATGTATTGGTTGAATGATTGAGATAATATTTAACTCAGGTATCACTTCAGTTTCCACATCAGTTAGATTATGCGATGAATCATCGTAGTCATTAGTCGCAATGAAAGGATTGTAAAATTGAGGTTTTCTATGTATATGAAATGGTCCAGACTGCAGTGGATGGTGGTGGGATATATAACTGGTTCAGGTATAGTTTTCATCAGGTCAGTATTATATACTAACTTGTTTTATGTTAGTGCATTTCATTCATTCATATCTGTAAAATATTTTTTAACTTGAATTACATGTCTAGTTAACCTCTATGTTATTTTCATTTCATACACCATTTTGAACAATATAGGACTATCTATTGTAATTATTAGAGTGTCCAATAATCATCTCTGATATAGAATAATTTCTTATTTTCTATTTAATAGATGATAATATTTTATGTGCTTCCTATAAGAGACTATCTGACTAGATTCTTATCTTGCATTGAATATTATCAGATATGTGTGTCATTTTTTATCAATGAGATAATGGTTTTTAGAAACCAAAATGTGGGAACTAGAATCATAAATAGTTATTCCTAACATGAGTCATATTGGGAATATTATGGTTTATATTCATGGCTTTGATCATTCAACTATATTAGTGAAAACCCCCATCAAATCTTCTCCATGTTGTATAAATATAGAATGATATCATTCAAGGAAATTGTACAGGACTCAATCCTGATAAATTAGTTGTATTTGGAATTAATATTATTTGGGTATGTAGTCCATTATGATACAACCATATTGTATGGAACCAATATAGGTAATGCATCTCTTAGTTTTACAAGATGAATTTGAGAATATGAGAGATATTATGTTGTGTACATTACTTTTAGGAGTACCTCAATTATTTTTCAATAAAGAGTATTTTATTCTTCAACACTACATCAGGTACAAAATGAGGAACTAGGTTATAGTGAATAACTGATATCCTTTACCTACAATCAACTATTTCTTTGATTACCTATAGGTATTTGAGATTTTCTCGAAGATTGATCATCGATCGTGCTATCAGAAGTTATGAGTTACCCAAGAGTAAATTTTGAAGATGAAATTTTAGAGATGTTATGTGATGTAAAATTACTTATTCATTTTGTTTGGACTGATGACTGTGATTATTTTGTTCCTGGATCTAATTAAGAAGATTTAACTCCTATACCTAGACATGTTTATTATGGTTTTCATAGATAACATCCCAACATATTCACAAAGACTATAGCAGAATGTGTTGGACATCGAGATAGTAATGAGTAATCATTGAGTACTTTATCACTATGTTATGTTTTTTATGTGGGTATTTTTAAATTTGGGTCTAGATGTTCCAAGTATATGTGGTGATTGATATTGGTATTTACATGGAATCAGTGAAAGGCGGGGAATTCATTTCTGGAAAATATCCCCAGAACATGTTCGAGATCCAAAGATTTATAGGATTATCTGGATATTAGTGATGGTTTATCCTAGAATTTTCCAGAATGTAAGAACACATGAAAACACCAATAAATAATGGATTGATATTATATTAGTCATACCAATGTGAAGATTCTTTCCTTATGTTAATGATAATTTTGATAAAATCTAATTTACAGACACTCTATCATCAGGGGATTCTTTATAATGATTATTGTGATGTGTTAGGCATTATCATGGGAGACTAGATAATGAATAGAGAGAATATAGTACTATATGTCTCTCATTATTTATGATACCATGAGTAAACCTACATTACTCATGAAATTTATTTTGTATCATTCATTAATCCTGCAATGTTTTGGAATTTTTTTCTTCAATGAGATATGTTTTGTTTACATGGACCATAATAATCATCAATATAATTTCACATAGCTGTATGTGAACCTAAGATACAGGTGTAGTGTAGAGTATCAGTAAAAATCCTATATTCTGATTGCTTATTAACTTGAAATGTATTACATTCTTTCATATTCTCTCAATTGTAAGTCATAAGATGAGTAGGAGTTTAGTGAATGGAAATTGAAGGACCAGTGGGGTTTGATGGGCCTATTGGATGACTTGATGATTGATGATACTATGGATTGGGGATCGATGAGTTGTTCCACTATAGTGATAACATCCTCACTGTTAACATGGTTAATACTAGGAAGGAATCAAGTCTAGATTTAATTCTGGTGAGGGAACATCTTGCTGGAGGTGACCCCAAACCCAAATTGTCAATAGATGATGTTGATGTGGTCATACTAAATGGGTGAATATTACTACAAGATTCTATTATTGAAGAGTTGATAATACATATCTAAACCTTTATATGGTAGGAATATCCTAGTTTGAAAAATATTTATGATAGCATTAGTTGATTGTACTCGTGGGTAGGGATGATGATAGATGTTATATGACTTATTTCTAGATTACATAGCATACTAAGGATAAATGTTTTGCACCAACATCCTGGAGGATTACACCATACACCCACAATTTCCATGTGGAAGTGGGAGGCCTTAATTATTTAATTTTTAGGTGTTTACCTATGTTTATGAGAAGAAATAAGGCCATATGATTTATTTTCATATGTATAATGATAAATTAACCAGTTCTTACCAATATGAGATTGTAACTTAGTAAAAGAGATTGGAAGGATTCAAATCCATGAGATTATTTAGATACATGGAGTTCCCATGATCATTATATTGGATAATGATTCATGTTTCAAGTCATGCAGTTTGATGGGAATATAAATACACATAGGGAATCATCTATGATTTACCATAGTGTACCATCCATATAAACACATATCGTACAAGAAGATAATAAGTATAATAGAGGATATACTTAGTCAATAATTTTAGACATTTGTGGAGTATGGATTCATCATCTATCCTTTTTTGTGTTCTCATTAAAAACTATTTACACTGTATTGATTCAAATGGAGCCTTATGAAGATCTTTATAGGATACTATGTTGATCACTTCTATATTGGATTGAGCAAACTGAGGTAGTGGTTGTGTGGAAAAATTTGGTTTATGTTGATTATAATAGAGATAAATTTACTCAAAATAGTTTGATCTTTTTTCAGAGTAGATTGAATTTATATGTTAACTATATGTGGAGACCATTGGAGTATGTTGTGGGTGGTCAGGTTTTCTTAACAGTAATTACTCATTTAGGCCATATACACCTATGGAACGAATGGAAATGGAACACGAAATTTTTTATTTCCTTCCAAATCACCAAGATGTTTTGTATAACAGAAAATTATCCAGATATACCTTCTCATAATAGAGGTATGAATGATCTATTTTATGTGTTATCTCTAGAGGAATATAGAAAAAACCATTGTATTTCATTTACTATGAAGATATTTATTTAGAGACTTATTCATTTTCTAATGAGTGTATAATATTTACAAATGAATTTATGGGGAACTTTCTTACAAAAAAGATGATACCACTTGTTTGGATTTTGTGTCAACATGGATGGGTCCATTAGTAGATATGGGAGAGAGAGTATAAGGTTTAAAAATTGTGGTCTGAGTTTATCAATCAATAAAAAAAGTAAATTATCTAGAATGAGATGTCGATGAAGGGGATAAATTTAAATATTATAAATTTTTACGAATAATAAAACCTCATATATTTTTAATTTATGAGTATTTTTTTTGAAAATGGGTTTTCATTAAAAATACATTATAAATGAATTGAATGCATTGGTAATGCTTGAAAGATATATTAACACTTTAGAGTATTCTATTGAATATTTTATATGTTAGTTCAAAATTCAATATGGGTTTTTTGGGTCAGTCAAACCTCAATCTATATAGAATAAAAATATTATAAATATTATATCACATGAAAAAATTTCATTCCCAAATAATAGAAAATACCCTGAGGTATTTTATAGAAATAAAATATAAAATATAATTAAATTAGTAATGAGAAATTAACCCTAGTTGCGATTTAACTGATATGTGAATCAGTTGTTTAGTAATATCCAATATAAGGGTAATATTAATTACCATCTTTCTATTATTTTTTATTTTAATTTTATTTTCTTCCAATTTGTATCTTTCTTCTTACCCATAAACTACATGATTGGTGTAACTCCCACCATTATTTCAAAGTTTGAAAAAAATAATCCACCAATTCAATTTATTTTTTATATATTCATGTTCGACATGCCTTAATGAAAAGAAATTAAATGATCCTAGACCAATATTCAGATATTTCAAGAATTAATATTGTGTTTTAACTTTATGCCAAATGTGTATATGTCCATGGTAATAGATTATCAGATTCATTTGGTTTTAATCCTGAGTTGTTTTGATTGATTCTTGGAGATCCAAAATACATCCTTTTACATGTTTGTTGAATCTCTTATCGATGTATTCTTTATCCTTATTCTAATTCAAATCATGTATAATACCCATATTCTTCCTTTCAAATGTTTGGCATGTAGGTTTGTAGGTCTGTTTTTTTATATAATTTTTTTATATTTTTCTTATTTTATAATATCTTTCCATCTTATCAAATTCAAAAAAATAGATGATTAAAATAATGATAAAACTAAAATATATCCCGAGACAACTCAATTAAAATTATAAATGGATATTCTATTCAATATTATAAAATTATAATTATAAATAATAATTTACTGATGAATTCATTCAATTATAAAAGTATTATTTATAAAAAATATCAAATTTTAATATTTTGTGAAATTATCAAGGGATATTTATAAATAATTATCAATTTATTGTTACATTCAATCATAAATTGATAATTATATCATTTTGAACAAAGGATATTTTATGGAAAACTATCAATGTATAATTATGAAAAGTATAAAAGAATAATTATAATGGATTATCACATGTGTTCTCAAATTTATATAGAGTGACCTATGATATCAAATGTGGTTTTAAAAATATTCTTATGTAGAATAACATTAACCTTTGCGTGGCCTAAATTGATAATTTTGATATCATCCATATGGAAAGTATCATTTCATGTGATATTTTTCTTATATTGAAATAAAATGACAATAGTTGATTATTAGAACCCTTTTCATACCTCAATATGAGACATGTTGACAAGAATCATAATAAGGTCCAATGGTGGGTGTTATCTAATGTTGATGTTTTCAATCTATCATGGAACCAAAAATTTAGTAGTTTATCATTACTATTAATTTCCATGAGTTTTATTTAATAGATCCATACTTATTGTCGATCGACATTACACATATTTCGATGCTATAATTTATTTGCTCTTATTATGGATTCCCATGTGTGATTTTGTTCACACAAGTTTTTTATGTAGAATGTGTTACATTTTTGACAAATAATTATATGATTATTTATAGATTAGTTTTTAAAAATTTTCATGTTGACTGAAGTTTTTTATTTGATTCTACTATATTTATCATAATGACAAGTTATATATGTATATCATGCAATAAATTGTTGTGTATTATCTCTAATTAAGATGTTTGGATATTTGTACACGTTAAGGGTGAAAATCATGGTGTATTTATCACTTAGTGGGGGAACTTGTGTTATGATTTACAATAATGATATAGGGGTGTGATTTCCTATAGATTGGACATTACAGAATGAACCTTGTAGATACTATGTGACATATCATTATTTGATACAGTTTTCGAATAATGAGTAGAGTTATTATAATAAATGTATCATTTGGATACCAAGTTGCATGATAATATCAATGAACCTTGTGGATATAGAGTGACATTTAGAATTACCTGTGGCTAGTTCCTATAAGGTCATAGACATAAAACATACTTAATATTTAGTTTTTAGTCATGAACTCATTCTCTTACATTTGAGGTTGTTTTTAGGTTAACGTTATCTAAAAATAATGTCTTATATAATTAATAATAAACCATATAATTATAAATGGAACCAATTGATCATTATCCATTTTACCAATAATATAATATTTTTTAAATAAAACATATTTTTATATCGTGAAAAATATTTACGAAATTCACCGTGAATTTTTTTAATAATTTAAACATCCTTAAGAACATTGGAAAACATTTTAAAAACTTGTCATGAGAAAAAAAGTATTAGTGTAGGACATTTATGAATAAATTTATTAGTTTATGGAAATACATTAAAACCCATGAAAAATAATTTCATCAGAACATTCCATTTTATGTATAAAAGGAATCATCATTCATAAAAAATAATAATTTAAATAACCATTTTAAAAAATATATCATTGAAATATCAATTACGAGTATATTAAAGGCATGTATTTTCTTTTGAAAATAAAATTTAAAGATACCTTTAAAATTTCAATACTTTTATAACCCACTTCAAATATAATTTTCCAGATAATATATTCATTATCAAATTAATAACAGGGATATAATTGGTCTAGCCCTTTATATAATATATATTGTGCTCACACATGTCTCATAAGCTATAATGGGACTCGAATATTCTTATAATCAATATCAAACTCATTAGTGAGCTATAATGGGACTCAACACATCATCTAAAAGTGGTCCATGGACCATATCAAGAATAAACATTTTAATATTACATCTTTTCATCATAAATCCCTTGAAAAAACATTTGTTAAGCCTTATAGAAAACAAATTCAGATATCGAAATACCTACTCTTCTCATAATATATTATAAATATAAAAATATATAGTAAATGGGAATAAGAAGAATTCCAAAAGAATAAAACATGAAAAATTATAAAGGATGTAAAGCATAAAATAATGGTTACAATAATAAGGAAAAATCATTGTCACAATATACATTGAAATATAAATTTATTTTGTATTTTCAAATCAAAGTCAAAAATCCCAATAAATTATTCCATTTTAAAATCCTGTTAAATAAATAAAATATATATATAATTTTTTTTCATAATTAATTAATATCAATAAGAATTTAATCATAGTATAATTTAAAAAGCATGGAAATGTAAGAGAAATTATTAAAATGGGACATTATAATAATTTTCTTAAAATAATTTTCCACATATAAAATATTATGAATATTACATTTTATGAAAAGTGGTAATGAAAGAGAAATAAGGTAAAAATTTAAATTATCCATAAATTGAATAAAAATTTATAATTTTCTTAAAACATATTTTATAACATTGTTCTATAAGACAATGATAAAAAATAAATCTTTAAAACTATTGAAACATGTTTATAATTTAGAGTGTCTCTTAACATTTTAAAAAATCATGTAGTACATTATTTATCATAAAAAATAATACACTTAATATAATTATGCACTCTTTTTAGAAAATTATCCATGATTGATATTATTTTTATTTTATCTCTTTCAATGTAATAATCAATTAGATAGTCATTTATTTCACTTTAGATGTTTTTTTGAATGAAGCTTATATTCCAAAAAGACATCAGTTGGTTTAATATGTTCAATGTTATAATAATTATATCATATATAGAATAATAATCATGAACTATTTATTATAATTATATATAATTTATATTTTTTAATCCAACCATTAATGACAGTAATGAAAATTAAACTATGTTACAATCCTGGAGACCATCGCTCATATGTTCACATGAGTAACATTTCTATTATTCAAAGATCATTATGTAAAGTAAGTAATAATTATTTTATCAATAAATAGTGATCATAATATGATAAAAAAATATTAATTAATTATTTATAGCTATATATATCATCCTTGTGATGGGGTAATGGAAAAATATTTATGTCGCTTCATTGAAGTGGTGGTCCACATATACGTACAAATGACATTATCGTCATTCTATGAATGAAAATTTAAAAAATAAATTATCTATTATCCTTATAAAATGATAAATATGTAACGATCATTATATATAAATATATATTCAACCATTATAACCAGTCATGATAGGCATTGATGCAAAATTAATTACATCAGTTCACGAGGCGATTATCTTCCATACACATGAAAGAAAGTTATATTTTATATTTGATAGAATTGGATATGGGTGCAGTTTATTAAATTAACATTACAACATAATAGTATATGGGTTATACTAGTGTTATTTAATAATCATTTTTGAAGAATATTTTAATAAGGTTGAATAAAAAACTGAACAAAGTCATGGGATATGAGTTATACTTAAACTTTGGATGACCACTATAGGTTTTACAAAAATACTACTAATGAGAGATTTATAGTTAAAAAACATCAATTAAATTTATACAAAATTTATGTTTTTACTTGTGTAGGTGTTGGACAATAGAAAATTAGTTGAATCTATTAATAGTATATGATATTAGGAGACCTTTTATAAGTGTGTGAGAGGACACACTTAGAATTTTGTAAATAAAAATGTTCTAACGATGTTTTTCATGGGATAAAAGGATAAAAATAGAAGATTAATGATAATATAATGATATAAAGTATAAATAATTCCATAAAATTGGAATTTAAGAAGTCTGTAAGTCATCTTATCCCATATATGTTTAGTTTAATTCACTCAATAATCCCATCTTCACTTAAACTACGATAAAATATTTTTACTATTTTAAATATTCAATATAAAAAAATTAAGTTGACCATAATATATTTTATAAATTAATATTATTTTAAAAAATTAATCCATATTATGAAAATCAATTTAAGAAATTAGAATATTTTATTAGAATATTAAACTAGAATACGTGTAGAAAAATCAATTTTGTCTGAAATAAATTTTCAAGCATAAAATGATGTTTTATTTAATTTTTAACAAGTATTATAAATTATATGAATTAAAATTAATTTTTATAGTTATATAATATTTAAATTGCATTTAAATCATTCATTGTTTGTGGAAATTTAAATTCATTAATATAGAGAGACATTTAGAGAATTTAAACAATATTCAGAAAAATGAGTTTTTATGCACAAATATATAATTATACAAGAATACAATATTTTGGCGATTTAAAATTAATTAATTATAATAAATATAAATAAATATTTATTATGATATAGTCAATTGAATTAAATTATTAATGAGGCCTTGTAATTACTTAATTTATAAAAAATAAAGGGTGGTTTTAGGGAAATTTGTATTTTTCACTATTCCATTCAAAATCATTAGTTTCTAAAAAATAATAAAATTCCAACTTGCATTATTTTTTTACATTTGGTTAGAAATTAAAATGTTTTTTTCAAATAATCTATTCAATAAATTTAAAAAAAATATTATTTTAAATTAAAATATTATATGAAAATAGTTTAAGTAAAACTAATTCCTTTATATGTCAAAATTACTAAATATTTTTATAGTGAATATAGATATATGATTAAAAAATATTTGTTAAAATAAAATGATTAATTCTATAATTAAATGATTTTTTACAGTTATCCTACTTTTTTATATGATTTTTTCACAATTTAAATCACTTATTAGTCATGGGGGTATCTTTCCCTCATGACAATTTCATAATATCATTTGGTTATTCAAATATAATTTTTTTTAATAAAACCTTAACACGATTAATTACATTATTCCAAAACAACTTCTCTCCATGATCAAGAATAAAAATAGGATATTTCACATATAAAATATCCATTCTAATGAAAATATTATGGGGCACAAAACATGATAATAATGTATTAAATAATTCTGTCAGAATTAAAACATGAAATTTGTTGTGAACATGGGATAATTCCCAAGGAAAGGAAACTCAGTATAAATGTGATACAAAATTCTCCAAAATTTAAAATAGTTCCATGAACCATTAACATAACATCCCTTTTCAACCCACATTTATAAATGTTTTCCATGGAGATACTTTGAGACAGACAAGATCAGCTACCTCAAAAGAATGATCTTTCATCTGGTTATTAAAATATATTTTGTAACTTTTTTGATATATACCAATATGTTTCTAAATCATTTACACCTTATTAAAAATTTACCCTATTAGACATGGTACCAATAACATACATCCACATATTTAATCCAAAATATATGGAGTCTAACACCTATATTCATATAATTACAGAAAAGGATTCATTGGTATAGTTGAGTAAAAAATCTTATTATAATAAAAAAACAAAAGAAATAAAATAATATCATCATCCCAAGAAACACATTTAAGAAGAATGAAGCATATATTACATGGATTGAACATACCACGCATAATTTATATCATATTGAGGGTGAAAATCCATAATAACATTTAATTCAGCACCCAAAGTTCTCTGAGTACCATTAAAAAAATTAAATGTGAACATGGGATCTCTATTTGATACTATGTAGAGAAAAACTATAGGTGAACTCATTATAGACTTGATATATAGTCAAGTAAGCTCATCCAAAGACAAAATTTCTCAAATGGGATGGAATTGGGATGATATAGAAATATGTAAAAAATAACCCAAGTTAAATTTCCACCACAAGAATTTTTTGGTAATCCAACAATGAAATCCATTGATATATGCTCTTATTTTCACTCTAGAACTACAAAATGGTTGAAGCACCAGCTTTTTTAATATTCATTATTCGTAAACATATTGAAAAGTGAAATATTTCATGGTTAATTAAAAAATAACTCTCTGTACTCTATCTAACTAGTAATACTCCCAACAGAATTTATATATTCTAGTGCATCCATGATCAATGTAAAATAAGGAAATATGATATTCACTCAAAAAATATCACTCCAACTATGAATCACAAGATACACATAACCACCTTCCAAACTCAAAACAACTTATTTTGAAAATATTAATTTCATAAAAGATATCCTTCTTTTCAATCATTAAAATTTTCTATAAAACATGATTTTACTTATTAGTTTGATTAATTCATTATGAAATAGGTCATTGTATTAAAATAGGTAATAGATCATAGTACATTTATTCATACAAAAGTTTCAGGATAAATTTCATTAAATCATTAACGATATGACCATGTTCCAAAAATAACACAGCTAATGTATAATTATTATTTCCTCTCAAGGAATCATATCCCCTTTTTAACATTGTAGAATGATAACGAATCATACAATCATAATCCTAGATTTTTTCAAGTGATCATAAATTTCAAAATTTCAATTTTTTGTATGTGAATAAATACATATAACATTATTGGTCAACATATATTTTAAAAATTACCCCTTATATAAGTTGCATCTATTTGTTTTAAGAAAAATTATAGCATTAAATTTTGGATCATGAATAGGATAATTTAATTCATTGGTGATTCAGTTTCCCAGAATCCTATATTATTACAAGATAATTATTTATCTAGAGACAACTATGTCCATTAATATAAGAATCACTAATGATTAAAAATTCAGAATTTTTTGGAGGGAAAGGCCAAAAGTTGGACCATTCCCCCAATATTCATTTTTTCACTGAAATCAATCATCTCATTCTCTAATCCATATAAAATTAGCTCTGTTTGATGTTCACATATTTTGTATTCAAGACAAATGAGAAAAGTCATCAAGAAACCCTTATTAGTAACCTACTAATCCATGAAAACCAGGAATCATTGTGATATTATTTGGTTTTAGACATTACATGAGATTATTTTTATTATGGTCAATAGTTATTCAATCCTTAGAAACAATATACCCAAGGAAAGGAATTTTTTATTACCAAAATTCATAATTACAAATATAATATATAGCTTCTTCTTCTGTTAATGTATTTAAATAAATAAATAAGTGTCTTTTATGTTCCTCCTGGATTTTATAATATTCCAAAATATAATACATAAACACAACCAAAATCACATCGAACAACTCATGGTAAACTATATAAAATAGGTTCTATAAATACATTTGGTGAATTAGTCAAACAAAAGTGATTAACTAAAAACTCAAAATGCCTATAACATTTACGAAATAATGTATTTGGGTTGTATTCCAACATCACCATCAACTAATGGTTCCCCAACTAGAGATAAATATTTGAAAAAAACATAACTCCCTTTAGATGATCAATTGAATGGTCTACATGTGGAAAAAAACATCATATTAACAGTGATGTTATTCAAAGGGTAAAAATTAATTAAAATTATAATTGAACCATATATATTTTTGAAATATTATACTAGGTCTCTCTAAGATAAATTGAATTGTTGAATAAAACCATTATCTAGAAACTTATGAAATTACATTTGAATTATAAGATTATACTTGATACCATCGATAAAGAGGATATTTTTGAAATTTTATCTTCAGGAACTAAGTGTAAAATTCATAGCCTTTATATTAAGAATAACACTAAGAAAATAATTGAGAAAAATATAAATGTATTTGATATGTACAATAGAATATATAATTTGAATGGTTTAATTCCATTCAACAACACAAGATAAGAAACATTCACTTCCATATCTATTATATTTTTCAGCATTTTAATAATTCATCAAAGGTAATAAATCATATCATAAAACATCATTAGTTTTGAAATATATTTTATAATTATAAACTGAAATCCAATCCATACACAAAATAATACAAACGTTCATTTGGTTTGTTCAACAACATGTTCCTGAAATTCTATCAAACTAATAACTATAAGAAGATTCATATAAAACATGGTTTCATTAATACTTATACTCAAAGATCATAGAAAATGTAACTTCATAAATTCATGATTTGATATTACCATTATACTTGAAAATTTATTAAACATGAATGAATGTGATGACCAATTGTAAATAGGGCATTGGTTTCATTTCAATAATCAATTAACATATATGTGACCACATAATTGGATAGTACTACATCATCTATAGTAGTGGAATATGATTTTTCCATACCATTATTTACTTGATATGAAAGATTCCCATCTTGTGTAACTAACAATGAACATATGTTAGTATAATTTCCCAAATCCTCACAATTAAAGAATATTACCATTATTTTACAATTATTTGTCTTATTTATTTACTTGATCACATAAGAAAAAAGTACATGTTTTCCATATTGGTAACAATTCCCAAAAATTACAATACATTCCCCAATATGGTTTTACCAATCTTTTCATAATATTATATCATTGTTTTTATACCTACAAATTTCATTGTTGAATACTATCACATTTCTTACCACCTTGATGTTTTTTGTTTTCATTTTCCTAAAATACCTGATAATCATAAAACTCTATTTATAACTTCTTGGAAGGAAAAAATGATTCTAATATCTTTTTAAATCATAGGAATCAAACACACTTCCATTTCATGGTTTCAATAATAAGAAAAATATATTAATATTTCTAATAAGATCCTGGATAATATATTGTATATATATGGACTATGTTGTAACGTTTTCTTCTTATGAAGCTAATGAATCATCATATTTTTCTTCAAATATAATAATTTTTCACAGTTCATAGTTTAAAAAACATTGTGAAATATTTTTTCTTGAAAAATACTCCTAATGATTTACCATTACATAGAATCAAGATCATCCATCTCTCTAGTATTCATCTCTATATACTACCATAAATCATTTTTACCTTCAAAATGATAAATGAAATGGGTTTCCTTTTGAAATTTTTATTGTCCCATGATATAAAATTTCTTTTCTAGTGAATTAATACATCCTTAAACATACATTTTATCAGAAGAACCATTGAATAATGCATGTTGTTTTTTAATAAAATTATTAGTTGATTTCTTATTACTCTACAATAAATCTTGCAACTATATAGAATAGATACAACCACTGTAGAAATATTTTATAAAATCATCCATTTTATAAAAAACCTATCAGTTACAATTACAAATATATTGGGATATTTATTTTGATGTATATCTTCCTCTTGGTTCCTTACAATATAATATTTAGTGATACCTATATGGAAACCCATTCTGAATTGACATAGATTAGAAAGATAAACATGGAAAATTCATATTATACAACATGATAATCATGGATTAAAATATCTTAAATGTATTTAATTACATTATGTAAACCTATACAGTTTTCTAATAACTCATTTGATACCAAATATAATTGAATATCCTTTAAAAAAATATAATATTTTGTTTTAAGTAAATAATTTATTCTATTAAATTTTAATATCATTAAAAGAATAAGGTATTAAAATATTAGTTCACAACCCATTTATAAAAAAGTATATTATAAAATCAGAAACTTAATATATGTATCCATAATATGAAACATTTAAAATAAAACAAGAATTCATTTTGTGAAAATCATTCAATACTGACATCTTTACTACTTATTTTCCATTTCCCATCTTTAAACCCTGTGATTTTTTTTAAAATAATGGATAAATATAAAAATATCAGAATTATACAAATATTGGATAAATATGTTGGTCATGTGAAAATCATTCAGACCTATGAAAAACATTTTTTTCAAAAAAACATTTACTCAGAAAATGCATCATTTGTCTTTAAAAAAGATGATTTGATATAAATATTGAAAAAAATATTTTGATAAAATATCATTATTAATAATTGAAAATTCATTTGGGTAATATGGGAAAACCTCATCATAGAACCTTTTCATATTAGAATGACCTATACACAATATCAATTATGATTTTCAAGATATAATAATCATTACCAAATTCATTGGAGATTTATATTGGGGTATAGATATAATATATAATATATTGGGGTCACTCATTTTTCATGAGCAATATTATTCCCAAAAATTCATATAATAAAATATATTCTCCCACGTGTGCTATAATGGGGGAAAAAAGTTTTTTAAATAACTCACAAGGTCAATATCATGAATAAAACATCTTAATCATTCAAATTATTAACAAAAGTTTTTTGAAAAAATTTATATAACCCATATGAAAAACAACATTCTATTTTGAAATTACTTTTATTTTTCAAACAAATTTTCAATACAAAAATTAATTGAAATATTTGAAGTGGAATTTTTCCTTAAAGAAAAAAAATCCTCTAATGGAATAAAAAAAATAAAATAATGGATATAGTTTTGGGAAAACTATTTTTCTATATATGTGTCAAAATAGAACATTCCCTATGTCTTTTTTAATTAAATTAAAACATGCCTTATAAATATTCATTTTTAAAAACCATTATAATAAATTAAAGGATGTATAAAATTTTCATTTATAATATTTTATGTCCATAATTTTTTTTCATTGAATTTTTATTAAAAAATTGAGATATAAGAGATTTATTTGAATGTGAAACATTAAATTTAAAATTTTTAAAATAAAAACCATTACAAAAAACTCATAAAACAAATTCTTTAAAATGTATTAAAATGAATGTCAAATATGGTCAAACATGACCTATATTATATATTAGATAATAAATAATAACATAAATCAAGAAATTATAAGAACATGTACATGGAAGATAAATATTTATAAAATCAATCATTAGACAATTAAAAATGATTTTTTTAAGTTATTGTGTCCTTAACCATGATTAATATTCGTCTTTTTTTCTATTTATCATGAAAATTAATAAAAAATTTATAATTTTATACATTAATATAATTTTTTTCATATTTATTTTTCCTTTTATCTTATCTCGTACCATGTTGTACAGAATTCATTAATCATTAATGTTATCTTCAGATGTATGGATGATATTCACCATATATGTAAAAAATGCCTATGGTAAGTTGTATGTAGTAAAATAGATATTTATTTAATTATATATTGAATAATAATCACGAAATTTTGATCATATTTTTACATAAATTATAATTTTGAAACCAATTATGATATATGATTATGAAAAATGAATTACATTACCATCATTGAGATGGTAGAACGCATGTACGCCTGAGTAAAGTTACCGTCCTTCAAATAACATTATGGAAAGAGGGTTCATTTTATTTTATTCTTAAATAATTAGAATGATATAGAAATATAAAATATTATCACATTAAATTACCATATATGTATATCATCCATGAGATTTGGTTTTTGAAATGAAATGACATTTCATAATGGAGGATGTATTCCACAAGTATGCACAAACTACGTCATAATTTTAGTGAACGAAGAGGTAAAAAATAAAATATATATTAACTTCTTAGACTGGTAAATATTTGATTAATATCATATATAACCATTAATTCCTTCGTTATAATCACATGTCATAGGTGATGATGGAAAAAAATTATAGCGGTTCATGAGGCGATAGTTTCCATACACATGAATGATAGTTTAATTTCCAATTTGATAGAAGATGATATGTATTTAATTTATATAAATTGAATAATAAAATGTATATATTTTAGAAATATATTTTTAATATAAAAATATGGTTAGATATTATTTTAATTGTTCATATGATGAAACAATAAAAAACAGCCAATTAAGAATGATACCTCTTCATCAAAGAATAACATTTGGTTTTCACCAAAACATTACTTAGAGTGTTTTATAACCAAATTATGGAATATAAGATTTTTTCATGGATTTTTATATGTTATTTTGTGTTGTATTTTCCATAATAAATATTATAAATTTGTGAATATGAGAGGATATGTGTGGTCTTTTATAATTGTTGGAGAGGACACAAATAGAAAATTTGTAAAGAAAATTTCGTACCTATGTTTTAGAAATGGTAAAAAGGAAAAATATTGAACCATCATAGAGATATATATGAGATATGATTGAAATATAGTCATCCAAGTTGTATTGTAAATTTAATTCAGTCTTTTTAACCCTTATCTTTTTAGTTTTACCCCATGGTTAACTAATTTTAGCCATAACCGCAATAAATGATTTTACATGTTTTTAGATTTAATTATTACAAAATCTTTATGATTGAATATTTATATAACATAATTTATCACGATAAAAATATTTAATCAATTTAAAAATAGTCATTATTATAATTTCTGTTATTTAATTTAAAATTAAACCCCCAAACACAATGAAAATGCTTGTTTTTGAGAATTGTATTTTTCAAGAATAATGTGATCTTAAATTACCTATATAATTTTTGTTAATAAAATTTTAAATTTACCGTAATAATTATAGATATTTAATTTAAAAATTTAATTTAAATAATTAATCAATAAAGTTTAATTTAATTAATTAAAATTGAGAAACAATATTCACATTAAATTTTTTTTTCAGAAATAGGTGTTTTGTGACCCTTAATTAGATTATTCTAATATTCAGTATAAAGCTAAATAAAATGTGATTAATTTGATTAAATATAACTTATTAATAATATTTTTATAGGAAATAAATTTCAAATCATAATTTTTCCTTTAAATTAATTAAATTAATAAGAATAAAGGCATCTTTTACATAAATTGATGTTTTCACAATCCAATCCAGAATAAAATTTCTCAAAAGTAACAAAAAATAGAACTCATTTAATATTTATATTATTATTTCAAAAGTTGAAATAATTTTCTCATAATAAATTATTCACATTGTAAATTAAACTTTTAAATATATATATATATATTGTTAAGAAAGAATTTCATTCTTATTTTATAAATTAAATTATATTTTCCTAATGAATATGACAATATAAGTAATAATTATTCATAATAATGAAAATTATTATTTGTATAATTACGCAGGTTTTTATTCTATAAAATTTACCAACATTAGGATTTTATATTTGGAATGGAGCCAATACAGGTATAGGCGAGGGTTTTAGGTTCCATGGTTAGTGAACGAAATATCGGTTTTGGATTTTATGTTCCATTACTTATTATGAATTAATTATTCATGAAATACACCTATTTAACCATAACACACTTGTTTATGGTTAGATGTTTTGTACCCTATTGATTCATGTAAAGACCCGTAAATTTCAAGGAAATTTTTTTCTTAATTTTCTTTGGAATTTTACAAGAACGCAGTTTCTGACGGCACCTGATTCCGAGGCCCGGTGTGCCCAGAATCATTTTCCGAAGTTTGGCTCGGGTACGTTCAGTGAACGGGCGAGCGGGTTTTTCTATCTTTTGAACCGGTGCCCGGAATCGAATTCTGAGGGCACCGATGAAATCGCAGCGCCGGTATTTGCTTAGAAACGCCTCTTCCGGAGTTGCGTTTGCTCAGACGTGGTTTTTAAATTTTGCGGCTTTAAGTCAGAAATAAAATAAAGTTTGTGCGACAACTTTATTTTATTTCACTTAAGCTGCTTGGAAGCCACTTGAAGTCACTTAAAGACGGCTTGAACTGAGTTGAACTGGATAGGATGCTATCCAGAAATATCCTACCCCCTTTGGTAGGATATTTGTGCGGTGGGACCCGCACGAGCCCCGCCGTTTCTTTCACTAAGTAACGCACCCGCGAAAACCCGTCAAAGTAACTGAAAAGTCAACCGACGCGTTTTCTTTAATTCTTAACAGACCATTTAATTGGGCGGTTTATTTCGTGAATTAAATGGACTGTTTCTTCGTGAATTAAATGGGTCGTTTCTTTCGTTGAATTAATTCAACGAATTGATGGATCGTTTCTTAACCGGTTTCGTGTTGGCATGTTTATAAAATAAGACCAACATAAAAATCCTTGGAAAGGATTTGAGATAATCTTCGTTCCTCCACCCTCTCCGCGAAGAACGCGAAGAACGCGAAGAACGCGAAGAACGCGAAGAACGCGAAGAACGCCGGCGACCGGAATTCGACGACGCACACCAAGATCTGCGACGTCGACGAGATCTACCCGCGACGTTCTTCGGCGACGTCTTTCTTCCGCGGCCGATCCTCGTTCGGCAACAAAGGTGAGAATCGGATCTTTTCTTCTCCCTTTTTAATTTCAATATCAACGGATTTAAACTAATTAAATCCGTTGATCTTGATCCGGAGATTGGCGACGCGACGAGCGATTCCGCGACGACGCGGCGATCTCCATCTTCCGCGACGAGCAAATCCCGCGACGATCCCCCGTTCGGCAACGACAAGGTAAGGGATGTTGGAATTCTTTTAAAAATCCCGTGTTTATTCTTTTGAAATATAGAACCCGATCATGAAACAATTTTAATTTATTTAAAATTGTTGATTGGTTTCTTTCTTGTTTCTCCCGTTGATTATGACTAACGCGGAGGGTGCGGGTCTAACGAACAAGACCCGGCAACCCTCCGTCGATCTTCCTTTGTGTGCGGATTTGGCGAGCGACGGCAAAAGCGCGACGCAAGGGCCATATGTTGATTCCGCAGTGGAGGACGCATCCCGGGAGGAACAACGGCGCAGACGGGAGGCAAATCGGGCCACCGGAGCATCTCCGGCGGCCCGCGGAAGGAGGCGGCGGCGCGGGTCGCCGGCGCGGCGGCGCCGGCGACCGGGGGCGGCGGCGCCCGGCGCGCCGCCGGAGGAGTCCGCCGCGGCCGAGCCGCGGCGGCGGCGAGCCGCCGGACCGCGTCCGCGGTCCGGCCTTCCAGCACGCGGCCCGCGCGGGCCGCGGTTTTCTCCAAAGCCGCGGGTTTGACCCGCGGCGGCAGCGCATTCGGCCGCTCGGCCGAAGCCGAGCCGGTCCGGTCGGCCGGGCCGCGCCCAGGCCGGACCGGACCCGGCCGAGCCGGTTCGGGCCGGGTCGGGCCGACCCGGTTCGGGCCGACCCGGTTCGGGCCGACCCGGTTCGGCCGACCCCAGGGGGGGTTCGGGCCGGGTCGCCCCGGGCCCAGTACCCCCGTTTCGGGCCCTCTACGGTCTTTCGCCCACATCTTGGGCCTGGGACCTCCGATTGACGAACCGTCAGCGGCTACGCGATCCTTGGATCGAGACGGTCGTTTCGGTATATTATACTCAAGGTTTCGGAAGACTTTGGGTTCGGCCGGGTTGGTTCGTACACGAAGCCAACCGGGCCCTCGGAGCGGAAACGCTCATAACTTGAGCTACGGACGTCCGAACGACGTACCGTCAGCTGAGGTAGTTTCCTCTAAGTGAGACGGAACTTTTGGCATACTCCGCCCGAGGATCGGATACAGGCGGAGTACGGTCGGGTTGGTTTTGCCCTAAAAACCAACCGGGCCCCTGGGACGAAAATGCCAATAACTCTCAGACCGGGCGTCCGTTTGACGCGCCGTCTGTCGCGTTGAGATCCTGTTGTCGATACGGAACTTTTGGATACATCAACTTCGGACTCCGTGTCAGTTGATGTATCAGCCCCTCGGCTCGTGGAGCGGACCCTCCTAAACGAGCTCGCTACGTGCGGGAACCCTAGTGCTGGCTGTGGCTTCGACGACAGAGCAGAGATCCTCCGTGGACTGCGACGATGACAGAGCAGAGATCCTCCGTGGACTGCGACGACGGAAGAGCAGAGATCCTTCGTGGACTGCGGCGACGACTGTGCAGAGATCCTCAGTGGACTGCGTCGACTACTGCACTCAGCGATCCTACGTGGAAGAGTGCTACCGAACCTGTGTGAGCTGAATCTTCTTTTTACCTTGAGCGGTGGAGCGCTTGGGTGTAGCGGCGGACCCGTGGTACTTGACAGTGGTGGTGCGCTTGGATGCAGCAGCAGACCCTTGGCGGTGGAGCGCTTGGTTGTAGCGGCGGACCCGCGATACTCTACGGAGTGTGTGCGCTTGGTTGTAGCGACAGACCCGCGACGGTGGAGACGTGCGTGCGGAGTACGGAGACCGTGTAGATGACTGAGACCTGACGACTGCTTGACCGACTCGACTTGGAGTGAGTCGACTAGCCCAGTGGACGGAGCGCCCAGTAGTTGGCAGCAGACCCATGGCGGACGGAGCGCCTGGTAGTTGGCGGCAGACCCGCGGTACTCGACAGGAGGAGTACCTCAGTAGGCTATCTGGGTGAGCGCCCGGTATTTGGCAGCAGACCCTCAGCGGACGGAGCGCCCGGTAGTTGGCAGCAGACCCGCGGTACTCAACAGGAGGAGTACTTCAGCAGTCTTAGGTTAGTGAGCAGTACCTCGGAGTCGTGACAGGACCACTGTACACTTCAGAGATGGGGCTCTTCAACACTTACGGTTTCGATAATGAAAATCCTGGTTGAGCTGAATCTTATGTTACTCTCCTTTGTGGACTGTGTTGAACTATCCTATGTGGATTTACTGTTTACTCTCCTTGTGGATTTGAGTCTTGCTTTCCTTTGTGGATTGAGTTGTTCTTGAGCTCGTGAGCAGAGCTAGAATTGGGGGCTTAGGTATATGTATGGGCATATACCTAAGTCGAGTCAGATGTTACTTCGTGATTGCATCTTTCTTTTGTGCTATATCCTTTGTGGATTTCGAGAGACCTTCGGGGGTCTCGGGGTCCTTACTGAGTAGTTGTACTCACCCCTGCACGGGCTATGCCCGCACTTCGTGGTGTTGGTTGCAGACGACGGACAGCGCTGATCGCGGTTGGGGCGTGGAGCAGGACGGTACCTGGAGGTGGACCACTGGGCGGGACGTGCTCGGAGCGGACGTGGGACCCGAGGAGCCTGGAGGCTATCTGTACCCACCCTTCAGGTGGGATTGCCAGTGGACGACACGAGGCCGCCGTCTTTTCTTCAGTTGCTGTTCTTTTTCTTTTCAGTTGTACTTTACAGTTGGGCTTGTATTTCCGGCCCCTTTACTTTTCTGCACTTTACTTTCCGCTTGCTGACTCTGTGTGGTTGTTACTTATAAAGGCAATGCCTTCCCTGTTTACTGGGATTTTACGCCTTGGTGCTAGTCGCCAGCCCCTGGCCTATGGAAGGCGGGCTTGGGGTAGTCACGGCACGGGCCCCGAGGACGGGTCGTGACAAATTGGTATCAGAGGTGGTCGGTTCTACCGCAAACTCTGATCGTCCTTTCTTTCTATGTGAAGCAATAGTGTTTAGTGTATTGAGTGTGGTTATCAGTTCAGGGAGCCCAGTGTTGGTGCGGCGGCCGACGTATCCGTACACCAGGACCCTGACTCCTGATTTCCGACTTAATGCATGAAAACATTGATTGCGTGTGTGTTTCAAGTTTTCTTTGTGATTACTTATGTCAGCTCACCGGGTATACTGATCTGCTTTATGAAAGTCTCAAGTTTTCCTTGTGATTACTTGTGCCAGCTCGCCAGGTATACTGTTCTGACTGTGGTGCTCTTGTTCTCCTTTTCAGGATGGCCCCGCGACGATTGCCAGCTAGGGTTCCGAGTGTAGGGCGCGACGGCAGCCCACCGAGCGACGAGGCCTCGGTGCAGGGCCCTTTGCCAGCAGTGGCACCGGCGGTAGCCTTACCCGCCGAGCCACCGATGCTTCCAGTACCAGACGCTGACGATGCACGTCGCCTCAGGGCACTGCATGAGTTTCAGAGCCAGCGACCGCCTAGGTTTCGCGGTGAGGCGGACCCCCAGGCCGCCGAGGACTGGCTAGAGGCGGTGGTACGGATCTTCAGGCTAGTGAGGACACCAGCGGATCTCATGGTGATCCTCGCAGCGAGCCTCCTGCAGGCGGCGGCAGGACGATGGTGGAGCCTGATGCTCCAGGTTCACGATGAGGCATCCCTGCTCTGGACGGACTTCGAGAGCCTCTTCCGCTCTGAGTTCGTCCCGGCCACCCTCCGAGCGGTGCGCATCCAGGAGCTTCTCCAGCTGCGCCAGGGCAGCATGACGGTCGCTCAGTATGCGGCGAGGTTCACGGACCTATCTCGCTACTCGACAGACATGGTACGGGACCCCTTCTTCCGGGCCCGGACCTTCGAGCAGGGTTTGAGACACGAGATCAGGGCATCGCTGATCTCCCTCAGCATACCGACTCAGACAGGAGTACTAGAGCGGGCCCTTCTGATCGAGAGCTTCCTTGCTGAGTCTACACCAGCACAGAGACCCACCGCAGGGCGGCACGTAGCGGAGTCTTCGGTGGCAGGTAGCCGACAGATGACTCAGGGTTCCAGGCAGACCAGACCTACCAGTGGCCGACTGCACGACTCAGGCTCAGTTGTTCGGGGAAGCCGGGGTGGAGTCAGAGCCAGGCGTGCCGAGAGTGGGCAGTGCTACTCCTGTGGCGGAATTGGCCACATGGCTCGTGACTGCCCGACCCGCCATGCGGGGGAGCAGCAAACGGTTGAGGAACCACCTAGGCAGAGGCAGAGGTTCGACCGTGGCGGTCTGCAGGGAGGAGACGGACGAGGTAGAGGAGCTGGCCGAGCAGCAGGTGGTGGACGACGCTTTGAGGCTCTACCACCACCACCACCAGGAGGTCCACCCCGACCGCAGGGGAGAGCTCAGCTTCAGGCAGTCGAGGCCTTCGATCATGGAGCCCTGGGAGCTGATGGACAGGAGCAGAACTAGTGGATACATCCTTTGTACTTCTGGTTCCTTGTTGCTTTTGTGTAGCGTCTTGTAATATGAGCTGCAATAATAAAAGATGCATACCTTTGTGATATTTTCGTTCCTGTCCTCTTTCATGATGTTACTAGGAGATTCCAGTTTTGGCTGTTGACTTGACCCTCACTTGTGAGACATCTACTGGAGGAGACCCAGTTACCACACACTGATGCCGACAGTGTGACTCAACCCTTGGAGGCGAGAGTAACAGTTGAATCTCTTAGTAGTAGCGTCGAGGCCTTACGACGTCATCCTTGGTATGGATTAGTATCATCCATGTTAGGATTGACTGTTTTAGGCAAAGAATGTGGTTCATCCAGGGGATGAGACCAGATTTCTCTTTTCGGCAAAGAAGAAATCTTGCAGCTCTTGTGGGACCTGTGATGGTCCAGGCCACGACAAGAAGGTCCAGATCATCCAGGAGAGGATGAGGACA
The DNA here is from genome assembly GCA_963277665.1 of Viscum album. Classification (NCBI taxonomy): domain Eukaryota; kingdom Viridiplantae; phylum Streptophyta; class Magnoliopsida; order Santalales; family Viscaceae; genus Viscum; species Viscum album. The sequence continues at coordinate 1,644,984,936 of OY728155.1, read as the reverse complement.
GCTCAGAGCCGGCAGAAGTCATATGCTGACAAGAGGCGGAGGCCACTGGAGTTCGAGGATGGCGACCACGTCTTTTTGAGTGTCTCACCTCGACGTGGTTTACGGAGATTTGGCCGAGGCGGCAAGTTGTCTCCACGCTTCATCGGGCCTTTCCAGGTCCTCAGCAGGGTTGGCGAGGTGGCTTATCGCCTGGCTCTGCCACCTCAGTTGCACCGGGTGCACGACGTCCTCCACGTATCCCAGCTGAGGAGATACGTGCTCGACCCCCTTCGCATATCATCGACCATGAGGAGCTTGACGGTGGCGATGAGTGTCTTATACGGAGGTTCCTGTGGGGATCGAGGATCGACAGGAGCGGATCCTAGGAGGATGGTCGATTCCTCTTGTGCACTTTCTTTGGCAGCGCGGGAACCTCCAGGTGAGCACATGGGAGCGGAAGGCTCAGATGCGTGCTCAGTACCGCTTTGTTTCCCTAAGTTTGTGGTGAAGCTTTACGGGGACGTAAAGCCCTGTGGTGGGAGTAATGTAAAGACCCGTAAATTTCAAGGAAATTTTTTTCTTAATTTTCTTTGGAATTTTACAAGAACGCAGTTTCTGACGGCACCTGATTCCGAGGCCCGGTGTGCCCAGAATCATTTTCCGAAGTTTGGCTCGGGTACGTTCAGTGAACGGGCGAGCGGGTTTTTCTATCTTTTGAACCGGTGCCCGGAATCGAATTCTGAGGGCACCGATGAAATCGCAGCGCCGGTATTTGCTTAGAAACGCCTCTTCCGGAGTTGCGTTTGCTCAGACGTGGTTTTTAAATTTTGCGGCTTTAAGTCAGAAATAAAATAAAGTTTGTGCGACAACTTTATTTTATTTCACTTAAGCTGCTTGGAAGCCACTTGAAGTCACTTAA